>JAAEAF010000191.1:0-351589 GCA_011037195.1 Triatoma infestans
CCCTCCCCCAAAAGTGCCCTTCATTGCATTTTCCCGAAGAAATCTTTCAAATAAAAGTTGTAGCTCGTTGAATATGTGGTTGATATTTCAAGTTTAAAGAAAATCGTCGGAGCCATTTTTTAGGAAAATCGCAAAAAAGTAAAAAATCCAACTAGTAAAGTGGTACTTCCGGTTGAGGAATTTTTACAGATAACGTAGTGTCAGATCCCACGGTGATACTTAAACGGAATATCAAGTTTCGACTTTCTACGGTTTTTCGTTTTTGAGCTATGCTGTTCACATACATACATACCCACACACATACGGACACACACACACACACACACACACACACCCAGACCATTTGCTAAAAACCACTTTTTTGGACTCTGGGGACCTCAAAATGGATATTTCCGGTGGAAACTTAATATTGAAAATTTGACACGATTACAATACTTCCTCTTACTAGGAGTAAGAGAAAGTAAAAAACAAACAAACAAACAAAATACAATTAAGTTTTCCATATATGATTTTCTAATATACACGAAGAATTTTCAATATATAAAAAATAATTTTATTAATTTTTGTAAATTTAATGTGGAAATTAAATAAAATAAAATTAATAAAAATTAATTAAGACAAATTTTAATTTTTTTTTTTTTTCTTAATTGAATTTGTAGCCCTAGTTTATTATGGTCTCATATGTTTCTTTTCCCCCTTGTTATTTTTAATTTTTCAATTAATAGCTGTGTGTAATTCAATATATACATATTTACTAAAAATATATACAGCCTTCCTAAAAATATCTTTTATGCAAAAAAAAAAAAATATAAAAGTAGATAATATTGATGGGTTCTGGGCCACTTTTCTGCACAACATGGCGGCCAGCCCCCTCCCTATTCACTTATCCCCTCACCGACCAATTAACTCCTCCAAAACCCTTTCCCACCCCCATCCACCATGCCCCTCTGCCCGTAGCAATAGAGGGGGTAAACGAAGAAATCCCGAATAAAAGTGAGAGAAAAAAAAAAGGACAAGAAAGTGGTAAAATAGATTCAATGTAGAAAATATATATAATCATCTAATATTAAAAATAAATAATATATATTACAGTTGAAACAAATAAAAAGAAATGGTTTCGTAATAAATAAATGAATAAAAATTGAAATAAACTAGTTAAGAAGATTGTGTTTCACTACTGACTCATATTACACTTGAAAACAATTGAAAGGTTCTAAGGTAGGATTTTGTTTTGGTTTTCATAACTAATTATTGCACACAAATAGAAACAACATTTATTCCTTCAAAATTAAAATAACCTGAAAGACAAATTCTTTTTACAAGACAAACTGAAATTAATAAAAAAGAGGACTAAAATAAAATAACCTCAACATACAGCTTCCTAAACTCTAATCTAATTAACTAATGTTATTATTAATTCTTCAGTGATCACATAAAATACTATTCTCTTCTAATAAATCAGTATTAAATTAAATTAACGATCTTTCTTAGGGCCGGGTCGGCACCGAGTTGGTAGTATATTAGTTTTTTCACAAACAAGGACACCTGTTGTCGGGCTGTGATAGCTGCTCCGTTTTTAACCCCTTCCGGGGCTCCCTTCAGCTTCTTTTACGAAGGATCTCAAGAAGTAGCGTGCCAAAAAAAAAGCAAAATCCACTAGTGGCTCTAGGCCGTCACCAAACACTTCCACATTCCTCTCTATAACCTGTTGCCTTCTTCCGCCAGTCTCCGCTAGAAGCGCTGTCCGTTTCTCTTCAGTCTTCTCTCTTCTCACCCGGGTTCACTCATTAAACTAACCGGCAAAAACAGACCTACCATACATTAAACAAAAATATCTTACTACGCATTAAATAAAACGTAATTTTATTTACTCCCGTTTCTCAGATAGCCAGCCTTCGTGAAAACAATCTTCCCAGAAAAGCTTGCTTGTGTACTATAGTTTCGCTGTTTTCTCTCCTAGTATATCTAGGAAATATGGCAGGCATTAAAAAGTGCAAAAAATGGAAAATCTTTTGCCCGGGAGGCATAGCAGTGGAACTTCTGAAAGCGGGGGGCCAGCAGCAGTAAAAGCTTTAAAAAACTTATTTAATTCAATCCTGAGAGGTGATACTATCCCGGAGGATCTCAGGTCGGGGTAACTGTCTTCTATATATAAAAAAGGTGATAAAAGCTTATGTGAAAATTACAGGGGGATATGTGTATGATTGTTAGGAAAAGTTCTTAAAAACAGATTAGAGGGAATATATAAAACTCCCGAAGAACAAAGTGGTTCAGGTGTGGGAAATCATGTACTGACAACATATTTGTTATTAGGCTGATAGAAAAATGCAAAGAAAGGAAAAATGAGTTGCATTTGGCCTTTATTGATTTAGAAAAGGCATACGATGAAGTTCCCAGAGAAAGCATGTGGAGAGCTCTGCGCGAGATAGGAATAGAAGGGAGCCTCATTAGAGCTATACAGATAATCTATGAAGGGATTAAGAATAAGGTAAAACAGGGAACAAACTTATCAAAAATGTTTCAAAGCTCTAGGGATTGAACAAGGATGCTGTCTGTCTCCCACTTTATTCAAAATATATTTGGAGGGGGTAATGAAGGACTGTTTAAAGAAATGTAAAGGTATGGGTCTACCAATAGGTAACGATCATTTTTGTACCTTGTTTTTCGCGGATGATCAGGTGGTAGTGGTCCAGGATAGGGAAGATATGGAGTTAATGATGAGGAAATTGAAGGAATGCTACATAGCCTGAGGGATGAGGATAAATTAAAAAAAAAAAAACGGAATATATGGTCATAGAAGGGAATGAGGATGAGGATTTGTATGTTGAAGAGGATAAATGCAGGAAGATGAAATCCTTCAAATATTTGGGATCTGTTATGGATGAGGCGCGAGGATGTGAAGAAGAGGTGCTGGAAAGAAGTAAACAGGCCCGCAAGGCAATAAGAATGCTTCATCCGGTGCTGTGGAGCAAAACCCTTTCAAGTGAAAATAAAAGAAGAATTGTTTATTCCATTATTGAAGGAATCCTCAAGTATGGACCTGAAACCTGGACCACTACTCAGAAGATACGTGCGAAGATGAACATGATAGAGATGGACTACTGGAGACAATGTGTTTAAAAAACCAGAATGGATAAAGTAAAGAATATAGAGATAAGGAAGAAAATGGAAATAAATGAAACATTTGAGGAAAGAATAAATAAAAGGAAATTGGTGTGGTATGGACACTTCAGAAGGATGCCTCCGGAAAGATGGCCAGAGAGGATTAGAGGATGGATCCCTCAGAGGAACACAAGAAGAGGCAGACCGGCATGAAGATGGGAGAAGGAGATAGAGGCGGAGATGGCCGATAGGAGTCTAGGGATGGAGATTGAAGAGACAGGAAGAGATAGAGAGAGGAAGTATCTGACGGCAATCCAAATGAAGAGAGACGCCGCTTAAGTAAGTAAGTATATCTAGACACCGCAACACCTGGTTTTTGTTTTGTTATTAATATTACCATTTTTTTTTTAGGAACAAACTTCCTAATACTCCTGGCCATCGAAATTGATTAACTGTTCTCGGTAAACTCTTACTGTAGTTTTCCTTAATTTTCCGATTTTGAGGTTTAGCAGGTAAAACAGTCTTTGTCATTAACAATCTATCATACTTCTTTGTTTCTCTCTCTCACTATAATTCTATCTACTAACTGTCATTCTTCAGTTACTGGCAATTAGTACCAATTCATACCTATATCAATATTTGTACTTTCTCTGAATCCAAAAAAGTGGTTTTTAGGAAATGGTCTATGTGTGTTCATGTATGTGTGTATGGTAACAGCATAACTCAAAAAGAAAATTCCCAGAATGTTCCAACTTGATATTCAGTTTGGGTATCACCATGGGGTCCGAGAGCACGTTAACTGTTAAAATTCCTCAACCGGAAGTATCACTTTACTAAATGGTTTTAAATTATTTTAAGTTTTATTATTATTTTAAGTTTTAAAATTATTTTAAGGTTTTAATTATTTTAAGTTAGAAGGAATAAATGTTGTTTGTATTTGTGTGCAATAATTAGTTGTAAAAACCAAAAGAAAATCCTACCCTAGAACTTACAATTGTTTTCAGGTGTAATAGGAGTCAGTAGTAAACACAATCTTCTTAACTGGACTATTTCAATTTTTTTATTTATTTATTGCGAAACCATTTCTTTTTATCTGAATCAACTATAAAATATATTATTTATTTTTCATATTAGATATTATATATTTTCTCAGGATGATGTAGGGGATAGACTTGAACACACAAAAATGTAAGCATAGCAATTAGATGATGGTAAACAATTAAACAAGAATCCCAGAGAATTTAAGTTCAAAGAAAAAAGAAAATGTAACGAAATGTACTATTTACACATACAATTGCAGAACACTAAAAGAAAATATTAAACTCGAACAATTATTAGAAGGAATGCAAAACGTAGAGAGGGATTTAATGGGATTATCAGAAGTAAGAAGAGATGGAGAGTAATGTGTAAATATTAACAATAATATAATATTCTATCATAACGGGAAAGGAGTGATGGGAGGTACAGGTTTCCTAATAAATAAAAATCAAGAGAAAAATATTATTAGTTATAAATCATACAGTGAAAGAATATCAAAAATTATTTGGAAGTTAGAGCCTAAAGATAGAAAAAGAAGTAGATTAAAAATAATACAAGTATACGTGCCCACCACAGCCTCTACAGAAGAAGAACTAGAAGAGTATTATGAGCATTTAAAGATGGCCCTAGATGAAGATGTTTGCAAGTATACCATCATAATGGGGGATATGAATGCAAAAATTGGAAAGAATGAAGGTGAAAAAGCAACTGGCATGTTTAGTTATGGAGAAAGAAATGAAAGAGGTAAGTGTCTAGTTGAATTTGTCGAAAGTAATAAGCTATTTATTATGAATACATTTTTTAAGAAAAAAGAATCAAGAAAATGGACTTGGATTAGCCCTGATGGCCAAACTAGAAATGAAATAGATTTCTTTATAATAGAGAAAAAGGATATTGTACAAGATGTTGATGTGGACAACGGAATAAATATTGGTAGCGACCACAGGGCCATCAAAATGATACTGAAACCTAGGATAGAGAAAAAGAAATGGGAATATAAACCACGATATTTGCGACAAAGTACTCAGATATTAAATAGCAAGAACTATGAAAGTATATTAAAAAAGAATTTGAAAATATATAGAAAGAGGGAAGATCAGGATGTCGAAAAACAGATAAAAGAACTAGAAGAAGCAATAAAGAAAACAACATGTGAAGTAACCGAGGCCAGAGAAATCTGCAATAGACGGAAGATACTGAACGAAATAAAGAAACTACTAGAAAGAAGAAGAAGAAGATTAAAAAGAACAAGGAAGGCAAAAGTAGAATTTGCTGAAATATCTAAGCTCATCAGAGTTAAATGGAGAGAATGGTAAATGAAAAGAAACTTAATGAATTGAAAGAAACAATAGACTCAGGAAAAAGTGTGAAACAGTGCATCAGACAACAGCAAATAGGAACAAGTAAAATGATATCAATAAAGGACGCAAATGGAAGAGTGAGAAGAGAAATAAATGACATAGCAGATGTAATCTGTGAATATTATAAAAATTTATATAGTACAGATTTGGGAGATAAAATAGAAGAAACTTCGTTACAAGTATGTTATATTGAAAATAACTGGGAAGAGGAAAAGGGCTTCCACGATTCTTGGTCTGTTCTAAAGGAAGAAATTCATCATGTAGTACGCAACTTGAAAGAAGGCAAAGCAGGAGGAATCGATGGAATTACAAACGAAGAGATAAAGGCAGGAGGCAATGTTTTAGTAGGATTACTCTGTGAACTATTTAATACCTGCTTAACAACGAAAACAATACCAGAAATATGGAAGAAAGGAAAATTGATACTGTTGATTAAAAAGGGGGATAGGCAAGAAATAAAAAACTACAGACCAATAAATCTTCTTTCAGTTGTTTACAAAATATTTATAGCTGTAATCACTAACAGTATAGGCGCGACCCTGGAATCAGCCATAACACCAAACCAAACTGGATTTTAAAAAAAACCACTCGACAAATGACAACATTTATTTATCCAGCAATTGATCAATCAGGAAATCAAAAGACTACAATTTCCCACTAATCCTGCTCTTCATTGATTTCGAAAAGGCTTTTGACCGTGTAAAAATATATGTTATACTGAAAACACTGAAAGATTCTAGGAATAGAAAAAATATACATGAACATGTGTGGCTAACTTTCAAGTTAAATCTCAGCAAGGCTATTCAGAGTGTTTTCCAGTTCTCCGTGGGGTTTTGCAAGGGGATACTATATCCCCTTTGCTTTTCTCAATTTTCATCAATGACTTGGAAAATTATTTACTAGGGAATAATTGTAATACAGTTAGTATTGACCATAAGACCGGCATTGCCACCCTTCTTTATGCTGATGACTTCGTAATGTTTTCTAATACGCTAGTGGACGCCCAGAAAAAGTTAAATATTTTAAATAAATATTGTAATGAAAATTTATTACAAGTAAATATAGCTAAAACAAAGACGGTTATATTTGGGAAGGGTCCTGGTCGTTTGAAAAATGAAAGTCTCTTTTACGGAAAAACTAGAATTGAAATAACTAGTTCCCTCCGCTATTTAGGCATTATTATGTCAAACTCAGGAGTTTTTCATTTAACTTGTCAGGATATGATAACCAAATCAGCTATGGCAATTAACTCTGTAACTAAAATTATTTACAGCTCCAAATCGTCATCCTGGAACCTCAGGTTAACATTGTTCGACAGTCTAGTAAGATCCGTCTTGCTGTATTCCTGTGAAATATGGGCACTCAGATATTTAGAAAACCTGGAACTTATTCAAATGAAATATTTTAAATCATTATTTTTCTGGCCAAAGCAAACTCCAAATTATATAGTCAGGAAGGAAACGGGTGTAATACCAATAAAATTTCATGTAGTCAAAATGGCTATTAAATGGTGGATCAAGATTCTGCTCATGTGCGGCAATAGATTACCACGCATATGTTTTAATAAATTAATTTCTCTGGATAACTCAAGTAATGCCAATAGAGCAAAATTCAATTGGGTGAGTCAGCTACGAGAGATTATTGTTGGTATAGGTTACGAATGGCTGTGGAATGAGCAAGATGTCAATCTGATTATTACCCATAAAAGCAACATGCTAAGGCAATATAGGAAGGCACTGTTGGAGGAGGATGTCTCTCGTGTGGCCGGTTCCACTTACAATTGTTTATATAAAAATATTTATTTTGTTAACTGTGTACAGCCGTACTTAAATTGGAACGTTCCGTTTGAAAGAAAAAGATTGATCAGTCAGTTGAGAGTATCACCTAGCAAGATGGTCATCTTGTATTCAAACCGGACCACATACAGGTTAGACACCGAAGCACGGTGTCCAAAGTGTAATCACGAGGAAACGGAGACGCTCCAACATGTGTTTTTTGAGTGCCCATATTACACCACTCCAAGAGATAGATACCTGAATTGTATAACCGACAATAATATTACTTTAATATTAAACCCACAGAATGTTGATTACCTGAATAAACTATTTTACTTTATTAAATCTTTTATTAGACTTAGATTTATTTCCGATAATTTGGTGTAATTATACTTTTCTGTCTGTTAAGCACGATTGTAATACTTAAGTTAAGTTTAGCCACATATTGAATTTTATTTTATTTTTAATATTAGTCTCCCAGGTATTCTTTTATTTTGTTTTTTGTTTAGTTTAATTCCAGTTTTCTTTACTTTTCACTTATTTGTTAGTTAGTTTAAAATAGGTATATACCTATGTTTGTGACTTTAGTAATGTTCTTTAATTATATTTGTATTATTATTATTATTACTATGGTAAACCAACTCTACTGTAATTTTACTTCTGTAAATAAACAGTATAAAAAAAAAAAAAAAAAATATATATACATGAACATATTCGAATGTATTTATGGAAAGGCCAAGTTGTTTTTTAAAATTGAAAATACTGGTCGAGAAATAGAGATAAAGAGGGGCCTAAGACAAGGCGACATACCATCTGCAAAAGTCTTCAATGTGATACTGGACGAAGCCTTTAGTAATCTGGAATGGCAGGGGAGAGGAGTAAGAGTAAATGGAGAATGGTTGAATGTCTTGAAATTTGCGGATGATATTGTATTGATAGGGAAGAGCATATTGGAAATAAAAGCTATGTTAGAGACTTGGTTAGAGAGGTAACAAAAGTAGGTTTAGCAATAAATGGCAAGAAAACAAAAATTATGTATTTAAATTGTAACGAAAATACTCAAATACTGAAAATAGGAGAAGAAGAGATAGAAAGTACTGATAGTTTTATTTACCTAGGGCAGAAAACCACAAAAGAAGGAGAATGGGAAGAAGTAGTTGGAAGATGTAGCTTAGGATGGTCAGCATTTAATAAATATAAACATCCGTTTCGATCCAAGGTGGAAATAGAGCATAAGGCAAAACTTTTTAAAACATGTGTGCTGCCAACTATTATATATGGTTGTGAAACATAGACCTTAAGTGCAAAAATAATAAAAAAACTAAGAGTGACTGTGAGGTCGATGGCAAGAATAATGATAGGAATAACTAGAAAGGATAAAAAAAAGAAACAGTGGATTACAGAACAGTCACTTCTGGTGGATGTCGGTAAAATAGTGACAGAAAGAAAATGGAACTGGGCAGGACACATAGTAAGAACAAAAGATGAGTGATGATCCAAAAAAAATTATAGAATGGTATCCCAGGGAAATGAAAAGGAAACGAGGAAGACCAACCCGCACCTAGGAAGAAGAGTTTAGAAAAGTTTGTGGGGGAATCACCTGGGTGAGAGTAGCTAGAGATAGAAGAGAATGGGAAAGGCTGAAATCCGTGTATTCAACAGTGTGGCTATATCAGGACTAATTCAAGTTATTAAAACCAATCAGTGTAAAGTAAATGGGTGATGATAAAATAAATGAGTGTAAAGAAATAATAAGGGAAATAAGAAAAAGTTATAAAAAAAATTCAATATATAAGAAATTTAAATGTATCCATGAAATTTAATGCCAAATATGATTTGAGTGTAAATAGGAGTACAAATTAGTTCAATTAAAACAAAACTTAAAAATATAGATAATAACAGAAAAGAGAAAATTATTTTATTTTGCAAAAAGGGACTTAACTTTTTAATGTCTATTTTTTTACTTTATTGTTTATTTAACACATTTAACTAGATTATTAACAGCACTCCAACCTTTAGAGGTGCCACGGCTTAAAGCCAATTTGTTTATATATTATAATTGGGTAAAAAAAAAAAAAAAAGTCAATTTGTAAATCAAAACAATAAATGACTATTATATTATATATTTTCTACTTGTCCTGTCCACTTTACCCCTTTCTTGGCCATTTTTTCTCTGATTTTATTCGGGATTTTGTCGTTTACCCTCTCTCTCCTCCACTCTCTCTTGTTCTTGTTTGTTTACTAAAAAATGACGTGCGCCCAATTCGTCTAGGTTTCTTTTCTTGAAACCCAACCCTACTCCACTAAAGCTGGTGGCACTACGGCGCCATATAGAGGGTGTTACACAGGTTTTAGAACAGTCTTAAAAAATGTATGATGTTGAAACTTGGTCTTACACGAAGATAAAAAACTAAAAAGGCTTCAGACTATCCAAAAAAGCTATGGAGAGAAATATGCTTGGATTTAATAGAAAAAGAAAGGATAATACATATGACGTAATAACAGTTCCTAAAAAAAATATAATATTTATTATCTACAACTTCAACTCAGAACCAATTTCAGAACAACTTCGAACTAGTTCCCAATGATGTAGTAAATACTTGATTTGAAAGACTTGGTTTGAAAAATGTAAGTAATGAATAATATAGCTTCTTTTTTTTAGGATGTTTACAAAGAATTGGCGGTGTTAAGTGACTTGATTTTGTTCAGAACTTCGTTAAAAGTGAAAATAAAGTGTCATGTAGTTTACTATAAATTATTTGTCCATTTTTAGGTTGAACTTTAAATACACACACACACACACACACAAAAGGTTTTGCTATTCCCCAATTCGTTTACCAACAATATTCTAATTTATGAGAGAAAATTAGTTAAAGATTATTTTGTCATAAATAATGTTTAAATCTCTGTCAAAATCTAGTGGATGTCAACATTTTTAGACCCAAATATAGATAAAATGAGAGATGGATTTAAAAAAAATGATTTACTGATTATGTAAAATTATTCTTTTACAGCTGGAGTGAAAATTATTCATTTATTTGGCAGTAAGTCCATAACATTAACAACACACTACCTGTGAGCCCACTTATATTATTATATCAAACAATAATAATAATAGTAATAATATCAATAATAATAATAATAATAATAATTGCATCAGTAGCAAATAATGGGACATATAGGAGCAGCAAATAGGATTTTTAACGTCGTTAAAAAGTGGATTTCTAAACCCGGAACTCAATAATCATCTGAGTCCTGAACATTGTCTATAAAAAGATAAATCAGATCCAGGGCAACAAATATAAGCTTTCTATGAATGTAAAAAGAAAAAAAATAGACGAGACACAAAAGATGATAATAACATCTATCACGAAGTAATGCATCATAGATGAAACAGAACAGAGAAGGCTAGATTAGGCCATGTACTACACAAAAGAACTACGCCACCCATTGCCCATTATTCGTAACAATTTGTGTAAACAGAAGTCTGAAGCGTTACAAGAAGAAAGTTAGTCTGCAGCAAAAGAAATGTAGTCGTCCAGAACAGGGGGATCAATGGATAAAAGAAGCTCAACAGGAAATAAACTTGAATACTGAACTTTCTAAACTCTGTTCATTGAATGAACTTTCTGGATTGTGGTTGGGACTTAAATGTATCCTAGCATGGATAAGATTAGAGGTAAAAAACTCCCAATTCATCATAAATGACGTAAACAATTGCATAACGGAATTATTTCTGTCAGTTAACATGTAAATTATATAAAACTCTTACAAATAGATATTATATTTCATTAAAATAAAAATTTGTAATTATGTGTTCAAACTATTTCAAAGTCATAGAAATATGATAATCAATCTTGTCATTATAATATTTTAATGTTTATTTTAATACACATAATGTAACCATAATATTCTTAAAAAATTAAAATTTTTATCCTCCTTAAGCATTTTTATCCTTTTAATCGTAAATTAATTGGCCCATTTTTACTTTCTTTTTTTTTTGTTTTCAATCAATCTTATAAAATTATTTATAGTTTTTTTTTTAAATACAGTGCCTTCATCTGATATTATTTATAAATAATATTATTTAATAATCATAATAATAATAATAAATTATTTAATAATTTAATACAATATTATTTAATAATCCAAAACATTAAAGAAAACTATGAATAGATGAATTAAAATTCATATAAATCATAATTTTTGTTTACAAATGTTATAAAATGTTTTTAAATAGCCTATCCTCCAATAGTAGGTAACTTGCCATTTATTAATTAAATTACATATATTCAAAACATAGGCCGATAGTAGTGGGGGAGATAATTTCTTCATTTATTGAAAAACAAATGTGTTAAACGTTTTGCAGTTGTTACGGTAAATGATTCTTTTTGTCCATAAATAAATTAAATTCAGAAAATTCATAAATATAGAATTAAATTAAGTGAAACTTAAATAGTGATCATTCTTTTACCCGGCAGTGAAACAATAATGATTAAAGCTAGCCAAGTTTGAAAGTAAGAAACAAGAATGAAGCAAACAATGGTGAAAGTAAAGTGAACTATTTTATATTGATATAAACTTTGATTTTTCCAATGTTTATAAAAAGTTTTCTTTTAAATAAATCTGTGAAGTGCGAAAATTAAACAAAAACTTGGTTTGATTCTTCAAGAATATGTTAAAAAAAACAAAAAACAAATCAATCAAATCTGCAAAATGTAAAAACTTGACCCTTCTTTTGATTTCTTGTATAATCATTAAGATTCATTATTATTTGGGTTAATTGAAAAAAATAAATAATAATTTTAATGAATACTTTTTCTAACTTACCTTAATCTTTGAAACTTGAAGGTTAGCTTTCAGTATTTCCAATGTGTTTGAAGAATTGGCAATAATCACAATTAAAAAACACTAACCGTTTTAGTATTCGTTATTTTTTTTATTTACCTGTAATTAGAAAAAAAGAAAAAATTAGGCATACAGAAGCCATATTCAGTCAAGGAAGTTTGTCTGAGAATTGTTAGAGACAGGAACCTATGGTAATGAATTGAAATTTTGATTTTCTAATAAACAGACTTTGCTAAGTTAATAGTGTGAGTGTTTTGGTGTTGAAAAAACAAAAAATTGCATCCACAAATAAGGGATTTCAGAATCGAAGATCACTAAGAAATTCTTTTAAGCAGTATGATTGCAGCATAAATTTATGAAAATATAAATAACAAGTGAAGTATTCTGCCAAGATAAAAGAAGAAAAGGAAATCCAGAAAAGTGTTTGAAGTTATAAGAACATAATAAAAACTGAATTAGCTTCATTGAAAGCAAGCATCCATCTTTGTACAAATAGCAGGTATGTGTTTTTTTAAATAATTCTTAAATTCTTCAATAATTTCTAATAATTAAAAAATTATCACACCATATTGAATTAGTGGACTTCAGTTAACCTAATTATTTGTTTCATTTTCTTTGTCCAGCTTTCGAAAGTTAAAAAAACAATCTTAATAATCCATTTTATTATAAAATATCAAAATACTATTTTTCTGATGGACTGATTGATTCTGAAATCATCATTTCTTCTACATGAATTTCTCAGCTTTTTTTATTGTTTTGTTAAAAACACCCCATTTAATGGGGTTTAGCCATTTTATTACATTCAACCAAATATAAATTTGCCTTGTTAAAAAAAAATGCTGTGTCTTATCAGCACTTGTCTCACAATTAATAATTCAGAGCTCTTCTCGAGATGTGCTCCAGTCATGGGTTCTACTATACCACATAGTGGACATAGGGATTTTTGAACTAATTTATTTCATTTAGTTAAAATAACCAATAAGAATAATAATTCTTATTTACATTTAATACTTACGGTATACCTAATAATTTGTGAAATGAATTATTATAAATATTTATTAATTTACCTAAATTATCTTGATGTTAATTTTACTTACGTATTAGACCGGTGTTCACCAGAGCAGATCAAGCGGAGGAAAGAAGGAAAGAGTCAGGAAGTATTAGGTGGCAGCCTTCCAATGAGTGCTAAATCTTGAATAATCGTTCGGTCTGGAATAGTATTAGAATAATTTTTGCGAAAAATAATTATTGCAATGCACATTTTAATATATTTTTCTTTATTTTGAATTGGCCTGTAATTAGAATAATAATTCCATACATTTTTTATTTTAAATTGCGCAAATCATCTAGAAAGGAATATTTTACAAAAAAATTCTCAGAAATAATATAAAATTATGTTAATAATTTATTGATTTTTTTAAAAAAATTGATTTCAATGTAAATTAGAATTTGATTATGAAAATAAAATTTTGGATTTTATTAAATTATACATCATTTTTTTTGGGGTTTTGGACCTTTTTGAAAAGACGCCATTTTTTTAGATGCTCTGATTACAAGATATTTTTTTCAATGATTTAATTACCTGGGAAATAGAACATAATAATGGGATATTGGACCAAATGAGGTGATAAGAATGTTTTTTGATATGTGATTGATTGCTGTTGTTATTTTTTAAAAATGAAACAAGATTGTACGATGTAATTTTAATTTATGCACTTAATTTTAAGAAAATGAATATGATATTTCAATAGAATGAATATCTTAAAACTGAGATGCTTAGTCTCAGATTTAGTGGTTGTTCTGATTTAAGCTAAATTTTATCTAAGTGATGGTTTCTAAGTATTAACAGCAAATTGGTCTGAAAATTTTCCATTGTCTTTTTTATTTTAGGGCTAAGTTTTTATTACTTCACTATCCTTTTTTTTATGAAATAGAAATCCAAAATATTATTCAGCAATTTATGATGGCAATTTTGTTGAAGGAGAGTGAGTTGATGTTGACTAATGAGCCTATTCATTGGTGAGTAGTAAATTTCTGCAAAAATATTGTTCATGTGATCACCTTCTCTTTTGAGTACAAATATGCAAATTCTGAAAAACTGCTGAGTTGCAATCACATTGCCAGTAATGTAGATTAGAATGAGTGATCTTCTGAGACAATCAATCTCAGGTGCTAAGAAGCGTAATTTTCTCTATATTGTAATACTTGGTGTAGATTAATTATTCTATTTGAATAAATTCAGGTTATACAGTTATGTCATTTATTTATTGCCGTTTCAACATTTTCAATTAAGTTTCTCACTTTCTTTTGAGAGGTTAATTTTGGGTTTTGATTATTGAAGCAGCTCTTGGCAATAAATATTTTATCCAATTCTGACAGAAATATATCCAGGTGGAAAATATTCTGTGGCATAATTGGGTTTTAAGACTAATTTTTTTTAAATCATTTTATAAATAATTTATTTTTTTATTAAATATTTAATCCTTTCTAAAAATGTTTTGTATCCTTGTAACCTTTTATTTTATAGCAAATGAGATTTACTATCACCTTTTAAATTCTCTCAGTTGACTAAACATTCTGAATAGATGATAGTTACAAATAGCAATTTGAAGAAATGTTTCTGATATGACATTGAAATAGTTAAATATGTAAGTGAACCCTAAATGCTGCATAAATATATGGTATAATATATCTTTCTTAGACATACTTAATTTTTCTTTAATTCTGATCGCTTTCGATTTTCCTCCAATGTCAAATTTCCACTTGATAACATTTATATAGAGAATGCAGAAAGAATTGACTTCACTTTGGTATATAACAGAACTTAAAAAGTGGATATCAACTATTAACAGGGAATTGATGAACTATATTTTGGCTATTAGAGAAAAAAATCTGAAGCTGTTCAGAATTCATGAAAAGTAGAATTGCTAGTGCGGATAAAATCCCAGTTATCTTAGGTAGATCTTATTTCTTTGAGAACTTAATTTTCCTTAAATTATTCATAAGAATAAAGTAAACTTGTAAATCTTTTCAAAGTGCAGATATAATATTCAATTCTTAATATTCAGAAGTTAAAGAAGTTTCTAATTTTCATAATAATAATAAAAATAGTATTAGGATATGGAAATGAATATGGAAACATAACCCATGCATATTGATGTTGCATACTAATTATTATTATCTGCATACTAATTATTATTAATGACGGTCTTTTGTGAAAAGAAAATTGGTAATAATAAGGGAGGATAAGCTAACCCGATATAAAGAACAAGATACGAAAAAATGTCTTATTCCTTAAAAAAAAATCTGAAGTATCTTTTAATGTACATTTGAAGATGGTTGTTCAAGTGTAGTGTTACGAAAACTCGGTATTTTTGGTACAAGATAAGAAGAAGCTTTTAACTAAATAGAAGAATCTTTTTTCGATTTTTTGACAGGTTATAAACTCATATCTCATTGGTGTTTTTTACGACTGTAAACTAATTAATAAAAATATTTTTATAATAAAAAAAACTTTTTAACAGAAATATTTTGTTTTTCAATTCTGAACCACATTAAATATTTTAAGCAGATGTTGATCCATCTTATCCAGCTCATTTTATAATAAGTATTAGCATTGCAACAATGGTTTTGTTATAGATTAATATTGAAGTAATCCTATTAACTTCATGACCATCTTTCGGTCTTAAAATTTGTTATGGCTTCAGGACATTTGCCATCTTTAAAGACCAACGAGAGTTTTTGCCAACAAAATTGAATTCCTGATGGTTAGTTTTCGCAATTTTGTTCGCCATAGCATGCACTTTTTGCTGATCAAGTTCCCGTATGATAATAAGGTATTGTAACACAGCCATTTCTTGAATTTAGTCTTGAATTATCGGAAATCAGTATTATATATATAGGGAATTCCACGCTCACTTCATTGATGTGAGTTAAAAATTTTTTACGAATACATTAAGAAGTAGGTAATAAAAAACATGGAACATATTTTAAAATTGAATTATGCATTATATAGTCCAGATTTTTGCAAGAACTTTTAAATTTCGTTTATTATCTAAGCTTTTTCGGTGGGTTTATTGCTTTCATTCTCAGTGAATATACATTATTCTTTTAAAAAGTGTAAAAACAATGAATATTAAGTTTTATGTTAATATAAAATATGAAAACAATAATAATATTGAATCATACGAATTTTATTGCTATACATAACTTATATTACCATAATGCTTATCATTTATTGATTTGTCTCGTTTGAAAAAATTGGTGCATATTCTCTGATGATGAAAGTAGAGTAAACTGCCGAAAAAGCTTCAATAATAAAATTTTGAGAAACAAGATTTCATCATCAATTTCACTTTAGTATTATAAATGGGCATAAGTCAAACCAATATCTATCTTAAATTTTAATTTTTGTAACTTATAGACTTATAATTCATAAATATTAGTTGTATGCTTGGGAATAAATACATAATTTGCCACATAAATATAACAATCTTAAGTATGTAGATTATGTTATAAAATTAATATTATATTATTTACAAATTTATTAAAATAGCTATAGAATTTCTGTGAGATGTAGGCCAAGTTTTGCAATTAGAAAATCAATATCTTGTATTGAAGCGTTGCTGGTCCCATAAACTGGTGTGACTGATTGCATTGCGTAACCTGATGGGAGGATTGCATTGACTTTCTGTACCTTGGTTTGTACTAGTTTAAATAGAAGTAAGTACTATTTAAATAGTCCAAGCCTGGGCAAAGAATTTATTTACATTATTGCTCACGAAGGTCAAGTGTAGTGGGTAAAGTCTATAGTCTGTCTTGACTGTAGGAAAAGAAATGTTGTAGTCCGTTAATACCGTCAGCCCTGTTTTGTCGGTTTTTCCCACATTTTTTTCATACTATCCTGTTTTGAAAAATATATTTCAGGGATAATATTTGAAAATTTGTCGTACCACTGATTTCTCTTACCTCTTTCTTGTTATAATTTTTTTTTTTTTTGTGGGGGGCACATTATTGAAATAAAAGCACCTTGGAAAATAATGAAATTTCACAATGATACCACAGACAATGTGTACAGTTGAAACTTTTACTTTGAACAGAACAGTATCTCTAAAAATTGTATTACTAAATCATAACTTTTGTAAATTTATCCAGTATTTATCCAGTGTTGGTTTGAGAATATGTTGGAATTATGTGGATTTCTGAGGTATATGAGAATAGTGTAATTCACTAGCCATTCAACAAGTGCTAGCCACTTACATAACCACCACCAGAGAGTGAATGGTAAGAATGAAGATGAAGATATATCTGTTTGGTGATTTAAATGGCTGAATGTCTTATCCACTAATGTATAAAGATTGTATTTTTACAAAATTTCACTTATGTGTTTGTGGTAAGTTGCTTAGAATAATATGAACGCCGCCTCTGATTATATTTTACAGCATTGAGTAAAATAAGTCTCCAAAAGTTCAGAAGAGATTTTTAGATATAAGGAAAACTTTATGCTATACATATTTAAACACCTATGTCAGGGTGTCTGACATAGAATATGCACATACACTATATTTTACTAGTGAAACAAACATTTCCTAGAAATTTCCAACAATTATATGAACTACAGTTATAGTTTATATTCTCAGTTTTCATTGAACACTTTTATTATTACAGAATTTTGTTTTTTTATTTTTTGATTATTGATTTCCACCTACTAGATCAATGTTAGTTCAATAATTTTATTATTTCAGAAGAAGTTATGAAATCAAATTCAGATCTTAGACCAGTGGCCATGGTTACTTACCCACAATGTGCGCCCATGCATTCAATCCTTTAACGAAGCTATATTAGGTAAAATATTAAATATTTATAATTCAAGTTTAATAATAGTAGTAATAACATTGCTGCACCTAAAAATACATAATCATTTTGTCTCTTATTTCAAACCGGAGCCAGCAATAATAAATGAATACCAAGTTTCACTGGGATTTCTCTTATTTAGTGTTGGATTACAACACTATCTGGTGTGAAACACTCACATGACTTTCCCCTTATTGCAATTATTACATTTCTAATTGACAAATTACTTCAAACTGGGAATGTTTCTAATTTTTTTTACCAGTATTGAATGTGCATTTAGATGTTGGAGATTGTACTTATTATTATATTTTTTTTTAGAACAAAGTTCTGGGTGGATGTGACTACACTGATTCTCTATTGTAGCGCCCTCTGTCACCTCCCAGCAGAACTTGTAACGCTATCTTGTACAATCGTTTTTTTCCCAGGAAAAATGTCTTAAATAAAAGTGATAAAATTGATATCTGCGCAGTTAGTATTCCAAGTTTAAAGAAAATTAATGGAACTATTTACTAGGAAATTCTCAAAAATTTTGGAATCCATTCTGTAAAATTCCACTTTCGATTAACCGATTTTTTTTCAAACTTGGCATCGTAGCAAGGCATTTAAGGTACTTTTAATATAATATAGATGGATATAATTAACTGTGTATTTTAGAGAAAAGTTCAAGGTTGAAATTGCCGCCAGAGTCCTGTAAAAATCTATATTCCTAGAAATAACTGAAAGTGTTAGAACTTTAATGTGTTTTGTTCACGCATACTTTCTCATATGTACACTCAGACCACATACACTTTTTTGAGGTGAACTCAAAAACATGTGTCATCACGAGCAAACTCTGACACACCTTATATTTAAACTATATATTTTTCTATTCTTTTACTGTCTACCGCATAATATATAGAAATATACAAGGAGCTACAATAGATCTGCTGGATCATTTTATGGACTTGACTTTTTAGCGAGATAACTTCCTTGAGAAAAGCTTATTTCTGGAGTCGATTGGAGGCTTATGGGTAAAAAGGCAGAGTTGCATTCCTGCTTTGCTTTGCCCTATTCAAAATTTGTTTTTTCAAAAATATTTTTCAATATTAATATACATTAGTGATTCGATATTGTGATGACAAGTTGTTTTTACAACTTGACGTTTTTCACGACCGCTGCTAATTAGGGACGGCGAGTATGTTGGGTCTTACACTAAATTGAACTTAAATTAAATTAGTAAATTAATCTAAATATTATTTATAATTTTCCAGGCCGCATATTTGGTATTGATTCCAAGACAGTAGAATTGCTAAGATTGAGCAATGTTTGCTTTTGTCGGAGTTAAAATAAAAAAACCTAAGGTGGACATTATACAGGCAGGTCAAGGAGAAAATACATTTCCAGGTAAGGCATAAAGATTCTTTATAAATAAATGAGCATTCTTATCAGATTGCCTCAAATATGCAAAACTAATAATTCTTGACATTCGAGATACACAGATACTTTTATTTATGCTTATAAACTTTAATAAAAAATATTATAACTTCATTTAATTTTTAGTTATTTGAATGCGCAAAGAGTTTGAAATAATATATTTCTTCATATCACAACATCGTTCAGTTACCATGTTCTGTTTACATATGGACCCTAAGAATAGAGAGCTTACATTGGAGCTTTCAGAATCACCTCTTCCTAGGCAGGGAGAGTAGAGACTGCCTGGTGTTGTTTTTCCCGCACAATAAAGTGGGGCTGGTACGGGTGCCAGGACACAAGGGGATAAAAGGTAATGAGCTAGCCGAACATCTAGCCAGGAATGGAGCGAACACACCATTCTGTGGGCCGGAACCTGTTCTGGGGATAGCCAAAAGTATGGCAAGGGTGTCTCTGAGAGATTGGACTCGGAGAGAACATAGTCGCCACTGGAGGCTAAGCACTGTGGCAAAACATGGCAAAATGGTTATCCCAGGTAAACCTGGGTTTAAGCCTGTATCAGATTTGTCTGATAGCAGGCCTCTTTACAGGGCATGGTAGGTAGGTACAAAATACATCTGCACAAGGTGGGGTTGATTGAATCGGAGCCCTTGTGTAGACTATGTCAGGAACAGGAGTAGACGACCTCTCACCTGTTGATTAATTGTGTCGCAACCAGTAGATTGCGGTACGAGATCTTTGGCACATTATGACCGGAGGATATCGTACTGCAAGAAGGACTGGTGGGGAAAGACCTTGACTTTATGAAGAGGCGAGGATTCCCCTACGTGACATTAGGGGGTTGGCACAATAAGCCTCAATGTGTAGGCTGCAGTGTTTGGGTTGAAGCCCCCCCCCCCCGCGCCATTCTGTTCTAATTCTAAACATGATGTGATCGTTCTCTGACAAGACGCAGATTTGCAAGCTCCACTAGCGTTATTAGCATTTCCTACAGGCATTCGATTCATCTTATAAAGCCAATGGCATTTCTAGACTTGTTTTTCGTTCCAACACTTCTTCCAAAATGGGTGGTTGGATTACTTACTTCCCTGGTGCTACAGCCCGGGTCGAGCCTTGACCTCCAAAAGAAATTGACCCCAATCGTCCCTATTCAAAGCCATAGACCGCCAAAGGGTGGTTGGATTATAAAGCTGAAACAAAAAAGAAATCAGAGATTTTTCTTGATAGCTTCTTCATTTATATTGGCTGTTTACAATATGTGGACATTAAATAGTTTGTAGATATGTTAAGCATTGTTAATCTAAATTTGATGAAATGTATGTTTTGAAATTTTATATCTGATTCTTTTCATCAGTTTTTAAATAATTATGCTTTTCATGTATTCCATAATATTTTCATTTTACATAAGTTAAGTTAACAGCAGGATAAGATACCGGAGAATAAATTGCACGAAAGCGCTCATATCCGATCATGCACCGACTCACATCGGCTGTACAAATATCCGATCATTGGCCTTAAAAGGGGCTTTCTAAACCGCCATGAAATTAATCTTTCTCCAAATTAACCTTCCCTCCTGGTAATTTAACACAAAAAATTCTAACCCTTGATCTGTAGTAAATAAATCAAAACAATTTTAAGGCTAAGTGGAAAGACTGCCAGCCATAGAAATAACAAAACAGGGCAGATGAAAAACACGTCTTATAAAGATATAGTTACTTGGATTGTAGAAAGTTGGAAAGGTAAAAACTATGATAGAAAGGGTTTCATTAAAATACAAGGGAAATGCAGCAGCGTCCGTTGACAATGATTATTATGCATATGATGATGTATTTTAAGAAATGAAAGCCGAAGAAATACCAAACGAAATCCCTTTCAATTCTCCCATCCTGCTCCAGAGTATATAAGGTCTTTTCATGTATTGTACCATTTTCTATTAAAATACTCTCGATGGCTTTATTAACTTCATCTAAGCCATTATTTTATCACTTGGTAGTTTTTTCTCAGTCATACCTGTTTGAGTTTTAAACCACTTTAAATAAGATAAAATCATTTTCTTCACTTGTGAGACTTCTCTCGCATAAAGTATACAGTTCTCATATTGGAAAAATCATCTCGCAGAAGGAGATAGTACTTATTCCACATCCATTTGCACTAAATCTCCTTTTTCTTTTGCAAATAAATTACTATTTGGAAATGGTTTCCCTGATATTTTCCCAAGTTTGCACTGCTCACAAGTGAACATTTCATTCTTAAATGAAAATACCTTCTATTTTTAAAATATCCTTTCGAAAAAAGATTTAGTTTAAAATCCGTCAACGGAAATACGACTTTATTCAATGATTTTTTTTTTTTTTTTTTTTTTTAGTTTTTCATGGTTTTCTTTAAAGTTTGTGTATCAACGTCATATACAATTCCATAAGTTTGTTTGTAACGCTTTGCGAGATATTAATTTCTGGAAATTTCTACGGGGAACTGTGACGTTAATCACTAAAACTGCCAATTCAGAATAATCTATAGGTATACCATCAATATAATAAATAAATATTTCGAACTAAATTTTAGTAAAAGTTGTCAAGTATAAGAAAATTTATTAGTAAGAGAGGATCGCTATAAAAACAAGTCGAGTGAGAAGATCGTAACAAACAAGTGACTTGATGTGAGTTTATAGACTTTTTTCACTTACCATTTTCTCCATGTAATAGAATTACCAACATGAATATCGAGTAATTCGGCTTGAAACACTTTTCTCAACTCTATCTTGAATAACACACTCTTGTAATTCGTCTACTGAAATTTTAAAATTTTAAATTATTCACTTAGTAGGATCATCATTATTTTAATTAATTCTGTTAATATATTTAATATTTTCTGTTGAATATATATTTACACAACACTATAAAACGTGCTAGACGTGAATCAGAGGGTTCTGGAGTAAATTTCTTTTGTTTTATTATAATATTGAACCAACATTATTGGGATTGAATATATTGTGAACATCATTAGTATGAGCATTTATTATTCAACTGATGTCGACTCTTCCAAAATTTCCCTGAATGGCTCTAGATGTTCAATAGCTCGACGGATCTGTTGGTAGAAGTATTCTAAATTGAAAGCGCAGATATTTTTTGCGATTGTCTAGATGGAATAGGAGAATATATACATTTTAGATTTATTTTTTTTGCGACAATTTTTATCATTAATAAAAATTATTAACAAGGGTAACTATTATATTAAACAATTTTCGATAAGGTGTTTTTTTTTTTTAAACGATTAAGAACGTAAATTAATATTCAAAATTTTATTTGTGATAATTTATGTGAAAGAACAATTTTTTATTTATTTATTTTACATTATTATTGCAAATATCTATCAATTAAATACAAATTATCAATTTACAATTATGTTTCCTTTTCCCTTTATTTATTTATTTTTTTTGGTGCCACATTTATTTTTCAAAACATAAAAAAAAAAGAAGAATAATACATTAATTATAATGAATTGTATGTATAAGCATTTAAAACGCATTCTATCTTATATTCTTATAAAATGTATGTAAATATAAATTTATAAAAATCCATTATAATAATGAGTTAAATGTTTATAAAATGCATTTATAGTTGAAAGTAATTAAAAGAAAATTTATTAAGTAAAAGTTATTATTATCCAGGCTTAAAGCGTAATTTTTATCAAAGAGAAACTTGATGAACAAATACAACAGTACTTTCGCTTAGCAGATTGGTTTTCATAAATTTCTTGTAACATCAGAATAAAAAAAATTTAAAAAATTCTTTCTGCATTCAATAATAATGTACTAAATTCTATATTCTATTGTTTATAATTTTGTAAAAAGAAGGGAAGATGTTTCTAAACAAAGAAGTATAGAAAATTATTAAGAATTATTTTTTTTGTTAACAACTTACATGTTAAACTAGTTACAGTCTCAGTGCACTATTTCGGGAAACAAACTGTTAATTAGGGGCACCGATATCAGAGAAAGAAATGAGTATAGACTTAGATATTATTGTGGAAACAATTGAAACAAAAGAATGAAATTGTAAAGGCATTCTCAAAGAAGTTATAGAATGGTTGCCGACTAAAGAAAAAGGAAAGGCACATCGAAATGCCTTGGAAAACGGAATTGAAAGAATCCATGAGAAATATAGGATTACTAGAAGGTGATTAGCGCGATAGAAAAGTCTGGAGATACTAGAAACTGCTATCAGTTGTAGACTAACTAGCTTAGTCATAGTTGTAGAGTAGAATTAGCGTACTGAACTTGTAACGCGGAGGTCCTGGGTTCGAGCCCAGCAGTGATGCCCTACGATTTTTCTCGCTCTAATGAGAAAATAATATAGAGCCTCTACAGCTGATGATGATGGATGGTTGTTATGGTGATTGGTTCCGCAGACCTTGAAAGCATCAGAGACATTTTCCGAGATAGCCTGCTTCATTTTGTGGTCATCGACCCGGTTTCGGGCGTTCGCCCATCAGTGTATCAACTGTATTTGCTCTCTGCAAGTCTATGTTATTACACTGTTCAAACAAAAACATCCTGGGTGATGGGCGAACGCCCAAAACCGGTTGATGACCACAAAATATGGTGTTCCTGTCGCAAATTTTTTCGGAAATATAGCTAGCCTCTGGCTCTCCAGGTTGGGGAATCTCCCAGCACCTTCCCACTTCTAACCTAGCCTTTTCTCTTATCCACCGGGCGTGCGATCAATTGCGAAATACTGAACTACGGGTGCAAGGGCCAATTACAGCCTGAATCTTGCAGTTGAGGTTGGACTCGTAGTGGTGGTGGTTTTAACAACAACTCTCATGCTATGAATAGAGCCAAAATGACATTTTAGTTTTGTGAAACATACCTGATGAGATAGCAAAATAGAATGTTAAATCTGAAGAGTTAGTCACAACAATTGGGCACCCACAACTAAATACTTACTTTACGAATAACTCCCATCAAAACATTAGAACATATTTTAATTATTGGACATTTAATCAAATTATATTTTCATTTTAAATTTTTAGCTTTAAAATTTAGTTCTTCTATACACCATATTGTTTTTTGTGTAAAAAATTACTAATATTTAATTTACATGCTACATAATTTCTTTTAATCATTTATTTCTTTATTACACATTGTCATAAATACTTAAATATACCTGTTGTATATAATATATACTTTTAAAATAGGACTTTTGTTTTATGTTTAAGTAGATAGTAATAATAAATAGTAAAAACAAATCTCACTTTGCTAAATATATAAATATATATAATAGATTATATAAATATTCATTAATAGTGATGGAATAAAAATAGATATTATATATTCATATCAGTCTATCAATAAAATCTAATGCAATTTATTTAAATAGAAATATATTTGTCTATATTTTAATGCGAATGTTTTAACTAATACTTCTTTCATATTTTTACAAGAAAATTGTGCCCCAGTATATTCTATATTCATAAATTATTGTAACAGCAGTGAAAATAAAAAATAGTCATATTTACAGAGGTAGATCTACTATGAATTGGTTCCGCAGAGCTGGAAAGCATCAGAGACATTTTCCATGGTAGCCTGCTTCATTTTGTGGTCATCTACCGGTTTCGGGCGTTCGCCTATCTTCAGGATGCGTTTGTCAGACAGTGTGATAACACAGACTTGCACAGAGCAAATTCAGTTTATACACTCTTGAGTGCGAACCACCGGTCGATAACCACAAAATGAAGCAGGCTACAACGGAAAATGTCCCTGATCTACTATGAATCTCCGAGATCATTAATTTTTAAGATTTTCACATAATTATGCACTTTTTTTTTGCATAGGATTAGCACATTTACCCTTGAAATTGAAAAGCATGAAAAAAAAATAAATTTAAGAATAACTACTGCTGGAAATATTTTTATAAAATGGCAATATTTTGTTTTTTTAATATCAATAAGACCAAAACATGAAAATCAAATGATTTCTTAGAAGAATAAATTATTTTAAGACAGTATAGTTGCTGCTTCATAGTAGCTACAGATCAAATCGTGGGAATTGTCGCCTATTTCAATATACTAAATGAATCTCTGCCGTAAGAAAAGTACCTTCTCTCAATAAGCATTCAGCTGCAAGTAGATGATTTGCCAATTGCGCCCATTACTTAGAAGTAAGATTTTTGTTCCGAAAGACGTAAAAATCATTAGAGCGAGATACTTTGACCTGAAGGAGAAAGATTAATTGTCTGCCAAAATTGTCATGAATGCATAAAAATTCTAATACTTACTGGTTCTTTAGTGAACAAGAAAAAAATAACGGGACTAAAATGTAAAAAGTGTTTAAAAGAGTTACGAAGCGCTTTTCTATAAAAAAACACCAATTGGGTTATAAATTGTGATTGGCAGCATGTTCTGGTTGCGGTCAATCATCGGTGCACGGACACAATCGTCAGTACAGTCTTAGCCTTTGTGGAGTTACAGTGATTGCCCTGATACAAAGCCCGCCAAAAAAAAATGTGAACCACTTTTTAAACTGAGATGTCCCATTCCAAACCACGATTTGGAATTTTGAAATTCTCCTCAATGCGCGTCCATACACAGCACTCGTACTATCCAGACGATACAGCAATTCCAATAGAAACTTGTTTGATCAACCCTTTTACAGTCCAGGCCTTTGCCATCACTGACTACCACGTTTTCTTTTAACTCAAAAAGTAGCTTGCTTCCCAACGTTCTGGCGACAATGAAATGTTGAAAATATCATTGGTGGACTGGCTGTACTCCTAGGCGGCGAAATTCTAAGTACAGGGCCCAAGAAAGCTTTTCCAATCACTAAGCGGAAAATGAATAAGGAATCATTAATCAAATTTTGTACCTATTCTTTTGTCTTTTTTTTTTTTTTTAAATACTACTCATAGAAAAAGAAAGTCAGCTCGATACGTGTTTGGCCTACCACCTCTTGAAGATCAAGAACAGAAGAATAGAGCCTATGAAGAATGAAGGCATCTGGCAAGTGGAGAAATCAAAGAAGGCAACAATTGAGATAACTGAACTTTCTTGTACACTACAAGAAATACTTCTCAAATAGAAACGAAGGTTGAACAGTGATTGAGATAGGAAAATGTTGCATTTATGAACAGTTATCATATTTCATCATAGACTCTTTCCAAGCTAAAGAATTTATCAGAAGTGTAGATCCACCATTGTAAATTTGATTTTTGATAAAAAAAAAAAAAAAATCATTTTTACAACCAGAAAGAAACACAACAAATTAACATGTTAAAAGCATTAAAACTGTAATGAAGATTTTGATTAATCTAAATTATAAATTTAAATTTAATTGTAATTAGGTCTCTATTTTCTGTGATAACTCAAGTTCCACACAAATGGACGGATCACATTGAAAATAAGTTTAATTATTTTTTATTCACGACTATAGCCTAATAAATTTTGTCTTTTATAAAAACTGTTTCATCAAAACTTTTCTAACAGATTAATTTTATCCAATAAATTAATATACAACAAACACTTCTTACGGATCGTAAACAATCATATATTATCGATAAAAGTGATTTAATTTCGATCAACAAATTCTTCTTATCTTAATGTTCAGTCAGACTGTTTGCATTATTATTACATTTTTCTTTTATTATAATATAATATACTATCAGACTTTTTTTTTATTTATTATTCAAATAGCTGGACAATCATATAAAAAAAATCATAATCATATTTAATAAATCATTTAATTAATCAAGTTTATTGTTAAAAATTCTACTTTCTTCTTTAGTGTCATATAAAAAAAGATACAATAAAAAATATGACTAGTTTAGTATTAGTAGAAAAAGTATAGATAATGTTGACAAATTGTTTTTGTTCAGGCGTTCTCTACGTCCAAGTACCGCAGGTGTCATGGACGGAGACGGTTCTTATGCAATATATGTACAGACAAATCCAAGGCGTAGACTGGGAATCAAATCCAATTCCGCGAAGAAGCAAACTAGTAAAGTCCAGGCCACTAAATATACAAGGCTCCGCGGCGCTAACTCAATTTTATTTTTTAGTATGTAAAAAAAAATAAGAAAATCAGTTCTATTCTAAAATGTTTATTATATAATAATAAATAATGTCTAAGGATAATAATATTTACTTGTTTTTTTTTTTTTTAATTTTGATAAATAACTTCTGCATAAAATTCGAAAGGTTTATGATTAGATATATTAAATTTATTGATATTTCATTGTTACAATTTATGTTGGTATAATATCGGCGAGCTGTTCGTTAGTCATTTGTGCTAACAATGCCCAGTGTTTCATATTTTCTATCGCACCTTCTGTCATTGTGCTCAATTTTGGATTCATCTGGCCCAGAGACTAGAAAAAAAAAGAGAAAATTTTGTTAACAAAATTAATAGAAAAAAAGAAATATTTTAATATTCATATTTCCATTCAGAAATATGTATAAACATCAGAGATATTTTCCATGATAGCCTGCTTCTTTTTGTGGTAATCGACCGGTTTCGGGCGTTCGCCCAACATCAGGATGCTTTTTGTCACGGAAAATATCTCTGATGCTTTCCAGCTTTGCGGAACCAACCACAACAAATACGTATATACTGTAAATTATAGTAACCACTATCTCATATCGCAGTTATACTGCCTAAAAAAAATCAGTTTTAATGAAACTAATCACCATCAAATTCGCCACACACAAAAGCTAGACTCAATGGTTGTATTAATTAGCAGCCGTATTGAGGCGCCACCACAAATAGCACCACTAAAAGTGCACGTCAATTCCCCAGTAACGCCCACAATACAATGTAGCGACGAATAAGCTTGAAATTCAAGAGAGAATCTTCTATCAACAACCTGTAGCTAGCGGTTGGAGAAATGAAATAAGAAGTAGACCATTTGAGGGCTTAAAAATTAATCGCCAGATAAACATAAAAGTGTAAAAAAGAGTCGTTAGATCAATTTTAAAGAGTTAACAAGTTAGAGATTTAACTAGTTATAACATTCTTCAAAGGACGCAACAACATCAACCAACTCTACCATTCTATATTCATCACGCTACCTAAAATCATACCTAACTACCTACAATTCCTCCATATACTTTTTTCTCTCTTTACTCAGTAAATGGTTAAAATAACAACTATGAGTTTAGTGCCAATTGTATGTTTATCATTCTTCAGCAATTCATCACCATTTTCTGCTGCTATTACACAATCAACTAGTCTCTCAGCAGCACCCTCGTTCATACTCTTCATCAAATACCATCTTCCCTTACAGCCTTTAACTTAAATGATATAACTAATATCGCACTTGCGTTTTGCCATAAAATAGGCCTGCAACCAACAGTTTTGTATCGTCGAGCTGGACAAGTTGATAATCGAGGCAAACTATTTAAACCAAAGTGGTTTCACCTATTAGGCGCAACTGCTCTTACCAACGGCACACCTCGACTTAACCGTCCTAAAGAAACTCATAAATCTCAAAACGAATTTCATCTGCCACAAACTCAAAACCGTTTACGCCCAGTTTCAACTTCTTAACTGCCACAAGTTAGGAAAGTTATGTAGTTATTACATGATATGTAATTACAATAAACGGTGGGAAATTTCCTTGTCTCTCGTTTGCTTGAGTTATAAGCATTGACAGAAGTTATTCTTTGCTTCAATAAGTGGGTGAAGTGTGAAAACATGCTAGAAACCCGCCAAGTATGAGTTACAAAGTTCAGTACATACCCTGGAGTGTTGGTATGTTTGTATAGTAACTTATTGTTACAGTGACAGGAAGAATTTTTGCTACAATTGGGTTCAACATTGAAACTAATCACCATCAAATTTCTAGTAGCTGTTAATGTTTGAATAACACGAAAAACATCTACTTAAATGATTAAAAAAAAAGAGAAGTGCTATCATGCATCTGTATTAATCAATAATTTATTTAAATTAAGATAGTTACCTGATATAAAGGTAAACAAATTTCAGCAATCCATTTCAATTGTAGTTGTGGCAATTCATGAGCTCTTTCACGATCCATCAAAGGTGTTGGTTGTAATTTTAATTCACGTTCTTTATCACCCTGTGATAGAAATTCAGCAGCAATCAATGAAGCTACTGTCTGTTGCACAGGCCATGGTTTACAGGATGCTGCCAAATCTGATGCTGTCATCAACATAGATTTTAACAGTTCTCGGTGTTCTTCCAGACCCCAAGAATATTCATGACGATCCACTAGGTCGAAAAACTTCATACGATTTCTAAAGAGAATACAAAAGAAATTGAAATTAATCTAAAAGAAAGGTTAACTAAGGTTAATATAAAATTTCACTTTATAGAATATCACAAAAATGCAATTTTGAAATCCTTAAATTTTTTACATTCCTATAAAATTCGTAGACAACTTGAAGATTTAATGTTAATTTATGATATTTTAAACAATAGAATTGATTGTAAAGATTTGGTTCCAGCGATCTCTTTTTAAGCGCCATCTAATAACCTCATTATTCCATAATAACCTCATCTAATACGTCATTATTTTATATAAGAGTAGCTATTTCTTACAATTCATATATCCCTAGAGCATTAAGGTTGTTCAATTCTCTAGATAAGGATTTGAGTGTGTTCTATTTCAGTCGGAACAATTTTTTTTTTAAAAAAAAAGCTTTAATGTAACTAACTATTAAATGAAAGAAAAACTCAACCAACTTAAAATTTGGTCCAATATAAAAAACCTATTTTTAAACAGACCCTTTTCATAGTTGTTTGTACGTATTATTGTAGTAGGAAATGTTAAAATCAGATTTGAAGTAAAATGATTCCACAATCCTTCTCATAGATTTTTATGTTTTATTTACTTACTGGAAGTATGTAGACAAATCTGTAGCAAGGATGCTGTGTTTAAGTACTTTCATCACTTGTGAATAACTTTCTGCTGTTAAGTTGGAAAATATGTTCAAGTTCTGAAAAAAAAAAAAAATTCAATAAATATAAAGAACTCAATAAATATATAAAAGATAATCAAATGTGGATATATAAAAAGTAATTACCTCGCTACTCAATATCATAACAGCATGATTGAAATGGTGATGTTCCATTGTATTTGTAGTTCCATAAAGCAGAACCAGTGCGGAACCAGCTCTGAAAGTTTGATTAATATATCCCCATTATTTTATAAAATGAAAGAATTTTTTTAATTTATTTTTATTAAATCTAAAATTTATTATTGATGGATATACTTTTGTTGATAAGCGTTGTTGGTACCTCTGTGGTCCAAATCATGGCATAAACATCCTACAAACATACCCAGCACTTCAATATCGCTAAATGTTCCTTTCATTTCACAGCCCTAGAAAAGAAATAAACAGAGTGGATATTGTCAGTGGGGAGAGTTACTGTATATAATAATTAAACTTTTATTTAAACAACAGGACTAATGGTAAAAATGGTTTCCTAATAATTGTGGTTTACCAATCACATTTTCGAATCCAAATCATCACTGGGTCTTAGAATTATGTTAACCTATAGGTGGGTGGATTGATGGAGTAAAGCTTTGCAGCAGCAGATATCTAAAGTGACCCTCGGTTTGTGTCGAGGCTTGCCTGTCTCAGCAAGATGGACGCCATAATACTGCTAATGCTTTAGAAATCCTACTCTGCCTGCCACAATTACACGTTTACATCTAAGGAGACTGCCCGTTGGCTTAAAACAGCCGATCATTGGGCGATATTCATCTACTCTATAAAGATGTATGATGAAAAGGAATCTGACTGTTCTAAAACTTGGGAGGAGTCGGATTCGAAGTTAATAGCCAAAACCTAAAACTCCTATCTTGGTGGTCTTAGACATTTATGCTACAGCTTCCGAGGCGGAGGTTTGGCTATAATAGATTGTGCCAAGGAAATTCTACAATGGAATCTCCACAATCGGCGGATAGTTATATACTTCGATAGTCAATAATAGACATTAACTACCCAACTCCTCCCTCCTTATTAGTGGTGAGCAACTCTAATAAGCTCCTCTGTCCCGGGTGTGAGGGAATGCCTGATTTGCGGTCAAGAAAAAAACGGACGAACTGACTCCAGAAGTTTCCTTTTATGTGCTCGGAACCTTTATACGAAGTTCATAGGACAAAGACAATGTTCACTGTATTTTACACAGCAAATCAGAGGTATGGTTGAGAAATACCACCAACCAAGGTTAGTTCTTTAGGGGATCCTCGCAGTAGCTTTCGGCAGACCTGATGAACCAGGGTTTGATGTGGTTAATCCTCAAACAGTGGTTTTATGACCGGTATTAGCAAAATCTGGAAGCATTTGAACATTGGGCCTTGTCTGACTGAGGAAAGATGCTCCATGTCCTCTGCGGTTGCAAGAGCGACATTCCTTCAACTGGGCGATAAATCGCCCGCTGTATCGAGCTATTGAAAGGTGCCTCCTTTCTGTCCCCTCCGCCTTTCACATGAAGATTTCGGTCAAAATTCATAAACCAAAAGTGCGAATTTACTTTCTATTTTTTTTTTTAGTTTATCGTTATTTTTTTTAAAAAAATCCTAAGGATTTTCTTTAAACTTCTCTACTTATTTACTCTTAAAACTATTATTTTGATTTCAAACTTGTTTCTCCATGAAAATAGACTTTTGGAGTTTTTATGGAGATGGGCGGGATTAACAATATCAAGCTTCCCTCTAAAGTGCCACTTCAATATAGTGTATGGGTCGACTATCGATATATTTATTGAGAAACATTATAGATTATCCAAATATAAAGCACACCGGAAGTGAACCTTAACAGAATAAGTTTCTGATCTTTTAGGACATTTCTTGACCACGACTTTTATTAAACATAAATGTTAACTGCACACTTATATACTCATCACTTTGATTTGAAATATGCGGTTCCGGGAAAATTAATTTTCAGCATTTTTTTTACTTTCTCTTACTCCTAGTAAGAGGAAGTATTGTAATCGTGTCAAATTTTCGATATCAAGTTTTCACCGGAAATATCCGTTTTGAGGTCCCCTGAGTCCAAAAAAGTGAAAAAAGTGGTTTTTAGCGAATGGTCTGTGTGTGTGTGTGTGTGTGGTCTGTGTGTGTGTATGTATGTGAACAGCATATCTCAAAAATAAAAAATCGTAGAAAGTTCAAACTTGATATTACGTTTAGGTATCACCATGGATCTGACGGTGCGTTATGTGTCAATATTCTCAACCGGAAGTACCACTTTACTAGTTGTTTTTTTTACGTTTTTGCAATTTTCTCAAAAATGGCTCCGAAGATTTTCTTTAAACTTGCTATATCAACTACACATACAAAGAGCTACAACTTTTATTTGAAACATTTCTCCAGGAAAATTCATTTAAGGGCACTTCTGGGGGAGGGGTGGGGTTAGGTTTTCATCTTAACTGCTGTTTCAGTATATTAGACAATTCTGTCATCTAAATAATGTTAATTAGAATTAAATATGTTGTTGAAATTCCGAGTTTGAAAAAAATAGATAACCGGAAGTGCGTTTTTACTGAAATATAATTTTCAGTTTTCTGGTATTTTCTCGAAAATGGCTCCAACGATTTTCTTTAAACCAGCGTTGTTAACTATACATATAAAGAGCTACAACTTTTATTTGAAACTTTTCCCCTGATAAATTCATTTAAGGGGACTTTTGGGGGAGGGGGGTTATGTTTTTCTTTAAAATGCTATCACAGTTGATTATACAATTCTGTCATCCAAATTGAAATAACTAGAAATTAATATATGACCCAAATTCCGAGTTTCAAGGAAATTAGTAAACCGGACAGTTTTACTGGACAGTGTTTTCACTTTTCGACGAATTTCATTAAATTTGGTACACTAACTATAAAATTTGTCAATTATAATTTTGAGTACTGGAGTAAGAGAAAGTTGTGTGAGTGTTTCACACCAGATTTTTTTTTTTTTTTTTGAGAATATGTATCGTTAGATTTCAAATATTTTGGGGTTGGATGTAGGCGCTGCTATCTTCTGACTTACAATGTAATCACATTCAGGTGTGCTAACCAAGATGACACCCATCGATAGCGATTATTTATATTAGGGCAACTAAATTTTGAGCGAAAATTCCGAGAATTAAGAAATTTGTCAATTAAGTAAGACAAAGTTGTGTGAATTTGTTACAACAATTAAAACAATATGAGGGAAAAAATTGAAAGAAGAATGACCTGTCCCATGACATAAATGTTGCCTACGCCCATAGACAGAAGTCCGTTTTGACCTAAATAACTTGCAAAGAGAATGAATAGGAATGGAAACGGCAAAAACTACTTACCATAAGTATTGCAAACATCACTTGTGCCACATTGAACGCGTGTTTCCAGTTGTGGTAGGGAACATCGCGATAGTTTTTCTTTACTGTTATCAAAAATCTGTACAATGTCTGAAAAATTCGAGAAAAATTCATATTAATTCGTTATATCATGGATTTGTATGTTGAACAAGAACAAATAAAAACTATAAACTAGATTACCTCCAATTCAATGTTGAATTTCTTGACAAGACCCAATTCAATAAACATACTAACTGATGCTAAAATCATTTCTTCTTCAGTCAATGAAAAATCATCAAAAGATAATGAATATAGATTCAATTCATCTGCGACTGGTATTGGTACATCCTGTAAACAGTATAAATTGCAACAATGTAAAATGAATGAAAAATATTTTTCTATCTATGGGGGTTTAAATGATGCTGCATTCTGGTGGGCAACCTAGTAATCTAAGAGTTTGGTTGCTAACGACGCTGTAACTAACGCAATAGGCAGTGCAAATGTTTGTAGGGACAGGGTGGGCGGTGAAAGTATGACAGGCTTGCTGACGTCATTCTACACGAGGGTTGTTAGGGAGAAATGGGAGGAAGTTGATATAGAGGTCAGGCGCACGGTTACTGGTTCAGTGGCAACGCCATCAGGACAATGCTACCTAAATCTAACTCTCTCTATATATATATATATATATATATATAATCTACCACCCCTAGAGCTCCTACTTCTAACATAGTCCTATAATTAAATTCCATATTTCCACCAAATAAATTCATTTAATTAAAGAAGCTGAAATTTAATTTTACGAAAAGTAGGATCAAACAAATTTTTATTTATAACTGCGCAAAAGCAGTGAATTTTATTATTGGAAATAGGAGAGGGTAGGGGGGGAATCTTCTAACGAGAAAATATGAATCGGATGTTAGAGGCAATCAGCGCTAATTTTCTGTCTCTTATGTTATCAAACCAAGTTCCCTTACATTTCCTTACCTTGAGTATGATCTTATAGTGAAAAGATCTGATGAAACTGGGACAAGTTGGAAACAAAGAGAAAGTTATGTATAGTTCAAAGTTTTCCACGTGACTGACCCACATTGAATTGTGGATTAAGACGGTCTTGGATAACTTCTTGTTTAACTCCTGCTTATATGCCCTAATTTAAAATATAGTAGACTGATTTAGCATTCCAATAATTAGGTAAAAAAACTTTTTCCATCTGCCTAATAAACACGTAGAAAATTTAAAAAATATCGCAACGATGTGCTCATTAACAAATTATATGATTGTTTTTTTTCTCAAACTTTTGGCTGTTGAGGAGACCTAAAAGCAAAGTTTTTATTTTTTTTTAATTTTGATTGGAGCCTTGTAATTCAAATATAAAATACACAATGAAAAAAATTTAAGCCGTCAATAAACAATCATCCATTGCAGAATTTAGCCTGAATTTTATAGTTCAGTAAATTAATTATTTTTTTTTTTTTTTATTTGATTCGAATTGTTTCACCGGCGCTGATTGCAGTATAAGTAACACAGTCGGCAGACAGACTGACACTGACACCTCGCTCTCTATGTACTAACCGAGGGGAGATGCTACCTAGCGGTATCACTTCCTAATTATCTTCATCTCAATAGATCATCTTCATTTGAGTAGAGGAAGTCGCGAGGCCATTGGTGCTTTAAACGCCTGGGAGGATTATCTGGAATAGGATGGGATGATAAATTTCCGGTTAACTGGATAAGAGTGGAATTGAAAGGTCGGATGGATTTATTTTTTGTAGAGGTGGTTGGAAAGCATCAGAGACATTTTCCGTGGTGGCCTGCTTCATTTTGTGGTCATCGACCGGTTTCGGGCGTTCGCCCACCTTCAGGATGCGTTTTTCAGACAGTGTGACAAAACAGACTTGCACAGAGCAAATTTGGAGTGTGTAAACTTAATTTGCTCTGTGCAAGTCTGTGTTGTCACCCTGTCTGAAAAAAGCATCCTGAAGATGGGCGAACGCCCGAAACCGGTCGATGACCACAAAATGAAGTAGGCTATCACGAAAAATGTCTCTGATGAATTTATTTTTGATATCGAGATAGGGCTAAAGTACTTACACAAGGAATTTTTAGATCTGTGTGAATAGTTACATAAAATGGAGCTTCAACGATGATGCAAAGGATTCTGGACAGGAAGGATTGAAATCTTTGAAGATTAGAACGTTTCGTTTCGAACCCATAGTTCAATACCGTTTGTCCGGGTAGATTTCAATATAAATATGTGTATGAGTCCTTTTTTAATAAGAGTTTTGATCTATGGTCGAATATCCTGGATCTGATATCCTGGACATTGGACCGTGGACCATCTTTTTATAGTTTTAGCCTATTTTATTTCTTTATTTCCTTCAAATAGTGAGAAATTTTTTCGTAAATTTGTGAAACATACAAAAAACTCAGTTGCTTGAAAATAAATGAAAATAAATTTAAAATCTTCCACGACACACTGGAATATCGCCCACGTGCACTGGAAGTCACTGTTTAACAAATGATCAAACATTTATCGAAGACCACAAATACTCTCTCTCTCTCACACTTATCAACAAGATATATTGTACATTTTATCGACCTCATTCTATAAACACAGATAACCCACAGAAACCATGTTACATCTTCTAGGATGCAATGGATTTGGCTTTATAGATTACTCCTACTAGACAGTTAACTTAGGCCGTATCTGCCACACTAACCGCGGAGCTTGCTATGAGAAATTCTGGCTCAGTTGTTACAGATACCGTCTGTTTTGCAAAAGGAATAGCAAATCTTAGAATACTGAATATTCCATTTGTTTTTGCTGGTTATTCTGTTTCATACAGCTTCTGTAGAGGTTCTGCCGCTTAACAAAAGTTTTTCGTTTTTTACTTTCTGTTACTCCTAGTAAGAGGAAGTATTGTAATCGTGTCAAATTTTCGATATCGAGTTTTCACCGGAAATATCTGTTTTGCGGTGCCCCGATACTAAAAAAAAGTGTTTTTAGCAGCATGGTCTATGTCTTCGTGTGTGTGTGTGTGTGTATGTATGTGGACAGCATAGCTCAAAAACGAAAAATCGCAGAAGGTTCAAACTTGATATTCCGTTTAGGTTTCACCATGGGATCCAACAGCATGTCAAAATTCCTCAACCGGAAGTACCACTTTACTGAATGATTTTTTTTCCACTTTCTTGCGATTTTCTCAAAATTGGCTGCTACGATTTTTCTGAAACTTGGTATATCAACTATACATACATAGATCTACAACTTTTATTGAAAACGTTTCTTTGGGAAAATTCATTTAAGGGGGACTTTTGGGGGAGGGTGGGGTTAGGTTTTTCCTCTAAAGTGCTATTTCAGTTTTACACTATACAATTCCTGCATCTAACTATATTAATTTGATTAAATATGTTGTTGAAATTCCGAATTTTAAAAAAAATCGTATGATTGAAATGTGTTTTTACTGAAATTTTTTTCCGTTTTTCTGATATGTTTCACGAAAAACGGCTCCAAAGATTTCTTTAAACTAGATATGTGCTAACATATAAAGATCTACAACTTTTATTTGTACCATTTTCCCCGATAATTCATTAAGGCGCTTTTTGGGGAAGGGATGGGGTTATGTTTTTCTCTACGTGCTATAGTTGATTATACAAATCACCATCCAATACAACTTAATTAGAATAAATAGAGACCAAATTCCGAGTTTTCAAGAAAAATTAAGTAAACGAAGTGCGCTTTCACGAACAGATTTTTCAGTTTTCGGACGAATCCGATGAATTTTATTAATTATTATATCACCTACAAAAATTTGTCAATTCATTTCTGAAAAACTGGAGTAAAAGACAGAATTGTGTGAGTGTTTTCACCCAAATTTTTCCTAGAGTTTCTTCTCTGCCCGATTTGGACGGTATTTCTTGTTAACAGAGCTGACGTTAACAGCCTGCCAGTTGTTAATATTGATTTTCATAGCTATTAGAAGCACACTAATTTACCTACAAAACCTCGCTTATCCATTTATAATTACATTCATACTACCGCGCCCCAACGTCAAATCCATGTTCTTCTTTTTCCACCTAAAGAAATTAGGAAACGAAAAAAAAAGTACTTGAATTTTAAAAGTACAGAAAGGTTTTTACTTACACGTGACCATTTGTTTTCTTTTAGTATGTTGTACGTAAAAGACTCTGCTTTCCCACCTGGACCATTGATTAGTGAGATTGTTGAAGAAAGATAAGCCATTTAAATTTGAAATGTGAAACCAATTCGATTTAAGATACCACATTTTTAACCATTCAGAGTCCACAACTACTTAGAATTTTTTTTTTTTTGTTTATTTAGAAATTTACAATCTGTATTACATATATACAATGAGTAAATAGGATGTTGAATAATGAAACTGTAGGCTGTGAGAAGGTAGGAGGAGAGAAACTACCCAGCGGTAGCACTCTCTACGGGATACCAGTAGCACTGATCAGTCCCGAAGGAAATCTCGGGGCCACTGGCGATTCAAACGGCGAGGTGGATTGTCAGGGATGGTAGTGGAGGCTAGAGATTGTACAAAAGGATTAGAGCAAAAGGAGAGAGTAGTATGCAGTTTATGATATTTTGTCTTGGCAAGTTGTTGTACGAAAGGGATGTTGAGGTCATTATGGAGCGTAAGGTTTGAGACGTAGAAAGGAGCATCAACTATCTGTCGAAGTAGCTTAGATTGGAATGTCTGAATGGTACGTAAGTTTGTAGGTTTAGCTGAACCCCACAATTCAAGTCCGTAAGTCCAAATTGGTTTGATTATAGAAATATATATCAGTCTTTTGAGTTCTGTAGGTAATTTGGATCGTCTTCCGATAAGTCTGTAAAGAAGTTTGGCCCTTTTAGTCAGTGCTTGTCTTTTAAGTCTTGTGTGCGGGTTCCACGTGAGTCTTTTGTCAATGAAGAGCCCAAAGTAGCGCACCAGAACAGTTACAGGGAGAGGATTGTGATTGAAGAAGACTGGAGGACAGGAACCCCGCCGGAGAGTAAATGTGGCATTTTGGCATTTTTGTGGGTTCATTTTAATTCTCCACTTTTTTGCCCATGATTCTATTGTATTTAAATGTGTCTGTAAATTGTGTGAAGCTGATGTGATGTCTGCACTTGTTGCGAGTATGGCTGTGTCGTCTGCATATGTACAAAGTAGTGGGGATGGATTTGTTGGTATGTCTGATGTGTACACTGTGTAAAGGACGGGACCAAGTATACTCCCCTGCGGCACCCCATTAATGCTTAGTAATTTAGATTTTAAAAAATGGCATAGTTACAGTTATAATCAAATGTCGATTGTTGTATATCAATTACAATAATTTTAGTGATAGATCAAAACTATTTGAGATGATTTGAAGAGGTTTTTTTTTGGCGAAAGAGGAAGGCGTATTGAAGTGTCTACTACTGCTATAACAACTGCATAGAGTTGCACATAAACTTAAAAATGAGAGATGGTAAAGTAAGAACTTTTATTCGTTCATATTTAATGATATTCTAAATTTAAAAAAAATTAAGGGGGAAAAATGGACTTGTCATTTCTTGCGGAACATTAGCCCATAATATATGGACAATTTAGAGCCTGACCTAAGTGTTGAAGTGATGGCCCTGACTTGGTAGTGTACAGTAAACTTTAACTTACCACATTCATTCAATCACTCATTCTTTTAATATTTACCAAAAAAAAATCAATAAATTAAAAATAAATATAATTGAGAAACAGGAAACAGGAGCATGGCCAAAGAGAGAAATGATAATTATCGCAAATCATTCCTTCTATTGAATACAATTCAATTTAATTTTCTTTTTAAATATTATTAATTAAGATTTCTTTGTTTTAAATAAAATATCAGCTGATATTAGAAGCTGAAATAAACTGGAAATAGCAACTAACTGTAGAAAGATTTATTAGTATGATTAAAGGGGGTACACTTTAATATGGAGTCTAGACGTTTCCCTTAGGGGATAAATAACTTGTCCTATCTTCAGAGAACGTTTGTACTTTAATGTTATACTTACCAAAAGAGATTCAACTTCTTTCATTGACGCTGTAGAATGATAAGATAGGACCTGAGAAAAAGGAAAACTAATTAAAATAATAATAAAAAATTATTTGCAAAAACACCTCTGTCAATTTCAAATGATATTATTAAGGAATATTATAAATTAACCAACCACATTATTACTATATACATTATATCTATGTAGATAAATAGATAAAAAGCTTTATTACAAATTTACAAGTATGTACAATAATAATAAATAAAAGTTCCAATGTACATTAACATTATCTATGTGGAACAAAGAAAGAAATTGTACAAGATTAACACTAATGAATACTCCAGCTTTTGACATAATTATCCAAATTTGCTTTCAAGCAACCGCTACTCATTAAATTCATGAAATCGAAATCTCAACCAAATAGCAACTGTATAAGATGTGATTTGGTAAAACAGTACTACGTTGCAAATAATAAGGAAAATTGTTCAATCGGATTTGAACAAATTGTAAAAAAAAGTAATTACAAGAATCAGAGATATTTTCCGTAATAGCCTGGCTGTTTCCTGTTATGGTCATCGACCGGTTTTGTGCAAGTCTATTTTATCACACTGTTTGACAAAAAGCATTCTGATGATAGGCGAACGCTCGAAAATGACCACAAAAAGAAGCAGGCTATCACGGAAAAATATCTCTGATGCTTTCCAGCTCTGCGGAACCAACCACAATTACAAGAATCTCTCCATTGATCATTTTGAGATAACAACCAGATACGTCACCAGTTTTTCACAAAAGAAAATTTTTTGAGAAAATTCCTACTATTTTGTTTTTTTTTTATATAAGCCATCTACCCAATATGAAACACTAGATAAATGAATTAACTTATCTTAGTGTGTAAGGTAGGGAAACAATAACAAGAAATTCGACAATATTAAAATAAAGAAAATTCAAAAGGTCGGTATCATTTTCAAACATATTTTGAAAAGCTAAAAATGATGAGGAAAAAAATATCTTAGGCCAAAAAGCCAGCGTCTTTGGTGAATTAATTTATTATCAAACTATTTGGATTGGTTAGGTGGGTCCCTGATCTCGTCCATTTCATTTCTTTTTCCATGCACATTTCACTCTGATGGATCTCCAAACTTTAAACTAAGATTCTTTTTGTTATTACTTCGTCAAATTTTGAAATGAGGGCAATACAATCTTTTACAAATAGAAAAATTGTATAAAAAAAATTTCATTCCATCTTTTTTTAAGGCACAATTTGTTTTGACACTAAATCACAGATTAATGTATTATTATTATTACTACTATTATTTGTCCATTTTTCCAGATTTTCCCTGGAATCAGAGAACTTTTACCAGTCAGAAATTCCTTAAAACTATATTAGACATTTTCCTGACTGTAAAGTCTTAGTAGGAAGTTCCCTAAAATATTCTGCTCTGCCGTTCTTATCAAACATTTCAAGATATTTGTAGATCTCTAATTGATTTTATTGTTGCTTCTGGTAACATTGGCTGATATAATGACTAAACATTTTCTCACTTTTCTAGTTTATGTAATTATCTTATTTTTTCAGCCATTTTAGGGTTCGATTCCCGTGACGGCAGAGTCGGTGTTGACCCAACATCGTGATAAAATGTGGGAAGTTACAGTTATTAGCGCCCTAGGTAGCGAAGGCCGGAACTAAACGGCGTCGGAACTGCGGCGTGTTTACACACGCCCCCTATTCAAATCGCCGTCTAGCAAGCCTTGGCCCTTCAAGCCCCGGCTGTTGCGCTATAGGGAAGGTTTCTATTTATTTCTCAATGTAGTCTCCCTTTTGTTCAATAAACTTTGTCCAACGTTTCTCCAATAACTGGATTTCGTCCCTGAAGTGCGATTCTGGAAGGTCTTCAAAATATTCATTTTCCGCTGCTATCACCCACCTCTTCATTTATTCCAACACGTTTTCCGGCCACAAATTTCTTAAGGTTTGGGAATAGAGAAAGTCACAGGGAGCCAAATCTGGCGAATAGGGAGGATGTTCCAACAATTCATACTTCAAATCCCTCAATTTTCCCATTGCCAAAGCGCCTTTGTACATTGTCCTGGTGAAAGAGGATTTTTTTCTTTTGCAAACCAGGCCTTTTCTGGTTCTAATTTTTAGATTTAGCTGCTCAAGAAGATATGCGTAGCATTCCCCATTAATTGTTTAACCCTTTGGCAGTTAGTCAATTCAAAGAATCCCTTTGGAATCCCAAAAAACACTAGCCATAATCTTTCCAGCCGATCCAATTGTCTTTGCTTTCTTCGGAGCTACCACTTTCTACCCACTGCTTGGACTGTTATTTTGACTTTGAAGTGGTCAATCCACGTTTCAAATCCATCGTAACAAATCGGCACAGAAAATTGGTTGGATTCTTCTTAAAACGGCACAAACGTTGCTGGTTGTATTTAAAATTCATGCTGGGTTGTATTTATAGTAAGCCATGCGGATATCTATAGAGGCAGTTACTCTGAATGATCTGGCTAGTACTGGTGAATGATCTCCGCTAACATACTTGCGGAGGCATTTTTCCATAACCGATTACACAAGACTGTTTTTATAAAAGCGGAACTAAATGTTCTTGTCTCATATGTAATGCGTACAATTTTTGGGAAGAAATAATAAATATTATAAATTATAATTACATAAATATATCATAATTAATAAATTAAGCTGCGCCATTGATAAAGCAATGTAAATATATTGATAGTTATTCTTAATTTTTAAAAATATAAATTTTTAATTAAACTCTACGTCTTATTTTTATGATAGAAATTGTTTATGTGAGGAATTTTTTTTTTAACCTATTTTTTTACGAATTTGACAAAATCAATAAAATAACGTCATGTACCCTTGATGTAATCAGTTACTAACATCAGGGAGTCTTCTACTGAACTTTTATTTTCCTGTAATTTAGTTAGTGGATTATAACATTCGGCAAGGTAAATGTTAAAATAAATTACTAAAAGCTCTTCCAATTTCTGGCCACCTCCTTCTCAGTAGTTTAATCCAATAATTCTAGATAATTTCTAGAATTATCTGGAATGTGTCATTTGAGCAATTCAAAGAAATTGTTGGCAGAATTACATACAGTAATAATATTCTTCTATTTAGTGCACACCCATTGCTTGCTAATGTTGACTCTAGCGAAGTAGTATTCAAACAAATTGACTTGGATTATTATTCTGAATAAGTTTTGCCTATTTTTTTTACTATTGCAATCATGTCCAATTTTTGAAATTGAATTTTCAAAGAAATACATGTTTTGAGGTATTTTTATCTTTGAAAAACTTATTTTTAACAATAGTTTTGTATAATCTGAAAGTACGGAATAATTTCCGGTATTTTTATCCGTCATAGCATGCATATTGGTTTTGTTTCTGACAGGTTGCGGATTTTCCTCCATCGTCAGAGCAAATTCACGAAGTTCGTATAGAGAGTTCACTTCAACGAATAATTCTGTAGACTGATATAATGGGGTTGATTAGGAGAGAAATTAGGTTGATTAATTAGACGAGATATGAAGACAGTGATATAATATAGCTATAAGTTTACACTAACTGCACTGGACTTGTAATGATTTTATAGTAAAAGGTGAGAGTAGAGATATGACACGATGCGATGTATATGGTTGAATCTGATAGATATATATATATAGATGTCGTTAGGTAGATTCTCACTGGCTTATATACAGGTTCTCCCACTCTAGCCTGCTTAAGTCAGAGAGTACCAGAGAGGGTCCTTCTCTCTCTTAATTCTCTCTCTAGCCATTACACTGGCACTTGTTGGCTGTATATTTGTGGGTGGGAATGTTCCCACAAATATCCCTATAAATAGCCTTCCCACATTTATACAACCAACAGGTGTGAGTCTACAGAAACATTCGTTGAAGTGAACTCTCTACACGAACTTGGTGAATTTGCTCTGACGATGGATGAAAATCCGAAACCGGTCAGAAGTAAAACCAATATGCATTATTATTATTATTCGCAGAAGGGGAGGGCAAACCCTACGCTATCCAAAGCCTCCCAGGGCCCATATAGCTACCCCTAAAGAATAACAACCACTGGGACTAGAATGAAAATCCAGGCCCAGGTTTTAACCATCTAAGTTTCACCACAGACCGAACAAATCGGACCAAAACCTTAAAAGGACACAGCTTAAGATCCTCTACCGATATCCTACTCCGGCCGCAGGTCCTAAACCTAATCTCCTCACAACCCAAACAATCCGTCATCAGATGCATGGGTATTTCCTCCTCAGTCTCACAAACTCTACAAAAAGGGTCAGGCACGAGTCCCATATATAGAGATGTCTCCTTAAACCACAATGCCCAGTGAAGAATCCAACCAGATGCCTGAGAGAGGTCCGTGAAAGACATCGGACCCCGCTACTCAAAGCTCCGTCCGGGCTCCCGATGAGTGCTGTGAGGTCATCCACGTCCACCAATATGCATACTGCGACCTATAAAATACTGGATGTTATTCAGCATTGCGCCGGACCTACCCACATTTTCAACTACGGAATAGTTGTTAGAAGTTCTAGAAATTGATATTCCGTTCAGATATAAATAAAGGATCCATCCGATTCGAATCGATCGTAATGAACTTACGCGAATGTTTTTTTTTTTTTTTTTTTAATTGTATTGGTTTTTGAAAGTTCCATCTATAGACGGAAGAGAAATAATAAGTTAATTGAAATTTTATTTGTATTTGATTTTTAATATTTTTTATTGATTTAAAAAAAAAAACAAAATGCATTAAAGTTAAAAACGCTAAGGCCTAATTATATCAGAATAATTTTGAACGCATCCATGACTGGACTGATTTCAACAAAGAGTATGCAGGGGGATTAATATTTCACTGATAATATATATATTCGCATCATTAAAGAATCCGATGTTCTACATGAATTTATTATTAATGGTATGAAAAAAAAAAAAATGAAAAAAATCCATAATAAAACACTGAATCTGAAATAAAATAAATCTTATTACCCCTCAGAATTAACTTCTACTAATGTCAGTTAACAGTGAAAGAAAAAAACAAGTGAAAAATGTTTGTTTGTAAGTTTGTAAGATATGATTGATAGGTTGATATATTCCGCGATATTAAAGGACATCGTAACGTGAAGTGATGGATGTTATTCTCTACCGCATTAGTGGCGTAGCGGAAGTAGTTTTGCCAGAGAACGGAAACAAGACGAGAGAGCGGTAGATGTTGTATTTCACTTTACTCTACCGACTGTCTCTCCCATTCAAATATATATGTGTATATATGTATATACATATATATATACAACTACATACACAAATATATATATATATATATATATATAAATTTCCCACGGAGGACATGACCTCAACTTTATTTATAACTCGATACGGCCTCACATACACAAAATATCAATTCCATTTTGTGTATGGTTTATTTTTAGAATGTTAATGTACCGTTTCATTTTCATATTTTATTACATTATTATACAATATTTAAATTCAATCCTTTGTTAAATGTCTATTTTCACAATTCCATTTTTGTTCTGTTAACAAAAAATTTTTTCATTCTTAATTTCTCTTACTTTTAGTAAGGGAATGTATTATGATGGTGTTAAATTTTCGAATTTGGGATTTTGAAGAAAACACATGTTTTGAGGTTCCCTGCGTATGATAAAAATGTTTTCATTAATAATTGTGTGTATGTCAACAAAATATCTCAGAAATGTATAGCCATAGGAAGAAAAGAAGAAATCTTTACTGACGCCAGGTAGTGTCCGCATCGGAACCATAAAGAGTCAGTTTCGAAAAGGGGAAGAGTGCACAGTTGTAGATGGCTGGAAAAACCTGGATGAAGGTAAACACGCAAGCCGCAGTTGGGCTAACTAGATGTGTAAACAAGCAGCAGTTCATTGGAATTTGTAGATGCAACACTGAAACTACGAAGTAGTTCCAATGAATGGCTCTTCACCAGGCCAGGCCTAGGAAGGCGACAAAGACCTTAAGACAGTTAGAGAGTAGCTGTTGGCCGGGAAGTTTCCAGGATCCAAGAGATAATGGGGAAAGGAAAGAATATGTTTTATGTGCTATGATGAATCGCCTTCTGAATTCTGTTCCCTTCACGGGAAAAGATAGGCATTATGAGGCTACAGATAGTAGTGCTATAAAGTTGTGCCCAGAAATTCAAATAAGGCTCGGACCAGGAGACAACTACGACAAGCTCTGCGAAGACCAGAGGTAAGATACCTAACCAGTTCTATTGATCAGGCCTGCTGAAGATTTTGAAGTATGGAAAATAGCTTGCGAGATTCATTTTAGAAGGTAAGATCCTGCGCCGACCATCAGTGCCGTTCTGGACGATGACTGCTGGCATCCCTATGCAAAGAGTGGCCTTGGTTTGTTGGAACCGATATATTATAGTAATGAGCGATTACTATATTAAATGGATGAATGCCTTTCCTATGCCATGTTCAAGCAGAAACCGTTGCTGAAGTCTTGCTGGAAGAATTCGTTTGTCACTATAGAAATCCTTACAGCTGTACCTGGATTAAGGTCATCAGTTTGAAGCCCTTAACATATATGTAAAGATGGTGAGGGGGGAACAAGTACCTACTCAGGCAGGTAGTAGAAGTAATTACACTGTAGTCTAGAAGAGAGAGCGCTGAAATGTGGTTAGTGTGATGTGTTGTTGTATGTTTGTAAGTATTGTAGCACGAGCGGTTTTGTAAAGGGCTTGTATGTATGGATGTTTTAAAGAGAGAGAAGTATTAGAAATAAGCAAGAGATCACCACTGTTTTTGAAATAAATATATTATTCTCTAAATGAATGTAAATACTTTATAATATCACAATAATATGCTTATAAATGTACTGAAACTAGTTAGATTGTTTTAAACTTTTATGTTCTAACTTATAAATGGCAGTGATGTTGGCTCCTTGAATTATACTGGCAGAATGTCCAATTTAGACTTGTATGGTTGACTGCAGAATTTAGACTCTCTTGAAAGAATGCTTTCTCTCTTGGTAGCTCAAATCCATGCAATGATCCTTGCAATGATTGCAAGTAGGGGCAAAAGACAAAGCTGACTAAGTTCTCTGACCATTCGGAGAACGAAGAGGGACTCTTGGAGGACCTTCTGCGAAACCTTGGAGGGGGAACAGGAGGTAAACCGGGTCTTCAGGTTTTTAGGCAAGAGCGGGGAGATGTCGTTGGACAGCATTAGGAGGCCTGACGGACAGATCACCTATAACCATAATGAGGTGTTACGGGTGATGCTGGATAGACATCTACCGGATAATGTGGAGTATGTGGGAGAGTGCGCGGATGTTTCACCCGTTGTACAGGGAGTAAATTTACAGGGTAAGGAGTTGGCAAGTAAAGTGGTTACTTTAAGGAGGGCGAGTTGGGTATTCGCTACATTTAGTAAATTCAAGTCGCCAGGTATGGATGGTCTGTACCCGGTGCTGATTCAGGAGAGTTGGAACATGTTCGGTAGTACATGGGTAGAGATACTGAGAGATAGCCTTAGTTCGGGCTATATCCCTCGGGCTTGGAGAGTTAGTAGGTCGCGTTCATTCCCAAACCGGGAAAGTTGGACTATTTAGACCCTAAAGCTTATAGGCCAATCAGCCTGGCGTCCTTCATGTTGAAGGGCTTAGAGAGGCTGGTGGACCTTTTCTTAATGGAGGATTGCGATATAAAGAGTACCTTCCATGGGAATCAGCATGCCTACTTGGCGGGAAGGTCAACGGAGACTGCGCTCCATAATTTGGTGGGGAGAATTGAACGTACGTTGGAGTCTAAAGAGTGCTTCTTTAGATATTGTGGGGGCTTTCGACAGCGTGGCCCATGATAGGATCAGAGTGTTATTGGAGGAGAGAGGCGTGAATGAGACCCTGGTTAGATGGATAGGCAACCTCCTAACTTCGAGGATTGTCTATTCTCGTTTGGGAGTTGCGGAGAGAAGGGTGAAAGCCAGTAGGGGCTTTCCCCAAGGTGGGAGTTTGTCACCTTACTTGTGGTGCCTCATCGTTGATGAGCTACTTTGGGAGATGAACCGTAGGGGATTTTACCTGCAGATGTATTCCGATGATGGGGTAATCTTAATCACAGGGAAGCATCTGAGTGTGGTGAGTGACTTGATGCAGTCGGCGTTATCTTACGTGGAGCAGTGGTGTAGGAACTATGGCTTGTCCGTTAACCCGGACAAAAGTTCTTTAGTTCTATTTACTAGGAAGAGGAAATTGGAAGGGTTTAGGAGACCTAGGCTCTTCGGTAAGGAATTGCAAATTAGCAATGAGGTTAAATATTTGGGGGTCCTCATCAACAATAAGTTGAATTGGCGGGCCCACATTGAGCATGTCTGTGAGAAGGGGCAGAAGGTTTTCTGGCAGTGTAGGAGATTAGCGGGTAAGACCTGGGGAGTTAATCCCCGAGGTGTCCATTGGATTTATGAAAAGTTGGTGAAGCCAAGGATGCTGTATGCAGCTGTGGTGTGGTGGTCTGGCTCCTTGGTGGGGAGGAATAGCAAAAAGCTGTTGGGAGTACAGCGTACGGCCTGTTTGGCTATTACTGGCGCGATGAGAACGACACCGACGGTGGCATTAGAGATGCTGCTGGGGCTAATCCCCCTTCAGTATGTGGTAGTGGGAGAGGCAATGAAAGGGTACCTCAGAATGAGGTGCAAGGGAGAATGGGTGAGAACCTTCCGGGGGGATCACACTAGGATCGAGGAAAAAATTTGGCGAGTAAACCGATTCTTGCTATCCAAACTTGATGAGACGAGCAAGAAATGGGGATTTGAGAGAGATTATGAGATTACGATTGGCAGTATAGGAGATGATAATCTTACGAGGCCAACGGAGTCGGGCAGCGGCATTATTCGTTGCTATTCAGATGGCTCTAGGCAGGAGGGTACTGGCCTGTCGGGGGCGGGAGCCTGGTTTCAGGAACTGGATAAAGAGAGTTCGGTGGCCTTGGGTGGCTTGGCCACTGTTTTTCAGTCTGAGGTGGTGGGCATCATTGAATGCTGCCACCTGGTGGGGGAGTGGCAGGGAGAGTTCAAGGAAGTGCGGATTTTCTCGGATAGCCAAGCCGCACTAAGGGCTTTGAGTAAGCCTTGGTGGAGTTCGAAATTAGTGGGAGAATGTCGGAGGAAGCTCAACGCTTTGGCTCGGAGGGGTAAGGTGCATCTCTATTGGATACCCGGACATGCGGGAATAGAGGGCAATGAGAGGGCGGATCGGCTGGCCAGGGAGGGATCATCATTACCATTCTGTGGTCCTGAACCAGCCCTGGCCGTTACAAAGACGGTTCGCGACAAACAGATTAGACTTTGGGAGACGAGAGCTTTGGAGAAATGCTGGGGGGACACGCAGGGGTGCCTCCAAGCTAAAAGATTTATAAAGGCAGGTAAGCAGAGAATTTCGGAGTATCTCCTGTCTCTCAGTAGGACGGGTTTGAGGACCTTGGTAGGAATAGTGACTGGACACACTTGGGTGTCCAGCCACTTGTTTAACATAGGAAAGACGCGGAGTCCCATTTGTCAGAACTGTGATGACGGAGTTAGGGAAACGGTGTATCACTACTTATGTCAGTGTCCTCGTTTCGCTGGAACTAGGTTTCGTATATTTGGGAGGACACCACTCTCGCAGGATTGTCTGGGCGAGTTGGAGTATAGGGATATCTTGAGATATTGTAGATTAACCGGCAAGTTACCGGGGGAGACTAATTAAGGGGTTACGGGGCGTACCGGGGGGATAAGAGCCATATAGGCTTAGGTCCCGCGCCTTTGGGCACCCGTTTCCGATAATAATAATAATAAGTTCTCTGACCTCTCTTCTAACGGTGGTCTTGTACCTGTATTTTTACCCTTTTGCCAGCCAACGTTCAAATATCCTTCAAATAATGATTTTCTTCAAATAAAATATATTTTCATTTACTTCTTCCACTACAGCGCCAATAACATTGAATTAAACTCCATTTAACATCTTGAAATTTAACGCCACAGAGTTGCACAGAACTGTCTAAAAATTAATTTTTGCGAAAAAATATTATAGATATAATAAAGATGGTGAATTTTGACCGAATCCTTCGTATGGGGATGCGGTGACGGGAATATCAACATTGGATTTTCTGCCATTTTTCTTTTTTGAGTATTTTGTTAACACTTCTCCAAAACCATATTTCTCGTACGCTTGCGTCAGGGGAACCCCCATGCCCCAATGCATTTCCGGTGAAAACTCGAGATCGAAAATTTGACACGATCGCAATACTTCCTCTTACTAGGTGTAAGAGGAAGTAAAAAAATGTTCTTAATTATTTTCGAAGATTCTGATGTTATTTAAGGAATAATTACAGTGATCAAACTCATAAAATGAATGAAAAATCTTTTTTTAAACAGAATAGAGAAAAATATATATAATCATTTTCTTTTTAAAGGAAAAATGTAATTAATCTGTAAAGTAATTCATAGGAGCGTTTCCTTGATAAAATTATCCCCACCTGGCTTTTCTCATATCGTTCATCTCTACTAAAAAGTTAACGACCCTTATTGAATAGATCTCTAGCTATGGCCAAACCTAGGTTAGTTAAAATTCTAAAACTATCAACCCCATACCATGGGATCTTTGTATAGTTCTTTAGTTACTGGGAAACAAAGTAAAATTATAACCAGTTTTACGTTACATAAAATTAATTGTTGTAGAAAAAGCATGGAGAAGTGCATTAACATATAGATTAGCATGCTTTACAATGTGAAGTTATAAAGCTAGGTGACCATCACCTGTTCAAACGGTTGAGGTCAAGGCATTAAAGATCAACGACTCGGCTCTTGCTTAAATTGTTTCATTAAAAAGCAATTTTATTTTGTTTTTGGCATGAAAAAATAGAAATATTAGGTCTTTATTTAATTCAAGCTTTTAATAAGATGGTAATAAAAAGAACCTTATTTCAGCCAAGCTTAATTTTATTTCTTTTCTTTTTTTTCACATTTGTAGTGATTTATAGATTTTAGTATTTTTCCTTCGTTTCGGCACTAAACGTGCCATCCTCAGAGGAGTTCTACAATTTGAATATTATTTACAAATTATAGATATATATAAACTATATTGACTAAAATTACAATTAAACATTTTATATATAAAAAATTATTGTAATAATTTGTAAATAATATTCAAATTGTAGAACTCCTCTGAGGATGGCACGTTTAGTGCCGAAACGTAAGGAAAAATACTAAAATCTATAAATCACTATATATGTGAAAAAAAAGAAAGAAATAAAATTAAGCTTGGCTGATATAAGGTTCTTTTTATTACCATCTTATAACAAGATAACACTTCGGCCCATTTAAAACAAAAAATTTGAAACAAGCTTTTAAATAAATTGTAGTTTAATATATATATTTTTTTTTTTACTTTCTTCTTTATGAAGAGGAATATTCATTGTAATCGTGCCACATTATTTCTTAATGAGAAACAGTATGTATAAATTTAGGCGAACAAGAGAAAAACAAACACATCTGACTGAGCGGAGAAATACATTCGAATCGATAAGATACCATATTTCTCAATGTACAAACAATTTAGAAGAGTAAATTTCAATTAAACGATTATTCAGCCCATATATCGCGAAATGAAATATAATGTTTAAATTGTAAATCTACTGGAAAGTGGCTCCAGTAATTGTGGTCCAATATTCTAGCCTAATAGTCCCTTTGATTTAATATAAATTTATTGTCTGCTATAAGGTTATTTAAAAATCAGAGATATTTTCCGTGATAGCCTGGTTCATAAAAATGGGCGTTTGCCCATCATCAGGATGTTTTATTATCAACTGTTTTAACAAAACATCTTGATGATAGGTGAATCCTCGAAACCGGTCGATAACCACTAAATAAAACAGGCTATCATGGAAAATATGTCTGATGTGTAAGTTACTGGGTTGATATATAGCCAACAATAGTCTCAGTTTTTAATACTTTTTATAACGTTTCAGCTACCGGCATGGCGATCTTCAGATTAAAAAATGAGCACATCCTTTACAGATAATTGTCATGATTATCATAGGTCGTAACGTGACTGAAACGTAATAAAAAGTATTAAAAATGGAGGCTGACTATTGTTGGCTATATATAAACCCAGTTTCTTACTTATAGAGTAATAGTCTGCAACGCAAGTCATAATATCTCTGATGCTTTCCAATTCTACGGACCCAACCACAACAGGTTATTTAAAACATTGAAAAAAGAAAGAAAAAAGAAACGCGTTTTCAGTAAACTACGTTTGATAACTTGGGCTGAACATCAACAGGATAGAATTCTAGAGGCTTGACAGAACTAAAGATGCAGCCACCTCTATTGTTGCAGTTGCAATAGGATCCGAAGAGAGGGATCCAAAACAGAGAGAGAGAAAAACACAAAATTGAGAATCTCACTCGCTACTTAGGCCGGACTAGAGTGGGAGAGTGTGTATATATACAGCTCAGCTAGCCCAACAAGGGAGAGTCTTTAGTACAGTTTATACAACAGCTTACAACACGTCAGCAACCTTTCTCTTTATTCAGCCTAAATCTCTCGCTACCTAATTTCTATTATTGATGTGTAAAGTCCTAAAGTTTTGTGTTTCTCTTTTATTATATAGCATTACTCCAGGTTATTTCATCTCTTAAACTCAATTCTCTTCTTCTCATACCCATTATATAGTCACTAAAAAAAGAATGTCGTGTAAAGAGGGAGTTTCCAATAATTTTAATATCTGTTGTGGTGGTTGGTTCCGCAGAGCTGGAAAGCATCAGAGACATTTTCCGTGGTAGCCTGCTTCATTTTGTGGTCATCGACCGGTTTCGGGCGTTCGCCCATCTTCAGGATGCGTTTTCAGACAGTGTGACAACACAGACTCGCACGAGCAACTTAGTTTCACACTAACTCCGTGTGAAACTAAGTCTCTGTATCAGAGTTAGTGTGAAACTAAGTCTCTGTCCGAGTCTGTGTTGGCACACTGTCTGAAGAACGCATCCTGAAGATGGGCGAACGCCCGAAACCGGTCGATGACCACAAAATGAAGCAGGCTACCACGGAAAATGTCTCTGAATTTTAATATCTCTTCACCAAATCAAAATTAATTAGCATACGCAACATTAATCTAATCATTTTGAATTTAAGTATCGTTTTCGTTGAAAACAAAAACTAATTTTTAAAGTTTCAAAACAATTACTTTTATTCAATTTTCCCTGTGACAAATTCGATAAAATTGGAACTTGGAACCTAAGCATGCTCTCTTATATTTAGTTTTTCAATGCAAACCAAACAATTGTTTAGTTTCAGTCATTTTGAAGAGACATTCTGAATGCATGTAAAATGCTATAAATTGTGTGCAATAGTGAAATATGAACAAAAATCAATAAAATTGATAAACAAACCATTTTCTGCTATTTTATAGCGTAATCCAGTAACGGAAATGAGTAAAAATGTAATAAAAAAAAACACATGGGAAGAGATCTTCTTTCTCATTTTATTTACATTACACAAAGTGTTTATGTAATTACAAATGAGAACTCTAATAATTAAAGTGAGAAATCGATATGTTATCGAAAAGCAAACATTGTTTGGATATTGCTGACTCTTAACTTTTAAACATTAGCTAATAACCAGTCCAGTCAAAATCTAATTTTAGCTAATGCTTTGTACAAATCTAAATTTAGACTATCTCCAAATATTATTTTCTTATTTCTTCCGTCAATTATTTAACTAGGACAGAAATATTAACTATTCGAATTTATCCTACCATGTTGCCGCCACCTACATGTTATTCAATAAAAAGTATAAAAATGTAATTTTTGTATTTTATTGTGAGATATAAGTGAATATACGATTCAGAGCTTCATATCACGGTTTATTATTATTATTATTATTTTTTAAAGAAAAGTCTGTTTTCCATATTCATAATGGACATTTTTTTTATAGCCATATATGAAAACCATGTTTTTATCACCGTTCCTAAATGTGCACTTTTATTTATGCATTTTCAGACAACTGACATTACATATTCATAAATAAATGCACATAAAATCTGAAGGAATTAATTTTTTTTTTTTAATTTTATTTATGTTTAAATCAATAACACATTATGAAATACAACTAGGAAAACTGATCGTAAACATTTTTCTTAAATAAGAATGAACAAATTTCAGATTATATATAAAAAAATCATGATGTTTGAATTATAGAAACAATTAAAATATTCTATAGTCTGACTTCCTCCGATAGATAAATCCGTTATTTTCCGTGTTTTTCTTAATTACAAGTGATCAAACGAAATTTTAGTTAGCAATAGTATTTAAATATCAAAGCCAAGGACCGCAATAGATGACAAAATCGAGATTTGTGTTTATTTCAAAACAAATCCACCTTTTTGAGCATCTTGTCTTTTATGATAAGATTCTAAAATTTGCAGTAAATCGCAAAAAATCTGGCTTTCTTATGTGCTGTACAAAGAAAGCCAAGATAGTTTTGCTTCTCGAAACGTTGCTATAAAGAAAATTTGTTGTGGTTGGTTCCGCATAGCTGGAAAGACAATGTGATAATATAGACTTGCTCAGAAAATTCGGTTAATACACTGGTTTTTCTAAAAGTGTTTTTTCTTAGGACCTAACTAGGTTAAGAAGGGATTCGTTATACCTGCGTGGGTAAACACATGTTCTTCTTTTTTGGGCAATTGTACATTGTTCCTTTTAATCATTTCTTATTGATTATTCCAGAGTAAACTAAGGATGACACAGTGGTCTTTCGCTTTGTTCCAAACAAAGAACAATTAAAAAAAAAAAATAAAAAAAAAATAGTAAGATAGTATGGGTAATTAATTATCAAAGTAAATCTCTTTCAAAAACGTAATTTAAAGGTTTGTTCGTGCAGCGATTTTGTGATAGTTCCTGACGGTTTGCAAACTGGTTTCACTGCGCATGCTCCACCATGCCTAGTTTATTGAAATTAATAATTATTTATTTAATTATTAATAATTTAGTTATTAGCTCTAAATCTGTATTAATTAGCTCATACATCTGTAAGAAATTAGTTTCATTAAAAATGGTTAGGTTACAGTAAATAAATAACTAGATATTGAGTACGGCAAATAAATGTATGAGATATCAATTCGCATACTTTTAAAGGACTGTCTGTGATAGCACAGAACAGCAAATTGTTCTAAGTGGTTACCACAAACACAGGTTAAGACAAAAAATAAATAGAAAGCAATATCGGCCCAGACAGTAGCAGAAATTTAATGCGTTAAAACTGCTCTGCGCATGCGTCGGACTGCCAGTCTGAAATGGTTGGCGCTTTGAGCTCTGACTGCTATGATAGTTTGCAAACGGTTTGGAAAACAGCACGAACACATTACTCTGAGTTGGAAACCATTTGGGTTTGAGAAATTGCTGCACGAACAGCATAACCTTCGTGCGCATACTGCTGACGGTTTGGGACTGCTGCACGAACAAACCTTAAGTCATACATCTCAAATCGTTGCATGTTTTTAAAAAACAATGTACATTTACAAGAAAAAAGAAAAAAATGTGTTTACCCACGCAGGTATAACGAACCCATTCTTAACCTAGTTAGGTCATAACAAAAAACACTTTTAAAAAATGCAGTGTATTAACTGAATTTGCTCTTGGCAAGTCTATGTCATGACACTGTTTTGACAAAAATACCCGATGATGGTCGATGACCACCAAAAGAAGAAGGCTATCACGGAAAATATCTCTGATAAAGAAAATTATTGCTAGAAAACCGTTTTGGATTTATTGCATGTATGTTACATGCCAGCATAACTCAAAAAATTGCAAAAGTTCGAATTTAATTTTTCATTAAAGTTAACGCCGAGCTGAAAGAGGAAGTGGACCCAGCCATTTGTAGATGAATTTTAGAATCCCTACTATGGGTATCCGAGACTAATAAATAACATGAACAACACTCACAGTTCTTATCTCTAATATTAAAACAATGTACATTATATAGCTGGTAGTGGTAAGTTGATATGAACTAACTTCTTGGGTTTAACACAATCACTGCCAAATTTTCCACCATTCAAGGTTCATTCACACTAGAGTTTAGTTCCGTTCACAGAGATCGTAGTATACATTGTATATTTTATGAAATACACATCCCCAAGCAAGGTGTACCCGCATACAGGCGGCCGAAATCTATTCACTGTTTCTATTGTGACTATGTAATACTTTTGTACTGCATTACTGAAAACCTAAATTATATTTCTCAAGTTTTGTAATTTTATCATACGTATTTTGTTTTCTAAGGCTTCAGTTATTGTTATATTAAGATATAATTATATTTAATTGGCAACCACAAAATTTTAAAACTATTTTTAAGATATTTCAAATGAGTGCGGCACTGGGCGCGCGCCTTCTACCATATTCAAAATTATTTTTTTAATAGCACTCACTGAAAATTGATGTTACTATATTGCCAAGTAAAAATATGCAGCTCTATGGTTGGGTGCGATTGCGATAGTGTTTTTGTTTAGATTTCTTGGCTAAATTATTATTTAAAAAAAAATAGTTAAGATGCGAAGAGTGCCAAGTTAAGTGTAAGTTTACAATTTTCATTCTTTTATGAAAATAACTTAATTTTTTGTATTTTTTATTATAAAAAAAGTTTTTATTGCGCAATTTGATAATTTATAAAATACATACAAAGTGAAAATTAGTAAAAAAAAATTCTAAACTAGATTTTTCATAGAATGTAATTAGCTATAAATAATATTAGCCAATCACATTGTAGAAATGAAGGTGTCAAATATGAGCGTGGTTATCATGATTCTTAGAGATTCTTTGGGGGGATTTGGATCTTCAGCCTGCGCCACTGCAACCCCCGTGGGTCTATTGTGGCACCCCCTAAGTTGGAGACCCTAGCCCGTCCTGTCCTTCATCGAACTGTGTAGTCTGGGGAGATCTCCCCAGGTAGTCAATTAGAACACCTACAATCAGAGCACCCTCTCGAGCCTTGTCTGCCTTAATAGACCCAAGAGGGCTTGCAGGCACCAGCTTTTCTTCCCCAAAAAGGCGGTACCTCGCCCATACTAGCCCCTCGCACTGACATAGCACGTGCAGTGCTGTTTCCTTCTTCTTCCTGACAAAACCTACACAGGCTATCCGTTGCCAGGCCCATGCGATGCATGTGCTTATTAAGTCTACAATGGCCAATGAGAACGCCAATTGCCATCCTTATGGCCACCCGGCCTAGTTGGAGTAATTCTGCAGTTAGCCTGGGCGAGTAGCTGTAAATCAACGTTTTCACCTGCCTCCTCTGGCCTGGGGTTTTAGCCCGCTATTCCCTTGATCGGTCGTGCATCCTGATGTCCTGATGGATACACTCCTGAGGCATCTTGACAGAACGGTTCCGGCTCGATAAGTGTTCCGATGGAACCCTCCCGGGCCAAACGATATGCCGCCTCGGAGACCCGAATGCCCAGGAACCCAAACCAGGAAGACCTTATTATGGCTACTAATATCCCTAACTGCACTTAGGCAATCCCACACCAGCCTTGAGCTGATCTTCCACGAGTCAATTGCTCGCAGGGCAGCCTGGCTATCCGGAATAAATGACGATTCTGAAGTTATGCACTCCGCGAAGTCTTATTTCGGCGGTTAACATGATAAATCTAAATGTCTGATTGGCCTAACTTACACGCCCACACATTTGATACCTTCATTTCTACACGGTGATTGGTGAATTATTTATAGCTAATTATTTCTATGAAAAATCTTGTTTAGAAATATTTTCCCTTTCGTAGGTATTTTATAAATTATCAAATTGTTCAATAATAATTTTTTACAAAAAAAAAGAATACTTAAAATCAAATTGTTTCTAACATAATAATAATGTTGTATATAGTTAATGTGAGCTAGAAAGAAAAACATTAAGAACTTACATTTTATTAATTGGAAAAGAAAGCAAAAGAGAATTAAGCAACGTTTCTTCAATTAATCTTGCTTCTTCATTAACATTTCTAAGAAACTTTTCTTAGACCTGGTGTTTTAGATATTCATTATATTAATTTTATGTATGAGGCACAGTCCACAATGCACTGAAAGAGTACTTTAAAGATGGAAATCTACGCATAAGGTAATTTAATCAAAATCTAATTTCTCGCAACAACATAAAAAAAGGAATCGAACTAATTAATAGTGCAAACAAATTGTTAATAGAAGAAGTGTAGAAGAATAAATTATAATAAGAAGAAACGTTGTATATTGGAGTTCGAAAAACTACAGACTATGTAACTATGTAAATTGGAGTAAGAGATAGTCATGTGAGTGTTTCACATCAGATTTTGTTTGTTATATAATAAAATAATCTTATTTTCATACTATATTTATTATTATTATTATTTTTTTGTTTATTTACTGGATAGGGGCGGCGGCCAAATAATATTAATTGCACACAGGCAGCCAAATGTCTAAAACCGGCCCTAATCCCAAGGGATTCACAAAAGCTCTTTTAGTTAGCAATGGATTTGTCTTTTTAGCCACTCTCTCTTTTCATCTAAGCAAAGTCAGTGCAATCGATCCACAGATACTGCCAAATCTCTAACAGGAAATACCAATTTATTAAGTTTTTGAAATTGGTTTATCACCGGAAATACATGTTTTGAAAAATGATAAATCGCCGGAAGCTCAAATATGGTATTCCGTTTACATACTAACACCGACTTTACTAAATTTCTTTTCGAATTTTTCGTGATTTTCTCAAAAAAAAAAAAAAAAAAAAAATCATTTTAGATTTTTATTGATTACGTAAAACTCAATCAAAAATGATACTTCCTGCTGAGGGATTTCATAGAATCTGCAGTTATTATATTTACAGTGACTTAGCTTAGATTAATAGAAGTCGTCACTATGCAATTTTATGTCAGATTAAAACTTAAACAATGGAGGAAAAGAGAATTGGAAAAGCATTTGGGCGAGTGGGGAGCAGGCTAAAAAACTGTACACACATGCGTAGACAGTCATTTACATAAAATAGACAGGACATCTAGTCCTTTGTGTCAGAATTGTGACGATGAAGGCAGAGAAACAATGTACCGTCATTGTTCATTGGCATTGTCCCGTTTCATCAATACTATGTTTCGCATACTTTTGGGAAGGCAACACTCTCAAGGGAATCCTTGTGAGAGTTGTAGTTTAAGGATATCTTAAGATACTTTAGTCAGACTGATAGATTGCTGGGGTAGTTTTTACTTTCTCTTACTCCTAGTAAAGAGGAAGTATTATAATCGTATCAAATTTTCGATATCGAGTTTTCACCGGAAATATCCGTTTTGAGGTCCCCTAAAAAGTCCAAAAAAGTGGTTTTTAGAAAATGGTCTGTGTGTGTGTGTGTGTATGTGTGTGTCTGTCTGTGTGTATGTATGTATGCATGTAGGTGAACAGCATACCTCAAAAACGAAAAACCATAGAAAGTTCAAACTTGATATTCTGTTTAGGTACTACCAAGGGATCTGAAGTATGTTATCTGTCAAAATTCCTCAACCGGATGTTTTTTTTACTATTCTGCAATTTTCTCAAAAAATGGCTCCGACGATTTTCTTGAAACGTCCTATATAAACTATAATACAAAGATGTACAACTTTTATTTAAACATTTCTCTGGGAAAATTCATTTAAGGGCACTTTTAAGGGAGGGTTGTGGTTATGTTTTTCCCTAAAGTGCTATCATAGTTGATTATAACAATTCTATCATCCAAACAAAATTAATTAGAAATAAATAGATGGCCAAAATTCCGAGTTTAAAGAGAATTAGTAACCGGAAGTGCGCTTTTACTGGACAGTTTTTCAGTTTTCGACGAATTTCATTAAATTTGGTACACAAACTATAAAATTTGTCAATTTTAATTTTGAGAACTGGCGTAAGAGAAAGTTGTGTGAGGGTTTTACACCAGATTTTTTTCCCCTAATAACAATAATCAATAAAGGTCCATCAATAAAAATCCACTGGCCTTGAAGATATTTGATGAGGAACGATTGCTCGGAACAATTCCTAGGTACCTTGGGATACAGTGCGTTATAAAGAATTGACTAACTTTCACTAAAACTGCATTAATAAAATCTAATAAATAATATAGTAAAATAATAATAGCACAGAAATTGATAATTTACCTCGATAGTAACTTTTTGTCTAGCCATAGCTCGTTCCACTTCGCCATACATAATGGTATTGTGTATACCCAGGCCACAAAATATTGTAAATGCCTGAAATAAAAGAATAAAATAAATTAGAATAAATAATATTTTTCAATAATCTGTCATTAGCTAATAAAAATTATTAATTTAATCTGGTTTAAAATGTTGGTTATATTTCATATTATGTATTAATTTAGTTAACTAACAATTCTGCCAAATTTTAGCCGAGTAACTTTTCATACACTGGCAAACTTTTCACAAAGGAAAACTTCAGATAAAAACAATGGCGAATTAATAATATTCTTGTATATGTTTAATAAATCGTAACATATATTAATGAAAAAAGAGGCAATAATTATAGTTTGTGAACGGCCCCTCTTCGTGAAGCAGGAAAAATAATAATTGCTTCTTTTGTTATTTGAAACTTTGATCCTTGTTTGAAAATAAACTTTTATTTTATTAAGGTCACACTATGCACCAGTGATTATTCAACGCCTTGTTTCATATGCATTTTTTAATATTAGTGTAAAGGCAAGAGAGAGAGCACAAGCCCGACCAAGAGAACACAGACTCTCTCTGGTACTCTCTCACTTAAGCAGGCTAGAGTGGGGAACCTGTATATAAGCCAGTGAGAGAGCGACATCAATCTATCAGATTCAACCATATACATTACATCGTGTCATAACTCTACTCTCACCCTTTATTCTATAAATTCATTACAAGTCCAGTGCAGATTGTGTAGACTTATAGCCATATTATAACAGTGTCTTCATATCTCGTCTAATTAATCAAATCCTAATTTCTCTCCTCATCAACTCCATTATATTAGCTTTAATGCAAACTATTGCAATTCATGTTTTCAAAAAACACTACAAATATGCTTAAAAATTTTATTTCTTGTTATTATTTAGTTTTGATTACTTCCCCGTTATAATTAATAAATTGAAGTGGAGTGACTTAATTTAATTTTGCTTTTAAGTAAATATTATTAATTAATAAAACTAAAAGACTGACAAAATATTGAACTGGGTTTAGGGGAGAAAGTGTGTTTCTAGAAATTATATAAAGTTACCCAAAATTGCCTGCAAGGGGTATCTGTTGCATGCAGTTACTTGGGGATAGCGACCCACGGGTTTACCACAGCTTCAGTACTCCATGCACTTCGTCAGACAGTACACAATACACTTAAACTACATACACTCTACACTTTACAGACAAGGACAAACACGGTACACAAACTAGTTCTCCGTCCCTAGTCAATTGGCGTAATCCAAGGCAGAAGGAAGGAATTAGCTCAGTGGTAGCACGCTGGACTAGCCACGCGGAAGTCCCGGGTTCGAATCCAGCATGCTGCCCATAGATTTTCTCTTCCTAGGAGCCTCTACAACGGTGTACGGTGATGAGCAGTGTGGTCTTTAGCTAGAGAACACTGCTTGGAGGCAGTGCACTGATAAGGTTCCGGGGGGCACAATAGATCTTTCAGGTCGCAGTGCGATAATCCCCTACAACAATCTACATCTACCCAAAATAGTATTATGCCAGAGCACCCGTTGTTCCCAGTCCCCACCACGGAGACCTCTGGCCGCCTTGGCTACCGGAATTCATTCCGCCCAGGCCGCTCGCGGACGCTCACTTTCTCTTCCTTCTGTTGGACGATATTCCAACAACTTTCTTGGCCAACGTCACTTACCATTCTTCTAAAATGGTCATACCGCAGAAGCTTCCCCGTCTTGATGATATGTAAAACATTATTTTCTACTTTTACGAGGCGCCTTACTTTATTCCGACGTGCTGCAATATGGAAATACCACAGCTGTGCCTCCAGATAACTCGGCTGCTAGAAGCTTCCGCGAACTATTAGTCTTCAGCGATCAACGTTCACTTGTCAAGAGAGAGTGGAATATTTTTTGTTTATATAGCAATTGACGTCTGTTTAGCACACCGATCATGGCTTTACCTAGACTGAACTACATGTCTGTATCTTTTCTGTGGTATCTTCCTTAGATATCTTCAAATCGAGGTATTTAAACTCAGTGGAGGATGAAGGAAAACTCAAACTCTATTCTATCTTCTCTAAATAGTACTTTGCCCACTCATGTTCGCTTATACATTATCTTTTGTGTTTACTTTGTGTATTTTTTTTCATTATAGCTTTTAGGATTCGCCATGTCACGCTTGATTTCTGTCCACACATATATCTGTCAAAATTTTGGCTTTCCTTTGCTTAGATTGACCGCTCTATTTAAATTTTTCATGGACCTAAAATTAGATTTAAACCTTATATATATATATATATATAGAGAGAGAGAGAGAGAGAGAGAGAGATCTGTTATTTAAGGAACTTAAATTTTTCTTTTTTCCTCATTTCTGACTAAAAAGACAAAAAAAAAAAAAAGAAAGCTTTGTTACAACACAACTGTAAATGTCTTACTGTAATAAAATCGTCTGGACGAACGGCATTGAATTCTGGAATTTAGCCAAACAAGTCAAGGCTCCATACAATGTTTTAAATCACAAACCATGTATGATAGTTACTGTAGTGCCAATCTTACACTACAGTAAACATTTTTTTTTACTGTAGCCTCCACTCACTCTTCCAATAAACACGCTTGGAAATCCATCTTGAGAATCTTAAATGGCATTGGCTTAATGACTGGCTTTAAGAATCTATCACATTTCAAGCGAATAGCAACCACTGGTTAATTCTCCCTTCCTTTAAACTTCCCTGTGATTGGTTCTTTATTTTATCATTGCAGATATTAATAATAATAATAAAAATGATCTCCTACTTTATCCAAATCATATTTCAATGGTGTTTCAAGTTAATTTCAAAGAAATGTTAATGTTCTCCAAAATATCTAAAAAAAAAAAACTCGGCTTTTTTGATTTTTCTCATGACTGATAATCTAATATTCTTTAGGAAGAAAAAGAATCTGAGGTTACTTTTATGGGAAATATAATCTTTCAGGCTTCCTCGGCCATTGTCATGTAAAACACTTAGATCTTCGGGTTGAAACCACGTCAGTTGGTTTGTTGTAAAACCAAAGTTTCGCCCATAATGCAACAGATTTCTTCAGGATATTATCGCCTCTAAAGCTGAAACAACTCTTATTAGAAGCTTCTAATAAGAGTAGTTGATAATGTACCAAAATTTAAAGAAAATAGTGTAGGCAAGTTCCAAGAAAATTCGGAAAACCTGAAGAATTCATTCATCCGTGTGCTATTTCCGATTGGCTGTTCTTAGCCAAAATCTTAATGTGGACCCTCTAGTAAAAACCTAAATAAAAATTAATATCAAGTTTGAACTTGCTACAATTTTTGACCCTCCACACAAACATACTGTAACGCAGCTGGTGGTGCCATCTAGGAGAGAGAGTAGGAACCTCAAGTTCTCTTAGTGGCCGCTAGGAAGCGATGGCGACTCGCTCTAGTTATTTCTGGAAGGATCCAGACCATTCTCCACCTGTATAAATAGAGGGACCACAGAGAGTTGAGAGAGTTTCCGGTTACTAAGTGTACGTTAGTGAAAAGTGTATAAAAAGTGAACTAAGTGAGTTTTTGTGATTTTAAACTGTGAGTTAATTATTATTAAGTGTTGTATTTTGTAATTTATTGTGTACAACAATAAATTGGTGTTTTCTTTATTGAAGTTTAGAGTATTTTATCTATACGAACCCACTTCAAACTAGTTGCAGTAGCTAGTTTAGAGAAAAAAAAACGGTGCAATACATACATACACAGACACGCACCTAAAACATTCAGACCAATATTATATCAAAGAACCTGAAAATCTATATTCCCAATGAAAACTCAATTTCAAAAAAAAAAAAATCAGGACCCAATTACTAAACTCAACAGCAAATAATAAGAAAGTAATAATTACTTATTCAGTCAACCACATTTTTTTTTTGCATCTCATTCAAAATCTATCAAATTCATTGAAATTTTTTACCGACAATCTTGAGGCTAGTGAATTTTATTAAATAAAGATTTAACGATCTGATAAAAATGTGTAAAGTTTTTGTGAAACATAAGTTTGGATATAAACAGGTGGGTCGTTGTTTTACAACACCTGAAGCATTCTTTTTTTTTTTTTTTTTTGTTTTTAACATCATTTTATGTCAGCTCAGAGTTAATGGATTTTTCACATTTTTAACATTTTATGAGTTTCCTCACCACATACCCCAATTGTTTAAAAACTGAAGGAATAACGTAACAATCCATAACATTATCTTTCATTATAACTTATATGATATTAATGGAAAAATCTTTTGACACAATGTCCCAAGTAAAGCACCATGTAAAATAGCGATTTTTATTGGTGGATCGTGTTGTCAGCAAGTTGATAGAGATCAATCATTGTATTATTTTTTTTTATTCTCTTTTAGCTGTAGCTCCTTAGCGCATTGGAATTCCATGCGGAGATTCTTAGTTCAGGCTGCTTTTATATTTTCTCATCCTAGGAGTCTCTACAACTCACTGTTCTGGGCACTATGTTGGGCACTGTTGTCTCTTACGAGAGACACTGGACGGAAGCCGGTAGGGAGGTAAGAAGACTCCGGGGCGCAATAGAACTTTCAGTTTGTAGTGTACTATTCCCTCTCTAGGAAGAGAGCTAAATCTAAATCCAGCTATAGCTCCTCATTTTTTATTGAGTTAATAATGTATGAACTCAACAGGAATGGAAACCAGACGCTCTTATAAAAGAGAGAGAGAGACCTGTTAGTCCTGAGTTTTGAAGTATTTGTAATGGAATCAAGCTTTTGTTGAGAAAATTCGTCACATAAGGGCTGTGGGGGCTTGTTAAAGTATCAGGTTTGTGGGTTACCAGCTTTAGCAGAGGTTTCCAAGTTCCCTTCTACTACGCACCACACTCACTCATATGGATGAATGGGCTAAAACTTTGACAGCTCCACTGAGACTGGATATAAGCGCGGCTTTAACATTGACGGAATAACGTTGAAGATTTAAAATCAAAATTTGAAGAAGTTTAAACAAGTTACTAAGAAGAATATTGCTTGACAAGCATTCAAGAACTTACCACGAGACTACAACACAATTCTCAAGGAGCTAAATAAAATAGTATTTGTAACTAGCAATTATTTGTCTTAACTTATTCTTGGCCTAAAGCACTTTTACACCTAGCTAACCACATTAGCTATCGACTATTAGAACAAGCAAGAGTTGTAAGTAACTAGTCAAATCGTTTTACAAGTGACATATATTAGCATATATTAGAATTTCGTGTATTCATTTAAAACACCCTTAACAATCACGATATTCTGCTAACATTATATATTTATGCCATATTAGACAAAATAATAATAATAATAATAATAAATAAAATTATAGAGAATAAAACTATATGTATATAAAACAGGAATATGTAAGCTAAAACAGATCCAACCAAATACACCAGTAATGGATGAGAAGAGAAATTCCTGTACGGTCTGCTTATTAGATATATGGCCAGTATGTGAAGGGGGCTTGGCCAAGTTCAAGGATAGTCTGGTCCTTGTCTCTAAGAGACAGGACTTATATATGTTATTTATTTCTTTCTCTCATTCAGTTCTCCCCCACCCCAACCCCTTTTTTTCCTTTTTTTCCGGTTCAATATGAGCTCAAAAAAAAGAAAACCTTCACAAACTTTTATTTGCGGATAATTTAACAAGAAAATACAATGCTATAAAAAAAAAAAAGAAGAAAATTCAAAGGAAATCTTTTATTGGCCACTAAAGTTTAGAATTTTTCATGATATTATGATTCTAAAAAATGAAATAAATAAATAATTTGTTATAAACATAAAATAATATAAAATTGTTAATAAAATAACTTGTTATATTCCATTTATGTTTCTCAATTCGATTATGCAAGATTAATAGTATTACATAGACCGCTAGAAAGTTCATGTTACATCTAGTGCCTACTGTTAGTTTATCCAGCACTCGTTAATATTACATTTTCCTAGAAATAAGATAAGGGGAAAACCGATATAAAAAAAAAACAGATTGGGTAAATAAGGACATTGTTTTACCTTTATTATTTTCTTGTTTTTGTTAAATTAAACAAAAAAAAAAAAACAAATAAATAAATGAATACTATGTAAAACGACGATAAGGGCCAAAGAAAAAAAACTTTTAAATTAAAAACAAAATATATATATAATTTGTTGTGGTGGTTCCGCAGAGCTGGAAAGTATCAGAGACATTTTCCGTGGTAGCCTGTTTCATTTTGTGGTCATCGACCGGTTTTGGGCGTTCGCCCATCTTCAGGATGCGTTATGTCAGACAGTGTAATAACAGACTTCCACAAAGCAAATTCAGTTTATACACTGACTGGTCTTTTAAATTGTATTTTAAAACTAATCTCTTAAACTATGTCAAAGGGAAGGTATGGTCGGTCAGCTGTGTGAAAAAAGGAACACGTGTTTGGATTGTTAAAGGGTCAAATTTTCCTTACAATGGAAACAACACGTGGCGGTCTAATTTTTAAACTTTGTTGTTAGAAGGAGATTCACTTGACAATTAAATAATCAGCATAACTTTAAAATTAAATTAAATAACAATTTCAAGCTAACACAATTTAAAATTAATCGATTAAAATAATAAAAATTAAATACACTGAAGCATATTAAGCATATTTTTATAATAGTTATAACTAATTTATACTTATTACTAATTTAATACTAATATTTATAACTAATTTATAACTACATGCATATATTACACTATATACATTACAGTACATAACTTTTTTTAAACGAACAGACAAAATTTGTCAGTGAACCATTATTCAAAACACTCTTCCCACAATAGCAATAAAAACGCAATTACCAGCACAAGTAATATACATGGACCAAATAGTTCTTAAACAGATTATACTTTTAGTTTAGTTTAAAAAAACAAAAAAGTAAGTGTGCGTGCTTACATGGAGAGTGTATGTGAATGTTGTGAAAAGAGGTGAAAGGTCGAGTGGAATGCATGTGTATGCATATGTATATGTGGTATACATGCAGATATCATATGTGTATATATATGTATATGTGGTATATAACATGGTGTATGTATAATATATACGATATATAATATATATGATATATACACATGGGAGGTGTATATGTGATATATATGTGTGTATAAGTATGTATAAGTCTAGTATATGTATGTACTGTAATATATATATAGTATAATATATGCATATAGTTAAAATAGTTATAAATTAGTATAAATATTATAAAAATATGCTTAATATGCTTAAGTGTATTTAATTTTATTATTTCAATCATTTAATTTTAAATTGTGTTAGCTTGAAATCGTTATTTAATTTAATTTTAAAGATTCTGATTAGTAAATTGTAAAGTAAATCTCGTTTCCAACAACAGAGTTTAAAAATTAGACCCCCCACATGTTGTTTCCATTTTAAGGAAAATTTGCCCCTTTAACAACCCAAAAAACAGGTGTTCCTTTCCCACCCAGCTGACCATAATTCCCTTTGACCTAGTTTAAGAGATTAGTTTTAAAATACAATTTAAAAGACCAGTCAGTGTGTAAACTGAATTTGCTCTGTGTAAGTCTGTTATCACACTGTCTGACAAAACGCATCCTGAAGATGGGCGAACGCCCGAAACCGGTCGATGACCACAAAATCAAGCAGACTACTATGGAAAATGTCTCTGATTTATTGAACATTATTGGCACTTTCTTCTGGTCTGCAATCTAATTACTCCAAACTACTACTTGCCCATTGAGAACTAGTTTTCCCCCCTACCTCTATATTTCTATGGCAAGTAACTGACATTTGAAATTTAAACACAAATTGCCAATTCTATCATTTATACGAGCATTATTAGTCCCGTGGTAGCGTACGGAAGAGAGACTTGGGTTCTGACTAAAGAAAGTCAGACTTAATGTCTGCAATGCAAAATCCTAAGAGCCATATATGGACCAATATGTGAAAACGGAGTACGGTGAATAAGAAGGAACAAAGAGTTTCGGAGATCTCTATAGGGACGTTGTGCTTGGTGAACGTAAAGAAAAGTAGACTCCGATGGCTGGGTCACGTTGAAAGGATGCCGGACAGAGAGACTGTCACGTGACACTCACTGTCTGACACTGACAAAACGCATCCTGAAGATGGCGGACGCCCGAAACCGGTCGATGACCACAAAATGAAGCAGGCTACCATGGAAAATGTCTCTAATGTATATAATTTTTGGGGTTTCGGATATCTTTGGTGTACTATATCAAGAATTACGGAACTTGGCATACTAGTTATAAATTTTATTTGAAAGTCACACAGGAAGCTCAAAGTTGTTATTCTGTTTAGGTAGAGTACTTCCATCGCATCTGACACGAAGGTTTCTGGTAAAATCCATCATTGCGATATTATTGATATTTTTTATATTTCAGTTTTCGCAATTTACTCGAAAAACACCACCAATAATTAATTACCTTTAAAATTCGAATACTACATACACGTAATCATTAATTAATTTTATTTGCTACATTTTCCGGGGAAAATTGAGTTTTGTTACTGCCAACACCTGTTTAATATTAATGTAATATACATTAGACGTATTGGTTAGAATTCCAAATTGATGAAAATTGGTTAACCGGAAGTGCGACAGTTAGAGTAGGTTTTCGTAATTTTTGTTACTTAATAAAAAAAAAAAAAAAAATCTAGTGTGAAACACTCACACAACTTTCTCTTACTCCAGTTCTCAAAAATTCTAATTGACAAAATTTTATAAGTTTGTGTACCCAAATTTAATGAAATTCGTCGAAAACTGAAAAAAAAAAAAAAAACTGTTCAGTAAAAAAGCACATCCGGTTTACTAATTTTCTTGAAACTCAGAATTTCGGCCATCTATTTATTTATAATTAATTTTTTTTGGATGATAGAATTGTATAAACAAACTATGATAGCACTTTAGAGAAAAAAACATAACCCCAACCCTAACCCTAAAAGTGCCCGTAAATGAATTTTCCCACAGAAATGTTTTAAAATAAAATTTGTAGATCTTTATATGTTTAGTTTATATATGAAGTTTCAAGAAAATCGTCGGAGCCATTTTTGTGGAAAATCACGAAGTAGTGAAAAAAAAAAAAAAAAAATCATTTTTAGTAAAATCGGTAAAGTAAACGCACTTCCGGTTATCCGATTTTTTTTTTCAAACTTGGAATTTCAACAACATATTCAATTCTAATTAACATTATTTAGATGACAGAATTGTCTAATAAATTGAAATAGCACTTAAGATGAAAACCTAACACCACCCCTTCCCCCAGTAGTGCCCTTAAATGAATTTTGCTAGAGAAATGTTTTAAATAAAAGTTGTAGCTCTTTATATGTGTAGTTAATTTACAAAGTTTTTAAGAAAATTGTCGAAGCCATTTTTGAGAAAAATGCAAAAAAGTAAAAAAAAACAACTTGTAAACTAGTACTTCCGGTTGAGGAATTTTGACAGATAACGTTTTGTCAGATCCCATAGTAATACCTAAATGGAATATCAAGTTTCACCTTTCTACAGTTTCTCGTTTTTGAGCTATGCTGTTCACACACACACACACAGACCATTTGGTGAAAACCACTTTTTTGGACTTAGGGAATCTCAAAACGGATATTTCCGGTGAAAACTCGATATCGAAAATTTGGCATGATTACAATACTTCCTTTTACTAGGAGTAAGAGAAAGTTAAAAATGATTTATAGTAGTTCTGTGAAAAATTGGGGCATTAAATTTCAAATTTATAGAATCAGTTCAATGTTATTGGCACCCTCTACTGAAATACAATGTCATACTATCTATCTGAGTAAGTACTCAGTCAATTTTAAATTTTATATAAAATTAGTCATATGAAATATAGTTGCAGCAGGAGGAAGTCGTATAGAAATTTCACACCAGATCAGTAATGTGGAAGGGTTGGTTTTTTTTAGAATAGATTAAGTATTAATTACTGATCTGTGAGAGGTCAAGTACGCTGGTTGTCTACTATTTGTCTTTAAGCAACAATATACAAACTTAGTTTGAACAATATGTACGTACAAAAGAAGAGTCCTTGGCCTATTTTATGCAAAACAGTTAATGAAGAAAAAGAAGTAAAAAAAAAAAATGTAAATAAAAGAAAGGAAGGAGAGAAAAGAAAACAGGAGGGGGGAAAGAGTATAGTTAGCTAACTAGAGGGGGATGGACCAGTTAGGGGTTGTTTTCAAAGAAATGTGCATAGAATAGGATTCCTCACCCAATGGTTTTGTATGTGTTGATGTTTTTAGAAAAATCCCATAGAGATACATAAAGCTAATGTACCTTATCCGCAACAGGACAGTGAACAATAGATTTTTAGTGACGAGGTCGCGAGCGAATATCTCTTGTCAAACAATAGAATGACCTGGTTAAAAATGAAGCGTTATTATAAAGAGATCCCAAGCTATCTATCCTCATTTTAATTTTCCATTAACATCCTAAATATGGCCTCATTTAATGAGATTCTTCTCTTGTAGTCACTTAGTATCAAGTCTGACAATTAATTACAAATTGCTAAAAAACATAGCAGCAATGTACTTAATAAATTTGTCTTTTTTTTGAGTCTTTGTTGCCAAAGGTCACATCATCTATTGAAATAAAACATTTCAATTTAAGAAATATTATCACAGTCGAAAAGTTACCAGAGTCATAATTTCTATTGTCGAATCCTGCAATCTGGGTCGCTTTATGCTTTGTCTTAGCGGAATTATAGCAAATTATCGTGCCAAATTTTCGAAATCGTTATACATATTTTGTGACACCCTGAGCTAAAAAAAAAAAATTAGTTTTAGCGATTTGGCGATTTGTGTGTGTGTGTGTGTGTGTGTGTGTGTGTGTGTGTGTGTGTTAATTTTTAACAAAATATCTCACAAGGAAAATTTAGCAGGAAGATCAAAATTATAAAGGAAAGTCAAAAAATTGAGTCAACAGTATAAACTAACTTTTGTGCAAATCTATGTTATCACACTGTTTGACAAACGCATCCATCCTGATGACGGGCGAACGTCCGAAACCGGTCGATGACCACAAAAAAAGAAGCAGGCTAACAAGGAAAATATCTTTGAAGCTTTCCAGCTCTGCGGAACTCAACCATAACAACGATCAAAATTGTTTAGGTATTACCATCACCGCGTCTGACACGAAAGTTTTGGGCTTATCCGGTTGGGATGTGAGAGTTTACTGAATTGTTTTTTTTTTCTTTCAGTTTTTCTTGAGTTTATCGAAAACAGTTTCAACGGCTAATAATAATAACAGTGGGGCGGGTGTTGTGTAGTGTTTATGAACATGGACTTATAAGAGGGAGGTCCCTAGTTCGAGTAACTGCTAAATTTTATATTTGTTAAGAAAATGTTAATAGTAAAGTAGGTGCTTCCGCCCCCGTCCACGACACTTAATTTGGTAGTTGGACGTTAAGCCCGCCTGAAAAAATAGGCATTACTTTACTTTTTTTAGTTTTCCTGGGTTGTTTAAACTCCAATTAATTTTGAACCAGTTTTCAGCCTGAGTTTTTATTATATATTACATATATATATAAAAATACATTCGTTACTGTGACGTTTCGGCTATACACTCGCCATTATCAAACAGTTTAATTCTGATGTTTAGAACGTAATTTTTTCCAATTTAGTCGTTTTATATTTTTCTAATCAGTTTTATATACATCGTTATTTTATTATATTTTTGTATTTTTTTATATATTTTTTTCTTTTTTTGCATAAGAATTATGTTGTTGTGCTAAAGAGTTACCCAAATGTGCTCTATATGTAAGGGTCAACTCAAACACCAGCCTGAAAAATAAAAATAATCAAAAAACTGCATATAAGCAAATATATTTTAAAAAATAGAGCATAACACTAACCACGTGGTTAAGGAAAAATAAGACGCAGATATAGTTGAATTTCCAAGTCTATTAAAGAAATTAGCACAACAACATAATTCTTATGCAAAAAAAGAAAGAAATATATAAAAAAATACAAAAATATAATAAAATAACGATGTATTTAAAACTGATTAGAAAAATATAAAACGACTAAATTGGAAAAAATTACGTTCTAAACATCAGAATTAAACTGTTTGATAATGGCGAGTGTATAGCCGAAACGTCACAGTAACGAATGTATTTTTATATATATATATGTAATATATAATAAAAACTCAGGCTGAAAACTGGTTCAAAATTAATTGGAGTTTAAACAACCCAGGAAAATTAAATAAGATTCTAACAGCCTACAAGAAAAAAATATAAAACCAAGATTTACTTTTTTTTTTTTTAATAATAACAATGTTTATTTAATACAAAATACATATACATCGCTTAATAATTTTCAAAAAAAGAGGAAAACAAAAAATGCATGGAGATTATTCTCCGTCTGCTGAGTTGCATATTTATAATTTATTATTTCTGACAACAAACACAACGAAAGATTCAAATAATATAAAATAAATGAGTAAAATAAAACTATTTTTTCTTTAATATATACAATACTTGTAATCAAATACAGTGGATAACAAGTAAAAACTTATTAATAATTAAATTCATTAACTAAAATCTGCCTAAACAAGAGAGAATCTATCATTTGTAAGTATTTACAAAACGATATTCCAATTTTCCTCATTCAGATATCTGTAGAATTCCAATTTATCAAGAACCTTCGTACACGAAATATTTTAATCTATAGCTAGATAAGACTCGACAACTAGATATGAAATGAATTACGTCTTCTACTTGTTTCAAGTTACATAACAAACATAACTGAGGTAGATCTGTATTAAATCCGTCCTTATTGACTTATTTTAAAACAAGAATATGATTTGAAATTGAAACTATTATAATTGAAGCAATAGTTTTCTTTAAATTTTGGAATATTCACCATACAGTTATAAATCTATCATTATTATTTGAAACATTTTTCGAAAAAAAAAAATGGACTTTTTGGGGGGGATTTCTGAGGGAAAAGTAGCGTCATGCTTTCCTCTAAAGTACCTCTTCAATAATGTGTGGTCATATATAGTTTTACCAATTACATTATATTAACATAACATATGTTAACATTAATATATGTTAATAAACATTAATAGCATTGCTAGAATTCCATATTTGAAGAAATTCGGATAATCGGAGAATAGGTTTTTGAGTTTTTTGGAATTTTCTCGAAAAAGTCAACAACAATTTCCTTTGACCTTGAAATCCACAAAAGATAACATTCTATTACTTTTATTGAAAAGATTTTCTTGGAAAAACTGATATTAGCGTGTTCTAGGACCTTGTTAGTTAGGTTAAAATCAGAGACATTTTTCTGTGATAGCCTGCTTCATTTTGTGGTTATCGACCGGTTTCGGGCGTTAGCCCATCTTTAGGATGCGTTTGTCAAACAGTGTGATAACATAAATTTGTACAGAGCAAATTTAGTTTATATTGTTGACTCAATTTTTTGACTTTCCTTTACAATTTTGATCTTTCTGTCAAATTTTCTTTGTGAGATATTTTGTTAAAAATTAACACACACCCACAAATCGCCAAATCGCTAAAAACCCCTATAACACAGACTTGCACAGAGCAAATTCAGTTTACACACTGACTGGTCTTTTTAATTGTATTTAAAAACTAAACTCTTAAACTAGGTCAAGAGGGGTATGGTGATGGTACCTCAGTGGGAAAAAGGAACACGTGTTTGGGTTTTTAAATGGGCAAATTTTCCTTAAAATGAAAACAAAACGTGAGGGTCTAATTTTTAAAATCTGTTGTTGGAGGGAGATTCACTTTATAATTAACTAATCAAAATAAATTAAAAATTAAATTAAATAACGATTTAAATAAACATAATTTAAAATTAAGCGATTAAAATAATAAAAATTAAAATAACAATAACACATAAACAACCAAGCAATATAATATGAGCAGGTTGTTTGATGACACTAAACATATTTTGCATTTCACCCTTCACAATTCACATACGCCATCCACGCACGCATGTATACCTAAATATGTTTTTTTATAATTATGCATTCCACTCAACATTTCATCTTTCACACAACATTCACATACACCATCCATGTACGTAAGCATACTTAAATGTTTTTTTTTTAAACTAGCAGATTTAAAACTAAACTAAAATCTGTTCAAGAACTATTTGGTCCATGTATACTATTTGTACTGTTAATTGCGTTTCTATTGCTATTGTGGGAAGAGTGTTTTGAATAGTGGTTCACTGGCAAATTTTGTCTGTTCGTTTATTAAGTTTTGTATCTTGTGTTTATATATTTCGAGTTGTTCTATTAAGTCAAGTCTCGTCCCTTGTGGCCAGGATGTATTAGTGTCATCGTGGTGTTGATGTCATCAGGTCTGTGTTTGTTTGTGTTTAGGTGATTGGCATAATTTGAGTCAACTTTGTTGTACTTATGATCTGATGTGTTCGGTAACCATCCACAACCGCCACAAAAACTATGGAGAAGAAACCTCTACGTAATGATGTAAGGAACTAATCCCCAGAAAATTCGCCACACAAAAGCTGGCCTCAGTATTAGCAACCACATCAAGGCGCCACCATTGAGCCTCCAAAGGTACATTACCTACGCATAACAACTTCTGCTGCTCCCACTACAAGTATTGGTGAATGGGGTCCACTTCGACAGACAATCTCTTACTGAAAACTGTCTTAGTGGTAAGAGAAATTGAATAAAGCCAATATCTGGGAAGCTTAACCATCAATAACAACATAAACTTTAAAGAGTAAACACTAGTCGCTAAATCAATCTCCACCTTGAAAGGTGCACCAAGCTACAAGCCACGCTACTAGCTCACCACTGTTAGAACAACCTAGCATTCTAACAAGTCACAACATTCTTCAAGCGACTCACAACAGCCAAGCCTATCTTATCATTCTAAATTTATCACGCTACTAACAATCGTAACACTTCGCTCGGTCTCATATCTCATCTCTCCTTACTCTTTGTTTCTTAATCTTAAAGTTATGTACCATTTAGTGTCGAGATTCCTTCAAAAGTTCCTTCCAACTTTCCAGATTTTAAGTCAGTTTCACTCTCCTATTCCAGGATTCTCCTATTCTAGGTTTCTTATCCGGAATTCCTCTCTTATTAAAACCCTCCCAGGTAGTTCGTGGTCTATCTCTGCCTCTTTGTCCCTTCATTTTCGCTTCATAGCGTGCCTTTGCTATGCGTCGTGTGTTAATCCTCATCACACCCCCGAACCAGCTGAATCAGCATTCTCTCATCAGCTCCTCCACAGGTTTGACGTCGAGTGTAGTCCCAATCGCTACATTTCGTATTCTTTCTCTACGTGACTTTCCCTCTATACTATGGAGGAAACACATATCTACTGCTTGTGTTTGGCTATAATTTCAGATGTTGGAGGCCACGATCCCTACCGTACGTTAAAACTGGGAGGTAAGTTTTCTTCAAAACAGTTGTTTTTATACTGTAGTCTATTTTCTTCTTGTTTATAAACCTTCTCTTCAAGGCACTGAACATTCTTCCGGACGAGACTCTGCTTTCATTATTTTTTTATGAATAGCACCTTTATTCGTTATTTAACAAATATTTAAAAATACCGACCTAGTCCAACACCTCATGGTTGACCCGGAAATTCAGTGGTTGACCTTGGTGCTTCTAATCTCAATAGTTTTTCTTTTCGAACGACATTTTTCGTCATGCTGATCTTCTTTAATCATCTTACTCAGTAAATCAAAAAAATAAATAATTGTGTTTACATCACTAGTCACCATAATTTTCTAACACCATCACACATCCACCCATCTTATGATAGATTGCTTGGGTTGTGAGGAAGTTAGGTTCAGGATCGTTGGTCTGTACATATCACTTCCTCTTATGAATGTAAAGAAGTAAATTTCAAATAAAAAGTAGCGAGCTGAAAGACATATCATAATATTAAAGGCAAAATAGCAAAAAAGTTGCTATTTTGAAATAACAAAAAAAGGCGTAAATAAAGAACAGCTTTGTGTATGTTATCCAACTAAGTGAGTAAGTAAGGAAGTGGATATGCCAACACAAGCCGGTTAGTAAGAGATAGAGCGGGAATTGATACAATCGAAGGAATAGAGAATATAAGTTATAGTCAGAGAGTATATGTGCCCATTTGGTATAAAAATAAGAAATTCTTAAGGTGGGGAGGAAAATAAGATGAATACAGTGGGAAACAGAAGGAAATATAGAGAGATAGAAATGAAGACGAGTGTAAAGAAAACATCCAGCTCCTCCTTGCTTGTTCCTGCACTAGTAGTACCACTACTAACACTAGCGATCACATCACTAGACAGGTTGTTCACCTTTTTTGCTGAATAAAAACTTCTTAACAAAATGTTTTGACAAATGATTGTCGGCTATTTCAAACTCATTTGCAAAAACTTTTCATCCACCTAACATCCTATCCGAGCAAACTATTAAACACTGAACTTAGACACATACAAACACACACACACACACACACACACACACACAGGTTTCTAGATAAAAACATTTAGGTACAGTTCATTAATTTTCATTACAACACGGAGAAGATGATAACGAATTCAGACCAGTGGCTCGGCAGAGGGAAATTGTTTTTACATAAATTATCTCTGTAGGCGGGAGGATGACGTAAATAAAAACAGAATTTTCTCCTGAATATTCTGTTAACAGGAGAAGTTTTTTTTTTTTTGTTAAACGTTCATTAAATTTGGATGATAATAAAAAAACATTAAATGCAATCAGCGTTTTTTTTTTTATGAGCATTTATTTATTAATTAATTTATTTCGTAAATGTGAAATGCATGTCATAGATTGTGCACTGAATCCCTTAGGACTCAGCGCCACAGTCAAAGAGGCGTGATGAGAGTAGCGAATCAGTGCTGGAACTCTCAGGATATGAAAAGGAAGCTAGGTGATTGGAGATCACGTGGCCAAAGTTATTTCAAGCGGTGTGAAGGATTCTCAGGATGGGTGATGTGGATAAGGCTTGTGTAATGGGATTTTGATGAGCCACTTATTTATTGCGGAAAATTAAGGAAGCAAGAGTGGATTAGATTGTGCACAAAGTGAGATGGGGGTGGGGGGAATTGAGGTCTTTGAAGAATTATAGTAAATTTCGCACATCCGGTTAACCAATTTTCTTCAAATTTTAGAATTCTAGAAATGCATGTGTAGAAAATGAATCACTGTATGAAAATGAAAATTTGGAAAAAGCTTAACGTTGTAGCTTTCCCCCAGAATTAAATTTTGCTGGTAAAAGTTTTCAGATAAAAGTAATAGGACTTTATGTGTTTAGTTAGAAATTCCCGCCAGCCGATCATGTGCGGTACCTTGGACTATACTCTAGACAAACGACCAACCTTGGAACCCACATACAAGACTTAAACGTTCTAAGCTAAAATAACGATAAAAATTTCTAGCTAGACTACTTGATAAACGCTCAAAACTGACACTGCAGAATAAACGACGGTTGTATTTTTCTCTACTTGCACCAATGTGGACTTACTGACTTGAGCTTTACGGGATAGCTAAAAGATCCAATATCAACAGGCTACTGTAGTGGAAGAAAGAAATGAAAGAAAATGATAGTTTTGAAAAATAGTTTAGAATATTTTATAGTTTGAATAATAGAATTTTGTTAATATTTTAAATGTATCTTAGTGCAGTGAAAAAAGCCAGGCACTATAATTTAAGGTCATTACTATAAAGAGACAAAGGCTCAAGAATCCGTTAAATTAATACAATACAACTTGGCCAACTGTTTTGTAAGAGAAGGCATTCTTTCAGACAGTCTGCATTCTGCTTTCAAACAAGAACAGTCTCAGTTAGACATTCACCAGAACACATCAGGACTGTGCCAGTTATAAGTTAAAACATAAGAGCTTTGCATTTAATCTAGATAAATAATTGATTTTATGAACATAATATTTGTGATATTGTAAAATATTTAATTATCTTAAAGATAATATATTTAATTTAATTGAATCTACCAGTGTTTTCTTAATTATTCTTATTACATCTCTCTCTTAAAACTTACATACGCACAAGCCCTTTTACTAAACCGCTCGGACCACACAAGCTACCACTACACTGCAACACAACGCACCAAATACATTTCACTACAAACACTTCAATCTAAAATACTCCGTCGCTTATTAAACGCTCCCTCTTATGTAAGCAATCATACTATGCACATACATCTCAACATTCCATTCATCAGTGAACGTGCCAAAACTCGCTACAATAAATTTCATCAAAACTTAGCATCACACCCTAATCCTTTGGCAGCTAACCTCTTCTCAAAAACACTCTCCTCCAATCCTCCAAGATGGCTGAGGCGCCACTGGTGCCGCAACCAACTAGTTGACCGTCAGGCCTAATATATAATCTATATATATATATTATATATCTATATACAGGTGTCCCAAGATATATGGATAATGACTTTTTATCGGAAACTAAGATAGCTAGAAAAAAACTAAAAACTAAAAAATACGTGTACCCGTAGTTTTTTGTTAGAAATCCAAATTTAATTTGCAAATTTGTTTTGGTGCTTCCAGAAGCGAGATACAGGCACCAACTTCATTTTTTCAAATGGGGAGGTCTGGTTTTTATTTAAGAAATGGATTCTTCAATTTTTTGTAAGAAAAATTTACTTGAATGGTTTTTTTCTATGAGCGATATTTTACAAGTTATGAATGAAAACATTATTGCTATAAGAAATTTCAAAATGATATTATAACGGTTTTTTGATTGAATAAGAAGAAGAAAAGTACTATTTTATTATAAATTTTATTATAAAAGTGTCAGGTTCCTCATTAATTACAGATCTTGCTCGAACTGGCCTTCACCATTAGAGATGTATTTCTTTGGTCGTAAGGTACATTTGGCAGAAAAGAGCATGTCTATGCATCTCTAATGGTGGAGGCCAGTTTGAGCAAGATCTGTAATTAATGAGGAGTAAAATTTATAATAAAATAGTACTTTTCTTCTTATTCAATCAAAAACCGTTATAATATCATTTTGAAATTTCTTATAAGAATAATGTTTTCATTCATAACTTGTAAAATATCGCTCACAGAAAAAAACAGTTCAAGTAAATTTTTCTTACAAAAAATAGAGGAATGTATTTCCTAAATAAAAACCACAACTCCCCATTTGAAAAAATGAAGTTGGTGCCTGTATCTCGCTTCTGGAAGCACCAAAACAAATTTGGAAATTAAATTTGGATTTCTAACAAAAAACTACGGGGACACGTATGTTTTAGTTCTTTTCTAGCTATCTTAGTTTCCGATAAAAAGTCGTTATCCATATACCTTGCGACACCCTGTATATATAATTTTTACTTATTTTACCATTTCGTGCAGAAAAAGAAGAAATTCTAATTTAAAGAAAATCGTTGATGTAATTTCCGATAATGTCGCGTAAAACTAATAAAAGTGTCAGGTTCCAGCGATTATTTGTTTTGAGATATTTGTACACACATAGACACACAAACAAAGCAAAAAAAAAAGAGAGAGAGGGACATTATTCGCTAAAAACATATTTTGTTCGTGTTTAGGAGACCTCAAATATGTACACATTTTCGAAAGTTTGGTACATTTGAAATCTTACATTCAGCATTAAGGGAAAGTCAAGCTCTGCTGCTAGGTATTGTATCGGAAAATTGATCGACGGAAGACCTGAGAAACGACTTATTAAATTGAAAATAATATAGTTCTGATGGTGAAACAAAATTGAAGAATATTTGTTATTATGAAGATCTAGCAGAGTGTGAATAACCGAAAGTAAATCGCCTTATTATCTTGTTTTAATTAATTTTGATTAAAACGTATAATTTAACGGAATGGTGCTAAAGAGACAATAAAAAAAACTCAGTAGCTAATTAAAGACAACTACTAGGTGGTCTTTTGAACTTAAATACTGTTTCTATGTTACTAGAATTATTGATCTAAATAAATAGCTATACTCCCACTATTTGTAGTTAAAACTAATTAATGTACTACAAAATTTAATCCTGTCAATTGCCAAACAAAACTTTCATAAAAGTTATTACTGTTATTATTATCATCATCAAAACTCCTTCATGAATTATTGTTTAATTTTCCCAGAAATCAAACAATCAAAACTTCAATATTTCTATTTATAACATTGCAAACATTCAATGGATTCAGATAATTGTTTTATTTATTTCTGACGTTATTTCGATTAACTTTGTTGATTTAATTTTTAATTGATTTACAAAGAGATATACTGTTTTGGAATATAGTCTGTATAATCCATTTCGAAACAAACAATTGTAGCGTATAAATGTTTTAATTAAGATATAGGCATATTTATTTGAGTATTCTTTCTTAAGTCAATAAAGATGAACATTTTTTGCTTTTTAATAAGAAGTCAAGTAAACATTTAATTATTACAATTAATTTCAATCAATTAATGAATTAAGCCCACTTTGTTATATTACTAAGTGACACTATTTAACGAGAAAAGAAAATATTTTATTTTGATTCGAGAATTCTCAAGTATATACTTCTTGTTAGAACTTAATTATGTAAATCTGATTCGTTCGTAATACCGCCATAATTCGTAATATTAATTTCAAAAATTATATTTAAATAGTAAATAGTTTTGACTACTCCAATCGATTTACTAGACAAAGATTACAAAGTATTCTTGGATTCAAAATATTATTGGATCAACCAAGATGCTTCAATGGTGTTGCTGAAAACAAGAAGGCTCTGGCTAATAGGAGGAAGTGCTTCTTAAGCAAGGACTTAATCTAGGTTTCCGAATTGGACTTCTTCAACCAGTTAGTAAGAATTAAACGTACCCTGGGAACTGAGGGCGGGGAAATTATCCATATTCGTTATCCTGCGGAAAAGTGACTGCAGGATTCAGCGCGGTTGCCTAATAACAATGTTGAAGCCGACTTGTATTGTTGGGATTTTGCGCTCTCTTTTCCTATTGGTGTCATTGCTATGAATTTCGAAGAGGAAGTTAAGATCATTGCTCTGACTCCTTGACAAGCTTGTAGATTTGGTCATATCGTTACGTATCTTATTCTTGGTGGAATCGTAGACCGCTAGTAAAATTCTTACTAATCCGTCTGCGAGATGAATATAAGTAGGAGATTACAATTACTGATAGTAAAAGGACAAATATAAATTTCGTGTTGAATATGTGAATGGGTCCGCAATACTGGATAATATTTGGTATTTTATCCGTCGTAGCATGCATATTCCATTTGTTCCTGACCGGTTTCGGATTTTCATTCATCGTCAGATCAAATTCACAAAGTTCTTGTAGAGAGTTCACTTCAACGTAATTTTTCTGTTACACTCACACTTGTTGGTAGGTGATGTAACAGAAAAGTGAACTCTTTACAAGAACTTGGTGAATTTGCTCTGACGATGGATGAAAATCCGAAACCGGTCAGGAACAAATGGGATATGCATGCTAGGATGGATAAAATATCAGATAATTTTGGTGGTTGCTCGGCCACTGCGGCAACGAACAGCGTGATAAGTTGGCTCGATAGAGAGCACTGAATCTATAACCACACCACTATCCGACCATTGGCCCTCAACTCAGCTCATTCTCAGCATCATTTAGTACCATCTCAAAGCTGTATTTAGATGTTGGCATTTAAACCAAGCATTATCACCCTCATTGAGTCTTACAGAAATGGTTGGCTCTCTTCAGAATATCAACACGGCAGGATTACTTCCAGATACACTTTCGCATGGTAGTCCCACTTGCTCTCTTTGTCTACAGGTAGATATAGACGCATATCTACTTCAATCAGAACTGATTGTTAAATTTCTCGAAAAACTATGAACTGGACGAAACTTCAATGACAACTAAAAATAAAAAATAAAAAAAAGGAGTAAAACCAGACTCCTTAACAAACATTAAATACAATACTTCTTAATGAGTATTCCAAATTTGTAAAACTAGTTCTTACTTCCCTATAAGAGAAAATAATTGCGACAGTTTCGTTTTTCGGATTTTAATTTCTACAAGAAAAAACTTATTTCGAAGTTTCTTAAATCCAAAAAATTTTTTTTTATAGATGGATAGATAAAAAGCTTTATTACAAATATACATATGTACAATATAATATATAGAAGTGCCAATGTACATCACATTATAACCTTCCTACATTGTTTATATAGTGATTTTTAGGATAAGGCGAGGAACAATATGTAGGGGAAAAGGGAAAAAAACTGCAGCTTTAGGGAAAATATTAAGAGAGGATGTCTTTTATGCCTGTAATGTATAGAGGGATCGTAGGAGGCTATTTCGCGGCAGAGTGGATTGGGATAAAAACACTTTTTTATGAGGAGATGGTGCAGAAATTTAAGTTGGTTAAGTATAGTAAGGACTTTTGGGATATTGCAAAAATTTTTAAAAACTCTAAAAATTCGGTTGACGGAGGAATCCCTGTTCAAAAGTGGCTCAATCATTTTAAACACCTTCTATCACCATCACCTTCTGAAAGTGTGTCTCATTTGTATGCGGAGCCCTACATTTTTTCGGCAGAAATGGATAGCGCGTTTACCTTTGATGAATTAGTCTCCGTCTTGCAAAAAACTAAAACTAATAAAGCGCCGGGCGATGACAGAATAGGGTATGAATTTTATAAGAACGCGCCGAACGAGTTTTTGGAAAAACTACTTTTTATTTTTAATGAAATTTATTTTAATGGGACAGTTCCTCCTAACTTTAAACAATCTATTATATTTCCTCTCTTCAAGAAGGGGGATATCAAAGATGTCAACAATTATAGAGGTTTATCCTTCCTAAATTGTATTGGTAAATTATTCTGTGGCCTTCTTTTGGAAAGATTAACGGTATTTGTTCGAAAAAATGGAATCCTCACTGAATGTCAGGCCGGATTCAGGAAAAATTACTCAACAATTGACTGCATTTTTGTATTACATAATATTATTAAATTAAGACTAAAAAATAAAGGTAAAAAATTATACGCATTTTTTGTTGATCTGAAAGCCGCATTTGATACCATCAGACGTGAGGCCCTGTACTTGAAATTGCTTAATATAGGCATTTCTTCCCGATTTGTGAACGTGCTGAGGAATATCTACACTGGATCTGTCTCTTCTATCTGGACACCTGCTGGTAAATCTGAGTCGTTCTGTGTGAACAGTGGTGTGAGGCAAGGATGTGTCCTGAGCCCGCTATTGTTTTCGTTGTATATAAACGATCTGGTAGATGAGCTTGAGTTTGGTGTGAATGTGGGGAATGTACTAATCAAGACCCTACTTTACGCGGACGATATGGTCCTTATCGCAAGAAGTCCCCAGGGTCTTCAGCGTAGTATCTGGAAACTGGAACAGTACTGTGAGAAATGGAATCTTGAGGTTAGTCTGGCAAAGTCCAAAATCATAGTATTCCGAAATGGCGGTCGCCTTAGATCAAATGAAAGGTGGTTTTTCAGATCGCGAAAAATAGATATTACTAACCAGTACAAGTATTTAGGGGTGACATTTACTTCCCATTTATCGTTAAAGCCCCATTTTCAAGACAAAGTAGCCTCTTCCAAACTGGCTTTGAACGTCGTATGGAAAAGATTGATCTGTAACCCCTTAATAAACTTAAGCTCCAAATTACAGGACTTTAATGCTGTTTCGCGGGCCATTCTTTGTTACGGTGCACAGGTCTGGGGTTCAGAAGAATTCGAGTGTGTTGAAAGGGTTCTGTGGTTCTTTATCAAGAAGCTATTTCAGCTCCCTAATTACACTCCTTCGTACATCTTACTCTTAGAGACCGGACTAGACCCTCTTTATGTGTATACTTTTAAACTTCATGCTTGGTATATAAGAAAAGTTTTGGGTATGGACCGGCACAGATACCCCCGCATAGTTGCTGAGGAAATTATAAAAGAAGGTATATCCTGGGCCAGCAGATGGAGGGACTTGGCTGGGAAATACGGAGTATCAATTAATTTTAACACGACTGATTGCGCCACGCTTGATCCTCAGATTAGAAGTTTGGTAGACCACATGAAATTGAATGGTAGGAATACGTTCAAAGAAAGAGCAAACTCTACTCACAGGTATACAATTTATAAATTGTTAGATCATGAGGTGAAATGTGCTGATTTACTTAGTAATGTAGATGCCCTCAATGGTTTATCTTCGGTATGCTGGGTTCTGAGACTTAGGGGAGAACTGCTAAAGCTTAATTATAAGACCTATGACTCACAGAATGACGAATGTTCTCTATGCGACCTTGGAGAGAGGGAGGATACTTTTCATTTTGTGGGTACTTGCCCTGCCTTGTCGCCAATTCGTTTAGCCGTCTTTGGGGAAAGATATCTCTCTCTGGGAAGATTCGTGAATTTGCTGAATGGAATGGATTGGCCCCAACTGATACGATACGCAACTGAATCTTGGAAGTTTCGAGGAAAATTTCTAAATTAACTTGTAGCCTAAGTTGTTTCTGTTTGAGAGAAACTCTTGTTTTGATGTTAGTATTAATGATTCTCTAATGTCAGTAAGGTTAGTATTAATCATTAATAAATGAGGGATAATTTATTTTATTTCATTGTTCATTTTTATTTTTATTTATTTTTTTGAGATTGTATAGTATTCATTTTTATTAAATTCTTGAGGTTTATTTCCCCTCTGAATTCATACTTATATTTTTTGTTTATATATATGTTTCAAGCTCCGGCAGACGGTAAAAACCATGCCGATTTAGGTTTTTGGTTAAATATAAAAAAAAAAGTGTATTCTTGTAATGTTTTCTAATAAATAAACTTTAATTACTACTACTACTAGATAAAAAGCTTTATTACAAATATACATATGTACAATATAATATATAGAAGTGCCAATGTACATCACATTATAACCTTCCTACATTGTTTTATAGTGATTTTTAGGATAACGCGAGGAACAATATGTAGGGGAAAAGGGAAAAAAACTGCAGCTTTAGGGAAAATATTAAGAGAGGATGTCTTTTATGCCTGTAATGTATAGAGGGATCGTACGAGGCTATTTCGCGGCAGAGTAGATTGCGATGACAGTCTAGATAAGAGAGGAGTTTCTGGAGACGATTTTTGGATAAACTGGGGTTACTAAAGATTTTACGTGAAAGTAGGTCGATTTTGGTGTGTCGTAGTGTGTCAGTCGCAAGTCTTAGGAATTTGTTCTGTGTTATCAGAAGTTTTTTTGATATTACTGTTCCTAGTTACGCTCCAGGCGGAGGAATCATGAAGTACCACCGGTCTGATGATGACTTTGTACAGTAACAGTTGTTTTGTGTGGTCATTTTTGAGTCGCGTGACAGTAATTATTTTTTTATAGAATATTATCCGCAAGAGGTAATCAAATTAAAATAAAATCGTTTTAAATCGAATATTGATAGTCTTTTTTCTGTAGCCTAGGTTAATAAAATGAACAAAAACCTTTTATTTATTTTTTTATTAGCTTTTTACAGTTTCCTCGTTGGAATTCTAATAATTTTTAAACTTACATTCATCAAGTTATTCCGCATTTATTTATAATATTTTTTGAAAAAAAAAAAAAAAAAAAATGGTTCTTAAAGATGTTTGGAAAGTGTTTTCATTATGAGTCATTTTTCAAGATTTGAGGAAGACGATTGATATATTGTTATTAATTATATTATTATTATTATTATTATCTATTATTATTATTATTATTATTATTATTATTATTATTATTATTACCACGGAGTGTGGAAACACCCCAGAAAAATATTAGTTAACCGCGGCCTATGGCAAGAGGTGAACCAAATATCCATATTTTTGCCTATATTTTATATAAATATAAATGTACACAGACAGACACACATACACACACACGCACACACATACACACATGTATATACACATATATGTCCGCGCATTATATATATATATATATATATATATACACGCAAACACAAACATCCGTAATCACATGTACACACACACATATTTGTACACATATACACTTTACATAACTACATACACCTTACATACATAAATACATGCACACATAAATACAAACAAGATTGACTCATTCAGGTTGACCCAGGGCAATTCTTACAATATGACAGGTGCTCAGGATTACAGCTTGCTGCATCACCTTAATTAATCCCCCATTTAGGCCTAGCTTGGCTAGACTTGTATGAAGTGTATGGGGGACTAGACCTTGTGCAGAAATTATTATAGGTAGTATGTCTACCTGATCTACCTGTCTCCACTGGGCTAGAATCACCTGGGCGAGCTCACAGTATTTCCTACGCTTCTCTTCGTAGGAGGAAGTCAGATTATTAGAGTTGGGGATAGCCACGTCCACAAGGCACACCTTCCGGGTTTGCTTGTCGTGCCATATTATGTCCGGTCGGTTGTGCGCAACTAACCTATCTGACAATACTGTACGGTCCCAGTATAGTAGATGACGGTCACTTTCCAGTACTCTATCAGGGGAGTACAAATAATATGGCGAGGCGTTAGGTAGAAGATCTACCTGCCTAGCCAGCGCACTGTGTACTATTTTGGCCACATTATTATGTCGCTTTAGGTACTCGTGCTGAGCCATTGCAGGGCACGCAGAAATCAAATGGTATATCGTCTCTGTAGAGGTCCCACATAATCTACAACTTACATCTTGCACGTTTGGGTCCCCTACAATTCTAGCGAGATAATACCTAGTCGGGATGACCTGGTCCTGGATAGCCAACATGAATCCTTCCGTCTCTGCGAACAATCTGCCCTCCATTAGCCATGCGACTGATGCTTGTTTGTCCACGGCTTGATTGTCCAACATGGTTGGGAATTGGCCGTGCAATGGTTTATTTTTCCAGTCGCACGAGGGGGTTTTCTTCTGCGTTATCTGGCGCCCTGGAGAGGTCCAATGGCGTATACTTCCTGTCTGCATTAATTATTGCCTGGATTAATGGCACTGCATTCCTACTTTGGAAGTACGCCTGCATTCTGGCTATCTGGCAATCGTGCAGTTGTTGCAGCTCAATAACTCCCCGTCCACCCTCCGAGCGGGGGAGAACGATACGCTCCACTGCTGACCGTGGGTGATGCTTACGGAATGTAGTTAATGTGGTTCGAACCAACCTCTGTAAACCTTCTATATCCGTACGGGACCACTTGATTATTCCGAAAGAATATACCAAAAGGGAAACACAATAACAGTTGATGGCCCTGATGAGGCTTTTACTTTCCAAGCCTGTACCACACACTGCCTTTAATCTCCCAGCAAACTGCTTCCGTAGGACACCTTTAACGGCTGTGTGGTCTATACCATTTGCCTGAACCAGGCCGAGGTATTTGTTATTATTATTATTATTATTATTATTATTATTATTATTATTACATATTCTCAGTGAGATCCTAGGGATCATAAAGCTGGGAATTTTTTCGAACAGCTATATAAATTAACTATTTTAGATTAGAAACCTAAAAAATGTCGCACTTTGTGGCATGTATCTAATATAGCTGACTTCTGCAGATTAACGTATAAATTTTCGTCAATAGATAGCGACTGAATATTTCTCCTCAGAGAAGTAGGAATCACGCCTGTTGATGAAAGGACAATAATAGGAACTATTCTTACAATCCCCACATTCCACAATTTGCTTAATTTCGATAGAAAGCTGAATATATTTGAAGCTTGATCCTATATTGCCATCTTAAACCCTTCCGTTTCCGGGAACAAGTATCCTCGGTATAACCATGCGTTCGACGCCAACCTGGCGACTTCGGACTTTCCAAGTTCACTCGTATTATTATTATTATTATTATTATTATTATTATTACATATTAATGACAAATTTTACAAAAATATTTTCTTTAACAAAACTTTTGTCATATATATAATATGGTTATGCCCAAATATCTTTCTCAATAAAATCTTATTATCTTAAAAAAATATAATATTATCATGCCCTTAAAAAAATTAGTGTAATTTATTAACTGGAGCAAAAAATCATAATGAGGAATTCCCGTACAGGGTGTAAGCTAATTTTTATAATAAATAACATCCCCAAAACCGTCAAAGTAATAAAATAATCCCCGGGTGTATATCATATATTAAAAATAAAAATAAAAAAAAATCTTAAAAATTTTAATTTGATATAAGACCACCAAACAAACGATGACAAAAAAGATGTGGGATTTTTAATCCAATTAGTTTTATGGTTGGCTAAAATGGCTTTGCCTTTTGAACAAAGACTTGCTTTGGTAAACTAGTGACTCATTTATAATACAATATATCTTAACAACAGAATGAAACAAGGTAAAGTATATTTCTACAATTTACTTTAGAGAGAGAATTTCATATTTTTTTGTTTTGTTTGTTTTTTTAAGAATTTTTTTTAAATAAAATCCCAAAAATAACTTTGATGTGTAAGGAAGTAGCTAGAAAGAAGAGAAAGTTTCGTCTGAAAAAACAACGAAGAGTTTAGTTTTATAATAATAATGAGTTTTCAATTAATGATGGGAATTCCCAGAAATCAAGAAGTATTGAGTTTCCTCTCCAGAAATAAACATTTTTTGTATTATTATTATTATTACTCAAAGAAGGGGGGGGGGGCGAAACCCTATAGGGGTCATAGCCTCCCTGGGCCCATATAGCTACCCCAAAAGAATAATATCTACCGTGTCTGGAACAAGAGTCCACGCCCGGGTTTTACCCATCTAAGTTTTACCACTGTCCAAACGAATCGGACCAGAACCTTAAAAGGACATAGCTTAAGCTCTTCTACCGATATCCTATTCCGGCCAAAGTCCTGAACCTAATTTCCTCACAGCCCAAACAATCCGAGATGTATGGGTGTTTCCTCCTCTGTCTCACATGCTCTAAAAAAGAGGTCAGGCATGAGGTCCCTGGGCCCATTGTATAGCCTCCTTAAACCACAATGCCCATTGAGGTAGTCAACCAACCAGATATCTGAGAGAGGTCCGTGAAAGACAAAGGACTCCCTCACTCAAAGCTCAAAGATCCCGGCCCCCAATGAACATCTTAGACTGCCGATAACCTACTGTAGTCATCCATAAGGATGAGTGCTGTGAGGCTATCTATGACTGGAAGCCTGACAGACATTTGCCAAAAGACACACCAACCAATGCCTTGGGACCAATGAAAGGGAGAGAGGCTACCAATTTGGCAAACCTATCCAAGAAAACTCTTCCATACTTTTAGAACATACTAACACCAAACATTTTTTGTGTATTAGATCAATAATTAAATTTGTATTATTCTTTAGAAATTCTAAACTTTACAGCTTATTATATTTCTTAAAACTAAAATGTTATCTATACATAATGCTATAATATCATGTTAACTCTGCAATTTTCAGAGATTAGGCCAAAACTCTAATGAGTAACCACAAATTTATTAATTCAGATGTCGTAAGTCACCGAAAAAAAAAATCTACAAAGATAAAATTTAATGAAATTCTTTCATTTCACTTAGAATGAAGATTATTTATTTTATTCTAAAGAATTTGGTGAATCTGTAGAATGAAACCAATAAAAAGATGTCTAAGAAAAGAGGGAAAGTATCTAGGCAAAAAGCCAAAACTCTGAACAGTAAAAAGCCACAAACTGGGCCTTCTTCCAAATGCACCCTTGGTGAATCTGTTGAGAGAAATGACTAATTATTTGTTCAAGACCTTATCATAATTTATTTTTATTCTTAGACAAATCTCGCAAAACATTAAGATTTTTGGGTTGAGACTAGTCAGCAGTTTGGTTTAAATCTATATTGCAATTGGCTTCTTCAGAGTAGTTATTAGTTAATTACTAGACTATTACTGGTAGGAGAAGATTTTCGGATTGAGATTAGTCAGCAGTTTGGTTTAAATCTATATTGCAATAGGCTTCTTCAGAGTAGTTATTAGTTAATTACTAGACAATTACTGTAAAAGTAAAGCACGGTAAAAGTAAACCGATAAAGGAGCGGACTGTAACTTCCCTCTCTCTAGCTCTTATGTAAAAGGCTGTAGGTAATGGGCGGGGCTTCATTTTCTCTTCCAGGGTAGGGATTGGCTATTGAATGATAAGATCTAAGTCTTCTTCCACTTACTTTTTTCTTACAGCAGAGGCAGCCATGTTTTTGCTTAGACGGAGTTTGTCATCTCTATTTTTTTAGTATTCTGGAACTTTGCCATTAAGTCAGTGGGAGAAGAGACTTAGACTTTATCATCCAAAGCCAATTACAAGCATCGAAAGGTGGAAATTAAGCCACTTTTACTATCTGCAATCATTATTTACAAGATGGAGGGAGAAGTTAGTCATTGCCCCTCTTTTGCTTTGTTTTATGACCATTCATTCTCTAACTCTTGCCAGTATTTGTCTTAGAGACAAGTAGAAATAACCCTGAAGAAATCTATTACAATATAGACTGGTTTGTATCAAAATCTGAAGCGGTCTGAAGAACGAAATTCGAAGCGGTGTGGCTACGAAAATCTGAAAACTCTAGCTTATAATCTCCATCACTACATAGTTTATGTAGACGATGTATACACTAGAATTTCAAATTTGAAGCAAATTGCTTAATCCGGAAGTACAACTTTACAGAATAGAATTTTGAGTTTTTTTTTTTTTTTTTAATGTTCTTGAAGAGGATGATCACGGTTTCCTTTAAACTTGTAATGTTAACTGTACAGTTAAAAGCTTATCACTTTTATATGAAACATTTTTTTTAGAAAAAAATTGAATTTTATGTAGATCTGAAAAATTTGTGGTATTAAAATTGCAAATCTTATAGGTATGGGCTTGGATCAATGTTATTAGCGCTCTCTTCTGACAGGTTAGGTACTGTTTCCTCCCACCACCTTTTTATTTACGTCAGAATAAATGAGTAAAATTTGATGATTAAAAAAATATTTATTTTAATTTATAATTATTTTAACGGTTATAGGAGATAGTCGTGTGTGAGTGTTTCTCATTTATCTTAATTTTTCATGGAGATTTCTTCGTTATCTCTGGATAGAAAGTTCAGTGTAACATTAAATCTAAAAACATTACGATAATAAATCTCACTGTCTCTAAGACTCTGTTTTAAAATCCAAAAAACCGGAACTAAACCTCTAAGAGAATTGGATAATTCATCAAATATAATTGCGAAGTGATAAAAATAAAAATAGAGTTGAGTAAAACTATTTTTCTTTCTTTTAAACAGAGTGAAATAAAGATTTAATTTATCTTCTTTTATTACCAAGTTATAAGAATATAAACAATCAGTGTGAATGACCTCAGTTTCATGAATATCTATCTAACTATCTACCTCTTTTATCCCTAACTCCTTTATGCCGTTAGGCGTGGAATACCAGCAGTTTCATGAATATTTATACTGTTGTAATCAACTGTTTTAAAACTTATTATGGAGACGGCAGGATTTGCAATTAAAAAATTATAAGTAGATATAATTATATAAAACTCACCTCAAATAGCTGTTCGTCATTTTCATCAAATGGATGGCCATTCAGTTTGTTTATTATTGTGGCTACACCTGCACACACAAAAAAATTAACTTTTTAACTTTGTAAAAGTATGAAAATGATAAAAAAAATGATAGAAAATAGAGTTTTCATGGAAATAGCTTATTATTATTTTATATATTTAAGGCGCATTAAACCATCTATGGTGATTGACCTTCTCAATACACTACCGGCCTTCGGATAGAGTTCTCTCGATACAGGTAACACTGACTTACACCGGACAGTGGTGGCCTTTAGGGGGCTCCTAGGAAGGGAAAATCTAAGCACACTGCTAAACTCGAACCGGATACCTCGAGGGTTGCTGGTCCAGCACAGTATCACTGAGCTAATCTCTTCCCTGTTATTATTTTATAATAAAAAAATCTGGTGTGAAACAACACTCACACAACTTTCTCTTACTTCCTGTTCTCAAAATTATAATTGACAAATGTTTATAGTTTGTGTACCAAATATAACGAAATTCGTCGAAAATTGAAAAAACTATTCAATAATTGCGCACTTCCGGTTACCTAATTTTCTTAAAACTCGGAATTTTGGCCATCTCTTTGTTTCTAATTCATTTTGTTTGGATGATAGAATTGTATTATGAACTATGATAGCAATTTAGAGGAAGCTGTAACCCCACCCCTCCCCTAAAAGTGCCCTTAAATTAACTTTCCCAGAGAAATGTTTTAAATAAAAGATGTAGATCATTGCATGTTTGATTTATACACAATGTTTCAAGAAAATAGTCGGAGCCATTTTTGAAAAAATCGTGAAAAAGTGAAGAAATCATTTAGTAAAGTGTTAAAATAAATGCACTTTTTTTCAAACTCGGAATTTCAACAACATATTTAATTCTAATTAACATTATTAAGAAGGCAGAATTGTTTAATAAACTGAAATAGCACTTTAGATGAAAACCTAATCCCAAGATTACCCTTAAATGAATTTTCCCGGAGAAATGTTTCAAATAAAAGTTGCAGCTCTTTGTACATGTAGTGGATATAACAAGTTTAAAGAAAATCGTTGGAGCCATTTTTGAGAAAATCGCAAAAGTGTAAAAAAAACAACTAATAAAGTGGTACTTCCGGTTGAGGAATTTTGACAGGTAACGTACTGCCAGATCCATGGTGATACATAAACGGAATATCACGTTTCAACTTTCTACACACAGACACACACACACAGACCATTTGCTAAAAACCACTTTTTTGGACTCAAAACGGATATTTCCGGTGAAAACACTATATCGAAAATTTGGCACGATTACAATACTTCCTCTTACTATGTAGTAAGAGAAAGTAAAAAGACAATCGATAATACAATGAGAAATAATTTTTTATTTATTTTATTTTTATTAAAATTCAAAAAATGTGAAAAGCGCACTGTCTACACTACAGTTAAACTTCTGCAAAGCATAATACTAAATTCACGATAGTGTAACAATTTAAAAATGTAATTAATGTTGTAATCCAGTTTAAGATTTATTACTTTTATTGATTAAAAAATTCTTGGAAATATGCCAACGTTTTATAAACTCTGGGAAAAATTGATGGAAACATATTAAATTCTACAGATAACAGATACTTGATTAATTAGCTTACCAAAATACTAGAAATGCCATAGATCATAGCAATTAATCAATAAATATTAATTAATTGTTATTTTTCAGATATGAAGAATTTTTATTTTTTTAATTTTTAGATATAAATTGGTCAACATTTAATTTGATTTATAATGATTGTATTTTTGCTACTAGTTACTAATAAATATGAGAAAAGTAAATGAAATGGCCAATAATTTTTCTAGCAAACAATTATCTCTTATAATTAATTTTATAGATAAGCGTGATTAATAAAATAGAATTAGACAAGTATTTATTATAGAAGAAAACAAAATAAATTATATAGCCTCGGTGATTAAAAAGAAAGGCAAAAACCTGAAGGCAGATTCAGGCAGTTTACGTGAGATTTCTTCTTTGAATCAAGAGAAAAGCAAGAATAGACAGCGTGTGTAATATAACCATAAGAAAGTATATCGAGTTAAAAACCTCAGTCAGTAATCTAAAGGAAGAAGAGACAGACTTGGTTTGGACATTTGAGAGAATTGGTATGAAATAGCCTAATAGTTAACTGTTAGCCTTAGAAGAACTGAGGAAAAGGGGGAAACAAGAAGGCCTAAGGCATCTGAGGAAGTGATCTTTAGGTTAAAGGCTATGGAGTGGAACGGCCATAAAAATTATGAGGAGATCAGTTATAAAAATGGAAAGATTTCATGAAGATACACCAATTTTACTGCGCCTTTTATGTTGCAACTAGCTAACCCGGCCACGCTTCCCTATGGCTCAGTCTGATTTTTAAGAAAGTAAATAGAAGTATTATAGTTAACATTCAGCAAGAAAGCACGTCATTCAGTTTAATACCCTAATTTGCGATGCTGTGCACTGAATGGGAAGAAAGAAAAAATGTTTTTAACTGAAAGTCTTAGCTTTATTGTAAAGCTAGTGAATGGACTAAATTTTTTGTTTCTGTGTTTTCTGCATAAAAATAAAGATCAGATGGTTTACCGAATCTGGAGCATGCGACATATAATTGCCCATGAGAAAAGCATTCGTTTTCTAAATTCCAACCGCACACATGCAAAGTTTGTCCTTGCGCTATTGATAGTCATAGCGAACGCAAGCGTATTGGAAATTGAAGTCGTTTGAACTCAGACACCATATCTGACGTCTTCACCTTTATGAGGTCCCATGAGAATTGTTGCTTCAATTAGATTATTCATCAATTTTTTAACTACTAATCGTGACCATTGCTAAACTTTGGCTGATTGATGTTTCGGAGTAATATAATTTGGCACTCCAATTTTCAAATTTAGAATGTGTGGCGGTAATATGGTGACATCGAGTAAATTAAGAAATTCCGTTGGAAAATTCACTACTTCACTTTGGTCCATCACGAAGCCGATGGATTTGTATGTCACGGTTTCACCTGCGATTCTGTTTAGAATGATGTTGTTCATATCGTGTACGTCGACATTTTTAGCCGCTAGAATCTAGCTCTTCCGCTTAATCATGCGCGATTTTGATTATTTGTTTCGACGCTTTGGAATACCTTGTCTACTAATTCTTCTTTTGAATGTACAATGCTGCAGAAATTAGATGGGAACGTGATTTTTCCCTTTTCTGGATTTGTAGAAGCAGTGCCGTTACCGACTTCGAGTAGCAGCTGTTCGATCGTTTTGAAGTTGAACTCTCATATTCGTTGTTAAATGATTTTTTTTTACTGTGCTCCAAAGAGTTGAATATTTCAAGCAGACATGCAATTCATCAGCTGGAGTTGAGCAAGGTATCACTGAAAGCCTGAAGTTTGCCTGAAGTCACCGGATAGTAACACCAATGCTCCATCAAATGGAGCATTTCGCAAGTCTTTCAATGTATGGTCTACTGCTTCCACTTCTTGTGAGCCATTGTACACTCATCTCATACAATGATTTTGCACTCTCCTATTCCTGATGTTTTAGAAATGTTGCATGTTTGGTTTTCTGTGAAGAGCTTGTTTAGTGACAGTTTAAGAGCTGAATGCGCTGTTCTACCTCCTTCCACCAACGTAGCAGCATAACCTGAAGAAGCAAGTGCTAACGCAATATGGCCATTTGAAAGGATTTTAGCCAGGATTAAGGAAATTAAGAAGGTTTTTTCCAGTTCCACCTGGAGCGTCCAAAAAGTAAATCCACCGGATTGGTTGGTCACAGCTTGTATGATGGTATCAAATGCTATCCTTTGTTCTTGAAGGAGTTTCAGTGTATTGTCTTGGCTGAATAGCTGTAAGTCTTTTCAGGTGCATGATTGCTTTCTGAGCAGTTCTCTCTCAAATGTTGCATTGATCGACCTATTCGGTACTGTTACTCTCAATTGTGCCGACATCTTGCCAACACTCTTATACAGAAATGCAAAGTTGTGTACAAATTTCAAGTCAATCCATCGACTACTTTTCGAATTTTGCGGCCACAAACATACGGATGCCGAATTGTTATATATACAGATTAGAGAGACACTAATAAGAAAAATAAAACATTAGCGCTAAGTGAACTGAACGCAATTCATTTTGCAAACTTAAGAAGAATTTAGTCAATTTTCTAACTTTAGCTGAACTGATTCAAATATACTGTAACAGCAAGAGAAGCTCAGCAACCAAAGAAAGCAAGAGAGGCTCAACCACTCTCTCGGACTGGAGTGGGAGAGTGGGAAAAGCTGCATAAATATAGCGACGGTCAGTCCATGAAACACAGTTAAACATAGTGGAAATTATTTCAGTACATCCAATCGCTAAGTGTCATTCTCTTACCATTCAACCTTAAACATTCATCCATTGTGAAGTCCAGGCAGTCTGTGTCTCATTATTAATATATCAGTTAACCAGTGTTAACCAAGACTTCTCTTCTTAACTCATCAAACAAAACCAATTCTCTCCATCCAACACATCCATTATATATACGAATTAATTCTAAAAATCCTAAGAGGATTAATCAAAACCGCTCAAAACTTAGTATTACGCAACAACAAAAAATTGGTCTACGTACAATTCAATAGAATATCAAAGTAAAATCCCGCTATTTTAAATTCCTTTTTTTTTTAAATTTTCTATCATTCAAATTTCTAATCTAACCAACAACTATATCTTCCTATCAAATTATCCTAGAGAACGATTGTAGGCATTAAAAAGAAAAAAACACCTGTTATTATCGTAAGCTGATTTAGCAAATGCAGCAGAGATTAATGTTTTTAATTAGAACTAGATTTATTCCTTATTCGGGCTAACATATTGTTACCCTCTAAACTAGCTACTGCAACTAGTTTTAAGTGGGTTCGTATAGATAAAATACTCTAAACTTCAATAAAGAAAACACCAATTTATTGTTATACACAATAAATTATAAAATACAACACTTAATAATAATTAATTCACAGTTAAAAACCACAAAAGTTCACTTTGTTCACTTTTTATACACTTTCCACAAACGTACACTTCGTTTGTAACTAGAAAACTCTTCCAACTCTCTGCGATCCCACTATTTATACCGGTGGAGAATCTTCTCAAACCTTCCAGAGCGAACTAGAGCGCGTCGCCAGCGCTTCCTAGCGGCCACTAAGAGAACTTGAGGTTCCTACTTCCTTTCCTAGATAACCACTGGCTGCGTTACAATATTTTTGGTCACTAGAGATTATAAATGTCCATAATACTAGTGCAAAGAAATCATGGAATGTCCTTTTTCTAACCGATATAATTATGTTCTTTTCTTCCCGTTATGTCCTGATGAAATTTCTAAGGCAGCTACAAGAAAGTTCCTTCATTACCATTTCCTTCCTAATTTTCTCTTTATTCCCAAGCTTTTCTTCACCTATACCTCCCCCTCCCTACCAACCTAACTTCCGGCTATCCTCTATTTAAAGTTACTAAGGATTTTAAGATGGCGATCCGGTTAACTTAGGTTAGTTCCAGCTATCTGCATTCCTTTCCATTTCTTACAACTCTATAGGGCTTTGCTGAATCAAGGTCTCTTATAGTTTCTCTATGCTAGATTTTTCTACCCAACATCAAGGAGTCGAAGCAGACATGTATTATACTGAGAACTTAGGTGGACAACATCATCTTTTTTTTTATCGAACTTCCAGTTTTTGTGCAAGACAATAAGAGGTTTGCATTACATTCATATTTAGTTTTGCTAATATGTTTTTAATTTACGCACACAGAATAAAACTGAACAAAAGTCAAACTGACCTTTTGATCCTATTATTTCACTTGTTTCGAGGTTGGATGTTCTCCCTTATAACCTGGTTACGCCCACCCTCATTTATTTGGTTTTGCAAGTTTTAATAAGCTTTAACTTTCTACATGGTAAGGTACGCTTCCCAGGGTATGAACCCATGGTATGAATTCCCCAGGTATAAACTTCATCGTAGTCGTAATTAAACCATAATCTTCGCCAAATTTTAATTATTTTTTAAGAAAACTAAATTTTTTTTTCCCATTTAATAGTAATTAATGCTGGTGTAATCTGCTGGTGCAGGCTTTCACGGCCATTGTTTTTAATTAGCGCTTGTTAATGGGTTATGTAAATAGAACAATTTTCTGTAATTCTCTTAACTCTTTGATATAAAAATTAGATTATTTTATAAAATCCGTTTCAGCAAGGAAAATTTTAATAACATCATTATCATATTATTTTACGAGGTGAATGAGACAATATATATATAAAGGTGCGACTATATAAGAGTGTTAATTTACATAAAAGGTAATTCACTACAGGATCTATAGTATGTTGAAAGTCTGTTTTAATTAGCAATAGCAAAGCGACTTAAGTGCCATTTCTCTTTGATCTTTGTATTGATATAGAATCCACTCAGTTGTGGACAGCGTCAAAGTTGCGTCATATTTATCCAGCCACTACTGTCAGGGAGAATTATTATTGACTATCAAAAAATTATTCTATTAATTCGATTACTGGAGCTGTCAAAAAAACAAAGAAAAACAGTTTCTATTTCATTCAAAGATGGCTTAATTCATGCAAGCTGAAATCCATCCAGTCCTTAGTATTTAGTAGGTACTGAAGAATTAAATTAATGAAAGGTAAGTAAATTAGGTGGAGCAATAGTAAATAAGTAAAGTGATGCCTATAATTTCAGGCGAGCTTAACCGACTACCAATTTAGGTGTCATGGACGGAGGGAGCGGAAATACCTACTTTAACATGAACATTTTTTAAACGAATATAGAATTTAGTAATTATACGCGGGACACGTACTGTGGACCTCTCAGTTACAAGTCCATGCTCATAACCATTACACCAACACCTAAAAACGTATTCTTAGCGATTGATGTGTATGTTCCATGTAACTCTGTGTGTGTGTGTGTGTGAACAAAATATATCAAAAAAACGAAAAGTCCTTGGAAGTCCTCTATCTTGATATTCTGTTTTAGCACAACAGCATCTTATAATAAGCGGTTAGCCAAAATCCACCAAGTAAACATGCAATTTCATTGCAAGTTTCTTTCTGTTTTTGGCGAAAACAAGTTTCTTTCTCGAAAACGGCTCAAACCCCCCTCTGGAATTAGCTCATCTACAGCACCCGCTCCAGGTTGAGCTCCCTAAGGAATCCTAAGAACCTGGAGAGTTCTAGGGTGGATATTTCCTCCTCCACTATCTGGTACGACCCAGCCTATTAAATCTTCTTTGATTGACGGCATCACAATCTGTGAGGAGATGTATCGGAGTTTCCTCCATCGGAGTATCTCCTCTCCAGTATCTGCATGTGCCATCATCTTCTAGGCCGAGCTTCCTCAGGTGTCCCCTGAGTCTGCAGTGCCCCATAAGGATCTTGTTCCTACTCAGACTGATGCAGGCATTCGACCTTTCCCGGTTATAACCTCCCAGACAGACCTTGGCCTGCCTCAGTCCCGGGATGTGTTCCATAGACGAGCTCTTTTCGTCGCCTCCTCCTTCTTGATTTCTTCTAAGAATACTTGGCCGCTAACTCCACAAAAGGGCTCTGGCCCAAAGAGAGGAGATGTAGCGCCTTCTTTTGCCGGGGTGTTGGCCACCTCATTACCATCCACACCGTCATATCCCGGCACCCAGAATTAGGTGACTTTATTTCTTCTGCCTAGGTCGTTAAGCTTACCTAGGCATTCCCATACCATTTTAGAACTGATAACACCGAAGCTCAGTGCTTTAATGGCAGCCTGACTAAGCCGGATGAGATAACTATCTCCTGATTTCGATATCCCCTGTCAAGGTTCAACTGAACGCACTTTCCAATAGCGTGAATTTCCGCCTGTAAGATGCTGGGAAACATGCCCATAGGTTCCGAGTGCGTGATTCTAGGTCCAAACACCCCTAAATGCCTGTCACTTTTATTTTAAATATTTCTCCAAGAAAATAGATTTTTTGGGAATCCTGAGGGGGAACAGCGACATTTAAACTCTGCTCTAATAAAGTACCGGTTCAGTACAAAGTATGATGGTTTTACCAACTGATTAGAAGCAATGCTATAATACGAAATTTGAAGAAAAATGACACGATTTTTCAATTATTAAAAGTTTCTCGAAAAAAATCACAACCATTTTCTTTCAACTTGGAATGTTAACTGCACAAATAAAAACGTGGCATATTTATTTTAAACATTAATTTCTATAAAAATTCATTTGTAATGGTTCTTAAAAAATTTTTTGACGTTATATTTCAAATGTTATTGAAGTTTATTGAACATTGTTGCGGTGGTTGGTTCCGCAGAGCTGGAAAGCATCAGAGACATTTTCCGTGGTAGCCTGCTTCATTTTGTGGTCATCGACCGGTTTCGGGCGATCGCCCATCTTCAGGATGCGTTTGTTAGACGTGTGATAACATAGACTTGCACAGAGCAAATTCAGTTTATACACTGACTGGTCTTTTTAATTGTATTTTAAAACTCAAATCTTAAACTAGGTGAAAGGGAGATATGGTCAACTGGGTGGGAAAGGAACACATGTTTGGGTTGTTTAAGGGACAAATTTTCCTTGAAATGGAAACAACGTTATTTAATTTAATTTTAAAGTTATTCTGATTATTTAATTGTCAAGTGAATCTCCCGCCAACAACAGAGTTTAAAAATTAGACCCCCACGTGTTGTTTCCATTTGAAGAAAACTCTGCCCCTTTAACAATCCAAACATGTGTTCCTTTCCCACCCAGCTGACCGTACCTCCCTTTGACCTAGTTTAAGAGTTTAGTTTTAAAATACAATTAAAAAGACCAGTCAGTGTATGAACTGAATTTGCTCTGTACAAGTCTATGTTATCACACCGTCTAACAAACGCATCCTGAAGATGGGCGAACGTCCGAAACCGGTCGATGACCACAAATTGATGCAGGCTACCACGGAAAATGTCTCTGATTTATTGAACATTATTGGCACTTTCTTCTGGTCTGCAATCTAATTACTCCAAACTACTACTTGCCCATTGAGAACTAGTATTCCCCCTACCTCTATATTTCTATGGCAAGTAACTAACATTTGAAATTTAAACACAAATTGCCAATTTTGATAATGTTATTTAGCTCGAGGCAGAGGCTATCATTTATACGAGCATTATTAGTCCCGTGGTAGCGTACGGAAGAGAGACTTGGGTTCTGACTAAAGAAAGTCATTAATGTCTGCAACGCAAAATCCTAAGAGCCATATATGGACCAATATGTGAAAACGGAGTATGGTGAATAAGAAGGAACAAAGAGTTTCGAGATCTTTATAGGGACGTTGACTTGGTGAACGTAAAGAAAAGTAGACTCCGATGGCTGGGTCACGTTGAAAGGATGCCGGACAGAGAGACTACCACGTATAGGGAAACCTGAAGGAAGAAGAAAAACAAAAAACATTTCTTAGTTTTTACAATGTTTTTCGATAAATATACCAAAGAGTTTCTTTGAACTACGAAAGTAAGACTTGGGTTCTGATTAAGGATAGCTATGTTAGACTTAAGATCTGAGAACGCAAAATCCTGAGAGCCATATATGGCACCCATATGCAAAAACGAAGTGTGGCAAATAAGTAGCAGCCAAGAGCTTTAAGGTCTCTAAGGGGACGTTGACTTAGTGACCTTCGTAAATGAAAGTAAACTCCGACGACTGGATCACGTTGAAAGGATGCCGGCAGCGAAATTTTCATGTCGACTTAGGGTGGGAAACCTGGAGGAAGAAGGAAAACAGGGAGACCTAGATAAAGATTGCCTGACATTCGTGGAAGAGGACCTGAGACAGATGGAGATGAGGAGATGGAGGTTGAGAGCGTTGAACATGAGTGATTTGGAATTCTCTAATTGGGGGGGCCTTGGTCCCTGGAGGACTGTAGCGCCAACCATTAGTAGTAGTATTTAACTATTACAAGAGAGAATCAAATGTGTATTTTTCATGAGATTGTTTCAGCAATTCTGTTTCACAATTCCTCTTTACTTTAATTAAAAGGCAAATAATTTACAATAGTCTCTGATATGTTGTAATTTTAAGAGAACAATGCGATTGTGTTTGAAAATTCTGTATATCCTCGCATAGAAAATAAAACAAAGTCCATGTTTATGCTAGTTTTGTTTGCATTTGTTTCTTTCGTATCTCCCCCCCCCGCGCTCCGTTCTCACATGACCGCACTGTGCAGTGCCGATACAAACGTTATACTGAACAGTTTGCCCATAATAAAACAGAAAATCCCCACAGTGAGCCCTGAGTAATATTAAGAGCGCCACTCTACTAAAGCCTTACTCTATAAATAGCTAAAATTAGCAACAACAGTAGTTATCATTCATTCAAAAAGTGAAGGGATTAAAACCACTCTCACGCTAAACCATAATTCTCTAAACTGACAGTATAATCTTCAGCCGCTTTTCATACGTATAGCCAGGAAGGAAGTTCGGAATTACAATCTAAATAATGCACATATAAATTATGTGTTGCTGACATAATTGTTGTTTTTGACGCCTATAATGAATATTAACAATTTAGGGACACTTTAGTGCTGTTTTCAGTAATTCTCTTACATTTCTCTTGATTACTGCAAATTGGAAGTATTACGATTGAGAAAATACATTTTTTGCATTCTCATACTCCTGGTAAGAGGTATTTGCATTTGTATGTAACAAAATATCTCAGCAATAAAACATGAAATGCAGAAACTCGATTTTCTGTTTAGATACGTACCACCGTTCATTTGTAGTAAGTAACTAAGGTTACATAGTTCCACGGATTTCACGTTTCCCTGAAAAGTCTTACTTTAATTTATTGAGTAAAACTGATTGGTCCACTTTATTGAACAGATGCTCCAAATTTTGTCATATTTACGAAAATGGTCTCCAATGTTTTTTTCCTTTCCAAAATGGGAGTAGTATCGATGTTGTACGTTACGTCACGATGATGACGACATACCCGAAGTGCCGTGTTATCAATATGGCTACCATGTTATCAATATGGAATATATCGACATTGTATTGCGATGTCTCTAAAATTTATTAGAATATAAATCTGGATAGGTATTGTATTTTATGTTCATTTTTATGCTGATGTACATTTTCATATTTATGTACATTTTTTGTACGATTTGAGATGAAAATATATGTTTTAATAGCTATTGTTTTACGTCGATATGTAGGCGTATATAATGTAAATATACGATAAAATAACGATTGAACATATTTTATTTTTATAATTTTTGAAAGTCTATATTTCTACTCATCATTAATCATCATCAACGTCTTCTGATCCATTTCGTGTTTATGTTTTTGGAGTTAATTTCACTTTACAGATTAGACTTTGGGAGATGAGAGTCTTGGAGAAATGCTGGGGGGGGGACACGCAGGGATGCTTCCAAGCTAAAAGGAATTAAGCAGGGCGTTTCGGAGCATTTCCTGTCCCTCAGTAGGACAGGTCTGAGGACCTTGGTGGGGGTATGGACTGGACACACTTGGGTGTCTAGTCACTTGTTTAACATAGGGAGGACGTCTAGTCCCATTTGTCAGAATTGCGACGACGGAGTCAGGGAAACGGTGTATCACTATTTTTACTAGGTTTCGCGTATTTGGGAGGGCACCACTCTCGCAGGATTGCCTGGGCGAGTTGGAGTTCAAGGATATCTTGGGATATTGTAGATTGACCGGTAAGCTACCGGGGGAGTTTATTTAAGGGGATGATATGAGGGGCATCCGGGGGGATAAAAGCCATATAGGCATAGGTCCCACGCTATCAGGCACCCGATATAATAATAATAATAATTTCACTTTACTATATCCAGGGTACACTTTAAAAATGTCTTGTAAGAAAACCAGTAACATATCAGACGGAGTTTTAAAACGAGAGAGATGAAGTGATCTCCCGTAAGATAGTATTATAGAGGGGTATGACGTCATCATTGTGATGTCACCGACAACATCATCGATACTACAAAATTACCCCAAAATGTTTCATGTAATAAATAAGACAAGTTGGAAAATTTTTCATCCATTCCTTTAATTGTATTCCTCCAATCCAGTCCTTCCAATATTAGGTATGCCTCCAACACAGTCTCAAACTGGTTTATGATTTGTCCGAAGCATGCGCATTCATAGAAATGCGTTTCCAAAAAAAATTCAAGCCGATTTCAAACTTAAAATCAAATATTTCAACTAAATATCAAACCAGTTTGAAACTAGTTTATGATCGATCAATCAGAGCAGTCCGAGGATCACAAGTCGCGTACTAACAGTTCAAACATGCGCAGAAAGTCACCATCACTTGATTCTATGTAGGAAGATTATAAGTTTAAATTATTTTTACTTCCTCTTATTCCAAAGACCAGTAACTATTGCGATTATGCAGATTTTCACCGGAAACACGTATTTTGGGAGGTCTCCTGGAATACGAAAGAAATGTTTTTGGCGAAGGTTTTAATAGAATATCTCAAAAATGAAATATCGCTTGAAGCTCAAATTTGGTTATTCCGTTTAGGTATTATTATTGTTATAGACACGAAGATTTCGGGAAAAAATTTCCATTAACCAAAAGTGCGACTTTAGTGAATTATTTTTTTGAGTTTTTCGTAATATACTCGAAAAGGCTTCGACGAGTTTCTTTAAACTTCGAATCACTATCAACACACATAAATACCTATCACTTTTGTTTGAAATATGTTCCCGTGAAAATTGATTAGCATTAGCTTTCCTCTAAAAGTAGTGTTTTCTAACCTTTATTTTCTCTTATACCCCTTGATAACACTTTTCATTTATTAAACATCCCCTCTCTTTTCCTTAAACCCACTTAGATAGAATAATAAATCATTTAAATCTAATGATATTTAGAGGATTTTATTTCCTATTTTATAAGTTATTTCAATTTATTTTTTTACAAAGAGAAAAAATATTAATTATAAATATTTTGTATGCAAATAGTCCAATATGGACCTCTTAATAATTTTAATGTGCTCCTTGAGCTTCTTTCATGGCTCATGTTTTTTGAAATCAGGTTCAAATGAAGATAGATATAATTAGACTTTTAATACAACAATTCATTATTTTTATAATTAAAAGAAAGTCTTTTTTGCCAGTTTGTCGCCATTTTCAACATAATTTTTACGTACCCCAAGCGGTCTACCGCGTAATCTCAGCATTCGCGTACCACAGAGTGGGAACCATTGCTCTAAAGTATCTTCTTTTTTTTTATTTAAAGATTTTTACAACTGCACAGTAACCATGCAACAAGTAAAACAGATAAATAATGAAATGAAATTATGCGCTAGCGCGCACACACTGGCTTGAAGTTGTGAACGACGGCTATCCAGCGATAGCAGTCGTAATACGCCATATGGCCTTAGTGTGTGCGAATGTATCTCAAGCCAGCCGTCGTTATATAATTAGATGGTCGCGCGGCCATCGACGCCTTAATCGTCTTGGCGTGTTAGTGGGGAGAGTGGAAGTACACAGGGCTTGGATTAAGGGATTGGAATGAGAAGATAATTTGGAATGGAATTTTAGGCAGCGTGATTTGGCCAAAGTGGAGACGAAGGGAATTTTTAGGCCAGTGTGGATAGTGAGGTTAGAGACGCAGAAGGGAGCATTGACGATCTTACGTAGGATTTTAGACTGTAGGGATTGAACGCGGTACAGGTTTGTGTTTTTGACAGTCCCGTATAATTCGAGTCCGTATGTCCAAATAGGAGCTAGTAGAGAATTGTATAGTTGTCTTTTGTGAAGTGTAAGTTTTGAGCGTTTGTCTAGTAGTTTTTTTTTAGCATTCTACACCGGTAATTTAGTTCATTTCGTCTGAGTCGAGTATGAGGGCTCCATGTTAATCGTCTGTCTAGGTGAAGTCCGAGATAGCGGATTTAGGTTACAATTGGGAGAAAATTATGGTTAAATTGAATGGCGGGAAGGGTTTTTCGGTTTATGGTGAAGACTATGTGCTTGGATTGTGTTGATTAACCTTGATTCTCCACTTGCGAAGCCAGGGTTCGAGGACATTGAGGTGGGTATGAAGATGGGGAGTAGCCATAACAGGAGCTCTAAAGTATCAATTCAGTAAAATATATAATTTGTATTGTTTGTGTTCAAATTTGCTTGAGATTCAATCTTCTATTTCGTTTAATTTACAGAGACATTTCAAAAGATATAAGCGAAATTACTGTGCAATGAAGAACCAGTTAAGTAAAAGGTTTTTTTGTTAATATTTCGTCAGTTTTCATGAAAATGTTTTCAAAAATTTCTCGGAATATTTACCGCCCATATAAATTTTACTTCATTTTTTGTTATAATTTTATGCTCTAAAACTGATTTTGTGGTTTATGATCTTTAAGAAGTTGTTTATCATTTCAATAATAGTCATTAACATAATTCTGGCACATTTTTACGCTTTAGATTTAAATAACTTACCATATTTTCCTGGGAAAGTTTTTCATATATAAGTGTATTTATGTATATAGATAGTATACGAAGTCTGAAGAAAATCGTTGTAGGAGAAAATCTCGGAAAACTGAAAAACCTATTCAGTAAAGTCTCAAATCCGGCTGATGGATTTTTACCTGAAACCTTTCGCGTGCGCTGGTAATACCTGAATGGAATTCAAAGCTTTTTTTTTGAGCTTCTTGCTCTGCTTTTTGAAATATTTCGTTCACAGACATAGACAAAAATACCCTTACAAACTATTCGCTATAAAAAAAATTTTTTTCATACACAGGGGACTTCACAATTTCGAAAATTTGAAAGACATCATTCTAAATTCAGCCGCCAGAGATTTACAGAGGAATAATAAAAAAGATTGGTGTAAAAGTGGTGAAATCTATAATTATCGTAAAGGATTTGTTTGGCATTTAATGTAAATTTAAATTTGCCGCCAACAGCGTACAATAATTTTACTTCGCGGAGGGTATTGTACTGCTTTGATAATAATTTACTACTTTATTAGGCTGTGTCCTAAGTGTAGTGAGGAGGGTAATCTATGCATTTTCTCCTCTCTCAGTCGGTCGCCATCTTAAGCTCGAAGGAGTAAGTCGTTATACAACACTCCTTTGAATAGGTCGCAATGTAATACCTATATAATTCATGCCAGTTCGGTTGCCCTTAATTGTGAAAACCCAAGTTTGTTTGTTACTTCTGGTTTTTCTGGCCAGTGTTAATAAACTGGTCTTTTGTCGACTTCGCGGCTCGGTTCCCACGAACCTGCATGTGATTATTGTGAAATCACATGGTTGTTACTTCCGTGCAGCTTCTGAGAGCCTATTTAATTATTATCTACGATCATCCGACAAGTAGCATTGTATTGATCAAGACTCAAGAGTTAGATGCACATACGAATTATTTCCTTATTCCTATTTTTTCTTCTCATCTTTTCCTCGATACGGGCCAAGGACATATGGGCCTTCCAACACTGCCAGCCAGGATTCTGCGTTTCAAGGTAAGCGCCATTCCTTTGGCTTATTGAAAGTCATAATAAATAATATTTGCTACCCATTTTAAATTTAATTTATATATTCATTTCTTCCATTTAATTATTAATATTTAATTTCCAATATTGCTCACCATTATATTATATACAGTCCACTCAATATTTTCACTCAATTTATGTTTTTGATGTTTTTCTTTTTTTTAAACAGAGCCCACCCGAGATATCTCATCTCAATATATATATATTTGTTTATTTTTCCTATATTTATTATACAGGATTCATGCATTGGTTCTGCCTAAATTGTAATAATCTGTTTTAATTCATCCTGGAAATAACAACTTAAATCATATTATAAATTTCCGAGCATCCAAATAATTATTGATTTGTTTGGGGTAAAACAAAGGGAAAGTCGAAAGTAGATAAAAGTTTGAGGATTGGTGAAACTGGACAAGTAACTATGCTATGTATAGTAAGCCGTTTAGTATTGGACCAAGCAGAATTAATATAGACTCAATATTTCTATAGATAGAAACAATCAAATTGCTAGCATGGAAGAGATAGGCCAAAAGTTTCCAATCATCCTTCCTTAGCAAAGGTTGGTAGGATTGGTAACACAAAACCGAAGTTAGTCCAAATGATATGTCTGAATCAAACACACGATCAATAAAAGCGCTACACATAGTCCATCATAGAATCTAGGAAAAGTCGATGATGATAAAGTAAAAATACAGAAAGGGTGTTTTCCTCAAACATACATTTGGTTGTTTATCTAGGTGCTAAGAGCCGTTCTAATTTGACATCCAATACAAATTGAAAGTTTCTTTACTGTGCCTAGTCTTTATATCTATTTTATCCAACCAAATATTACTTAAAGAAACAAATAAGGCGATTGAATTTGGAAATGGTGCTAAAGGATTTATTATCAAACAAACACACAGAACTATTTTGAATAGATTATTTTTCCCTATGGGTTAATAATAATTTATTTTTAATACAAATCAGTCAAATACATTTTATATATACCTTTCAGAATAAAATTCTCAAAAAAGAATCAGCAATTATTCCTAAACCAATTTATTATGGTTATTTTTATTTATAATTCTATGCTAATTATTTCTACTACATATGGAGAAAACATCTCATTAACCAACAACATGAATAAATGAAGAAAAAAAATATATCTTGAAATAATTAAGTCAATTACTGTTGACTTAATAGTAAGGGTGGGTGTTGGTGTAGTGGTTATGAGCATGGACTTGTAAGTGGAAGGATCCCAGTTCGAGTCCCAGCGTTATAACTGTTAAATTTTTATATTTGTTTAAAAAATGTTACTAGTAAAGTAGATGCTTCCGCGCCCCCTTCCTCGACACCTAATTTGTTAGTTGTGGACGTTAAGCCTGCCTGAATAAAAATAGGCAATTTACTTTACTTTCTATTATTTCAGTTCAGTTTAGATGATTCTAATCTCTAATATAATATTTATAAGAATTAAATGTGTTACAAAATTCCGTGTTTGAAGCAAATTGATTTTGATCGATCGTAAGAAATTAAAGAACAGCTTTTTTTTCTCTCGTTCTCTAATTTTCTCCAAGGGCTTAAACTTGGTATACTAACTATACATACACTGACCTATTTACTTTTGTATGTAATTTATTTCTGAAAAAATTCATCTAATTGGGAGGTTTTGGATGAGAAGATCTAATCCCTCCTAAAAAAAGACCCTATAACTTTGTGCTTTCCTCCAAGAAAAAGTCTTTTTATTAAGATTAGATTTTTCCCAATGATTTTTTTTTCATTGAAAACAAACATTTAGTAAAAACTGTAAGTATGAAGAAAATTTATCAAATTTTTCATAACCGTTTTTATTTTTATTATTTTGAATTTTCTCTTTACTTTTTTCAATGTTACATTGTAAACACACCTTTCTCCTATAACCACATATAATCTCCTTCTATCCGGTTAGTCGTCTACCATTCCTAAAAAGGTAAAATCTCTTTTTAATTTTTCATTTTTTAATGATTTTTTTTTTTTCATTTTTTCGATTAGTTTATTATGGTCGAATTTTTTTTTTTTACTTTTTATTTTTATATTTTTTTAACTGTGACAGTATGTCTTAAAACCTTTTTATTCTTTTATACTTTAATGTCACCCTTTGTTTACATCTTAATTCTTAGTTACTTCCCATCCCATTATTTGCTTGCAACTTTTTTTTTTTTAAGTAGTTCCTGAGGAAGGACACCGAAAGTGTTCGCATGGCAAAAAAAAATGAACAAACTTAAATTATTATTTAAAATGTTGGTTGGCTGGGGGCCAAAAAAAAAAAAAAAAATACTTTTCAAATTTAAAAGTTTATTCTATCGATGTTTCGGACACCTTTAATGTCCTTGTCCAGAAACAACCAAGGAATGGTAGAGAGTTAATTGTTCTACAATAAGCACTTTAATTTATTAATTAATGAGCATTTTTTAACTCTATTTTAATTAATGAAAAATTAACTCTCTACCACTCCATGACAGTTCCTGAAGAATGACTACTACAAAAGGTATCCGAAATATCGATGGAATAAACTTTTAAATTTGAAAATTTTCATTACAGACAACGCTGCTCATAAACCAGAGACAATGAGCTGTAGAGGCTCATTACAGGGCTACTCTAAACCCTGGACTTGAACCCGAGACATCCGCAACCATAAGCTAATTGATCTGTTTCCGCTACCTTTAATTAATGTCACTAAATTTGAAATGCAGTTATTAAAAATTTATTAAGTCAGGCAGGCAAAAGTATTTACAAGAAGAAAAAAGAAAATGAAATGAATTACGGTCGATATAAGGGAAACCTATATAACAGAAATTACGAATCAATATAAATAGCCAAAAATGGAATCCTGTTGTTTTTAGTCGTTGAATATCAGAAGTCATTACTGCGAGTAGTGTTTGTGAATTGTTATTTGTTTTATATATATATATATATATAGGCTGGAAAAAGGATTGGCTTAGATAGAAATTGATTTGGCTTCAGTTAAGTGGGTCAAGTAGTAGGGGAAACAGAACACAATAAGATCAATGACCCTATATCCTTATAGATGGGATAAGATTTGTTAAACAGGAGTTTTATGGCAAAAAAAAAAGATCACATAAGAGAGAGAGAGAGAGAGTGAGAAGGGGGAACGTATTTTCATATTGAGGAAGAGTGTAGTGTGCTTGCGAAGTTTTGTGCGCGTATGTCTATCTCTAGGGTGACTTTTACAAACTTTGTTGGTAAACAGATGTTGTTGTTAAATTCACAGAAATGGCGCTATTTTCAACACCATTATACCACCACACTCAACATAAGCCGCCCACGAACTGTGCAAGGTAAAGTGTAAATTACTTGGTCAACGTGAGAAAGCCGGGTATAGTCGTTATAGCCAACTGTTGAGGGTATGTTTGTTTGCTTACTTTGTTGATTGCATCGGCCAAAGGGTCAAGAGTTTCAATTCTATGCTATGTATATAGAATATAGGAATTTCTTAGGTAAATTTTCTAGTGTAAATATTCCCAACTTATTAAGTAAATAAGTTACTACTGTATATTAGAAAATGCTTTAATTTTGTCATTTTCAAAAAAGAATACACGAAAAATAGCTTGGAAAATTTGTAGGTTATTCTTATTTTTGAGATGCTTGATTGTTTTGAGATTGCTTATTTCTTTAATAGCATGATTAAAACCATAAAAAGTGGCCAAACTGTGTGATAAATGAAAGGACTATCTCCAAATCATGCTTTGGCTGTAACAGCTTATGGGCAAAAGCAGATCTCAACCACTTGCAACTGATCATCTTCTATAGTAAAAAAACAATTGCAATAGCGGGAAACGTGATAGTTTTTATGAATGAATCCTTAAAATCTCAAAGAACCCTATTCTTCATTTTTGTTCGCTGTTTGCGATGAATTTGAAATTTCGATTATTACATGAAAAATAAAGGTTAAATAATTTAGGAGCTTGCTTAAAAGAATTCAGATGTACGTGAATAGAATTATAAAAAGTTACCTGTAATTATGCTTTTAGTTACTTCTAACTTCCAGTATTCAAAATTGTACTGGTTGTCCTCGAAGTTAGGGGTTTACAAAGCTGTTTCCACAAAGCGGCCGTGAGTGATCCACAATTAAAATCTCAGAGCTCCGCGACTTTACTAACACTCAATTTTTCATTTAATTGGTTATTAAACAGATTTATCAATCAACAGGTAGTTTCCAATTCTATTCAGCCCGCATTTAAATTGAAAGGAAAATTATAAAAATTTCCCAGCGAGAGAGACCGGATGAAACATTGGGACGATTTTTTATTTAGTTTTTAATTTCCCTTCATATTAGTGTTTTTATATTTAATTTCCTGTTTTGCCTGCGACGGAATCTCGGTTATTCAGTAGCAAACATTCTAGTTTATCTGAAAGATATTAGATTGTTATAGAGAATTATTGCACTGAGACGTAAAAGATCACCGGGATGTGCCTCCCGGAGCCCTCTCAGTGCACTGCCGGCCTCCTAGCAGGGTTCTCTAGCTAAGACAACACTGCCCATCACCGTACAGTGAGCTGTAGAGGCTCCTAAAAAGCGTAAATCTAAGGGCAGCTTGCTGGACTCGAACACGGGACCTCCGCGTTACTATTCCAGCGTGCTACCACTGATGCAATTCCTTCCTTCTCCCTTGGCTTACGCCAATTAACTAGGGACGGAAACCGTTGTTTGTGTACTGTATTTGTCCTTGTCTATAAAAGGGTAGTGGATGTATGTAGTTTAAGTGTACTGTATGCTGTTCTGACGAAGTGCATGGAATACTGAGATATGGTAACCCGTTGGGTCGCTACTCCCCAAGTAACTGTATGCAATCTGAAAGATAATCAGAAAAAAGTTTTAGGCAATATTCTTAAATTTTATTCCAGATCCATCATATTTGTCAGTCACCCAAAAATATGTCTTTGTTGGGAAGATAGGCAAAAATTCTGGTATTATAATTGTACGCCTAGGCGTGTACTAGGAAGCGTAAGGAGAAGCGCTAAGTGAAGCACGCAATTACAAAGAATAACAAGTTTTAATTCTCTTACCTTGAAGATGCGGTTAGGATGATTGAGAAGCGTATGTTGGGCTGGAGAAAGGTATGTTGAGCGTAAAAGGTATGAAGGAAGTGTGTATATATGTAAATATATTCGTTTATGGGTGTGCATAAAGGGAAGTTACGGGAAAGGTAATTGGTGAGGGAAGCTGTACGAAAGCGTGCGTTTATTGATGCGAATAAGACCTTTCGGAAGCTGGTTGGAGGCAGAGATGAAAAACCTGTGTTGTAAGCACAATACACCCGTGGAGGCGGTGAATCTTAACAAGGAAGCAGTCGCGAATGAAGCAGTTAAGATTCTGTTGCAGTAGTACAATACACATATGCCCTGGAAGAGAGCAAGCAGGGAAGTGACGAAAAGGGGTGATTAACAAAAAAAAAGGGGTGTCCGTGGAGGGGAAACTAACGTCCGGTAACGCGAGAGAAGGCGGAAATCCCCCAACACGCCAGAGAATTGGCGGGAGAGAATTAAAGGGCCGAAAAATAGGATGTCTGGCCGGGAGACGCGCGCGCGGAAGTTATACTATTGCAGACATAACCTGGCAAGACGATACAACAACAACAACAACAACAATAATAATAATAATAATAATAAACATTTAATTTTTTGATATGATTTTTAACAAGATTCCAACAATATTTCTGTACAATTAACACGAATGTTTCAGAACAATGAATGTAGCGATAACGACTCTTAGGTATATGATATAATAAACTTGGAAGAATATTTGAATCAAAGAAACGAAACGTAATAACGATGTAACACATAATAACAATATATCAAATATCAGAGTAACCTTTAGAGACTCTCTCTTACGTACGATAATTCTAACTGACAAAAATATTCTTTAAAATTGTAATTTCTAGTAAATGGTTAATTCAGCTGGCATTACATATGAACAAAGATAGTGGGGATTACATTTTGTTTACCTGAAAACCAAGATAGTGGGGATTACATTTTGTTTACCTGAAAACAAAATAGTGGGGATTACATTTTGTTTACCTGAATGGTTATATGACAGCCAGAGCCCTCTATCGCAAAACCTTAAATGAATTTTCCCAAAGGAATGTTTCATATTATAAAAGTTGTCGCTCTTTGATTTTCTAGAAAATCGCAAAAAATTACTGAAAAATCCATTCAGTAAAAATGGTACTTCCGGTAAAGGAATTTTGACATCTAAGTTCCTGTCAGATTCCATGGTGATACCACGTACACGGAATATCAATTTTAAAATTTCTATTATTTTTCGTTTTTGAGCTATGCTGTTCATAAAAACACACCACATCTAAACCACATTCCAAAAAACAAACTTTTTGGACTCAGGGGACCTCAAAACGTTTATTTCCGGTGAAAACATGTAATGGAAAATTTAACTCGATAACAATACTATTTCTAAACGGCAGTTAGAGAAAGTAATATATATTCACCTTAATATTAAATGGGTAGTCAAACCATTCATTATATTAAAGTGGAATTTTAGAGAAATTTTAATATTACGGTGGTTTTCTCTCTCTCTCAAAAAAAAAAAAAAAAAAAATACTGAATATATCTCAAAATAAAAGTGAAATGCATTATGTGTTTAGCTAAAATACGAAGTTTAAAGAAAACTCGTTAGAGCCATTTTTTAAAAATAGTAAAAAAAAAAAAAATAATAATAATAAAAAAAACCATTGAATAAATTTGCCCTTCCGGTTGACGTATTTTAACCGAAACCTTCGTATCAGATGCGATGCTGGTACCTCTATGAAGTTTTTGAATTTCCTATGGTTTTCAGTTTTTTGAGATATTATTGTTCACACACACAAATATTCACGCAAAAAAAAAAAAATTATATTTTTTCGTACTTAGAGGACCACAAAATATGTATTTCCTATGAAAATCAAATTTTTAAAATTTGACACGATCCTCTTACCCGAGCAGTAAAAGAAAGTAATAAATAATTGTTTAAGTAATGTTGCTTTATTAAACTATATTAAATTATTATAAAAAAAAAAAAATACTTTTTCGATTAGTTACATAATATTATATGGCTTTCTGAAAGTAAAAGTATTATGTGTTTGGTAAAAAACAGGAATAAATATATGAAATAAAAGAAAAATATTAAGTGACAGAAAATTAAGTGGACTGTATGTGTGTTGAGTAAAGAGTATAGAGTGAGCAATGGGCTCATATGACATGAACAAAGTGAATATTAAATTAAATGCAAAATGAGTAGCAAAAATATTATTAAATTCAACAGCCAAAAGGAGTGGCGCTTACCTTAAACGCAGACACCTTTAAAGTTAGTGTGGTCCGACTGAAGTCATTCAGCCCATATGGGGAATTCAAGGAAATAGGAGACAGGAAAGGAAAACAAAAAAGAACCAAATGCCTGTAATTCCAAGCGTCGTTGTCCACACAGTACGGCTGATGAAAATAGAGGAAGTATTTAAACGGGCTCCAGGAAAAGCTGTAAGGCCGGAGAAGCAACCGGAAGTAGACCATGTGCTTGTACAATCAACCTTAGCAGGCCGGGAGAATCCGGAGACACTCACTCGACAAGAATTCAACTTATTAACACTAACCCCGAGGAAAACCAGGTGTGGCAATACATAAGTTTCCCGGAAGGAGAGCGCAGTGGTCTAAATTGCATAGGCAAAGGCCAGTTACGTATTACACACATACACCTTTCTTGTCTTTTAACTTTGACTGACCTAGAGAGGGCAATTTTAAAGGGACTACCCCCTCTCTACAATTAGGACACAGCCTAAATAGTTATAAGTTATAATATTTTAACGGCGCCAAATTCAAATATGGATAAATACCGAACATTATGATTATCCAAAAAAAAAAAAAAAATTAATAGGGCCCAAGAATTTTACAAGCCTGGGGCACCCTTAAGGCAAACACTGCTTGCAAAAACTGTGGATTTCAAATCAATTTCTATAATCCTTATCATTTATTTATTTAAGGACCTCTATATGTTCGAACTGTCCTCACGCGTTGGTGTAGTGTTTAGCGCACAACGCCTTTCGTGCAAGAATTCAGGGTTCGATTCCCGTGAGGGCAAAGTCGGTATCCTAGCATCGTGATAAAAAGTAGGAAGACACAATTAGTAGCGCCCTAGGTAGCGAAGGCCGGAACTAAACGGCGTGGGAACTGCGGCATGCTTACCACATACCCCCCTATTGAAATCGCCTCTGCAAGCCTTCTTGAGCCAAAATCCGAAGAGATTATTCAAATATTTTCCTTTCTATGTTGATGTCAATTGAATCTTTATTGTCTATAAGAAAATCCATTTCTATAGCAAGGAATTGGTACAAATTTTGTAAATAAAACATAGTAAATCCAAAACAAAACAATATATAGTGAAATAAAATAAACAAACCCAGTTTCAAAAATAATAAAAAAACAACTAAAAAAAATCTGACATCTATAAATACATTGTGAAGAGTTTAATTTATAAAAAAAAAAGTTTCCATATCTTTAAACTGTGAATAATAAAAACAAATACCTCGTTTAATTATTGGTTATTATTAGCAATTAAAATGTCTTATAATTTTATTAAATGCGACAGTATGGCCGACAAAATTAGGATTATATTAAAAACTTTTCGTTTGAGTTTATAAACCTCGCGATTCGCAGGACACATGACCACAAAAAAAAAAAAGGTCGCTAAGTCGTCCTAAAAATATGGCGAACGAATTTTCTGTGGAAACAGCAAATATTAAAATTTTAATTTTAATTTCCTCGTATATTATAGGACTAATATCATTAGGCTGTAGATTATCATTCCTTTTAATATCGTCGGCAATGTCTTTGAAGTTATCAGAAGAGCGTAGCCTGTTTTGGATTGGCGGACTTTCTATATATATGTAAGGTAAAGCTAGGTGAGATGACGCACATTTCAAAGTTATGCCCTGTATCAAAATATAGGAGATATATTAAAGAGGTAATTCTTATAAAATATATGCCAACTACTATTATCTACAAAAAAGTGTTATTTTTCAAAATAAAGACATTCTCATTTATTCCATAAACAAAATACAAAAACACCACTTTTGGCCGTCACCCCTCTATGGTAAGATAGTTACGCACCATAGGTAGAAGTCATCTCCTCTTGAAAGAAATATGGCTGATCTTATGATATGGCATGAAACTTGGTCAACACTATGTCTACGAGTCCGACTATAACGACAGCGTGGAAATCTTTCATTTCAATTGCAATCAAATAGTGTTTACAAATTTACTAAGCGTTATAATAATTCAGATAATCACCAGATATAGCTGATGCGTATAAATGTTCGCAAAACACAGCAGAAAGCACAAAATAACTGAAGAATTTTGCAATACGTTCGCTTCTGATCTCTCTACCCTTCGACTAACTTGCTTGACGCCATGTGGTGGCAAACAAAAGAAGTAAAGCCTGCGTCTTCTTTCCTACCCCGTCATCTCTCCTAACTTTACCCCTATATATTTTTCAAAAAGATTGAAAAAAGAATGATCACAAAATCAATTAAACAAAAAAAAACTTACCAATTATCTGATAATTGCTATTTCTTATTGGCATGGCTAATAATGATTTAATGGAACCACTGGATTTTGGTTCCACTTCTAATGATTCAGCCACATTGACCACTTCACCAGATTCAGCTACTCGTTCTGCTAGTCCCAGTAGATACTGCGACACACCTCCACCGTCTACTTGTATACGTTTACTGGAGGAAAAAAAAATAACTGCACTTAGAAATAATTTGATTCTTTAAAAAAAAAAAAAATCTGAAACCAAAGTAATTTTGAAATGGAAATTTCATAAAAATAGAGCAAGTAATAAATTCTATAAAGCTATGATATTTGAGCTCAGAGAAAGAAAACCGAGAGTAAAATTAAATTACTTGACTATATATATGTGAAAAAATAATCTAACACACAGTTTTCCAGTCTAAGTTAAATATTTATATGTAATACAGCTTCTTTTATGTTGCTATAATCCTTATGAAAGAAGAGACAGTTATTAAAATTGTAGTTTTTCTAATTAAAGCTCCTGGCTCCGAAATAATCTCCGCACAAATCCTTCGCAACCTTCCCAAAAAAAGCTATCATTTTTCTCACGTACATCTATAACTCTGTATTAAGGACCACTTACTTTCCACAACGGTGGAAACTTTCTAATATCGTATGATCCGTAAACCAAAGAAACCCAAACCTTTTCCTACCGTCCGATAAGTGTGTTATCTATAATGGGTAAAATACTAGAAAAACTCCTACTCAAACACATTCCTCTAATCTTATCCCAGATCACAAGTGGGGTTTTAAAAGCCACAATAATTCAGCAGTGCCATCATCCAGTTATAGACATCATCGCTTCCTCTCTTGAGCAGAAGGAGTGCTGATCTGGCGTATTTCATGTCAAACAAGCTTTTGATCGGGTTTGGCATCAAGGCTTGCACTGGGGAAGCTCAAGGGAATACTTCCATTTACTTACTATCTTATCCTTAAATCCTACCTCTCTGATGGGTATTTCCGAGTAATAATAGGTTCTACCACTTCCTCCTTCCATCCAATAGAGGCAGGAGTACCTCAGGATTAAGGAAAGCATCCTGGGTCTGGTTCTCTACACAATATACCCTGCCGACATTCCTACCCAAGCTCAAACCACCCTGACTACCTATGCAGATGATTGCAGATGAACTGCAAAGCTTTTACAGTTCACAAAAATCCTGTAACATCAACAAGAAACCTTCAATCCCACCTTTCTTCCTCCCTGGAAACATGGTTTAAAGAACTGGAGAATAATGTTAAACGAGCCAAAAATGTGAAAATATCACTTTTATTCTAAGGAAAATGATCTGTACTCCAAATTTACTACAACAGAATACCTCTTACTCACGTTAATGTTGGCCACTACCTTGGGCTGTATATTGTTATGAGTAACAAACAAAACAAAAAAAAAATATAAATTTGTTTTATTGGGGGCGGGAGGGTCTCTCCTTTGCGATGAGTGCTGGTAGAATAGTGTCTTTATTGTATGCTAGTCTAGGTAGAATAGTTAGATAATAAGGTAGTATAGGTATGTAGGTGGAATAGTATAAGCGTAGGTTAAGTATAATTGATAGAAATTAGAGTTAGTTTGGGTTAGATATAGTAGTAGAAATATGGCTTGGTTAGACACAGAAGGTAGATTAGGTCACCTGGGTTAAATTAACTAAAATAAGTTGACGAAAGAAGACACCAGCAGCAGCATCATCGCGGAAGAGAAGCCTTAAATGCGCATGCGGGCAACAGAAGAAAAGAAAGGATGTCCGGACGGTTGGAGGAGACAAGAGAGAGAGTCCCTGAGGTGTGTGAGGAGAGAAAAAAAGGAGGAAGATCGGTTTTTTGAAATTTTCTTTTCCACAGACTATCAGAGCTGTGGGACAGTAAGCCGCATAGCCGGATTTCCGGAGGTAGAAAAAAAAGGGAAGTAGCGCAATACAACAGGTGCCTGTGTGTATATGTGTTATCAAAAGACTAACTTCTGTGATCACAGAGAAATTATTTCTATGGCCGAACAGATTATAAACAAAGACCTAACCAAAACTACTAACTTACTTCCAGGCCTGGGTTAAAAATTCCAGAATTTTTTTTTTTTTTGCCTGTTCATACATTAATTATTTCTTCTTCTTTTATACTTTCTCTTACACCTAGTAAGAGGAAGTATTGTAATCGTGTCAAATTTTCGATATCGAGTTTTCACCGGAAATATCCGTTTTGAGGTCCCCTGAGCCCAAAAAAGTGGTTTTTAGCAAATGGTGTGTGTGTGCGCGCGCGCGCGTGTGTGTGTGTATGTATGTAGCTCATAGCAGCATAGCTCAAAAACAAGAAATCGCACAAAGTTCAAACTTGATATTCCGTTTGGGTATCACCATGGGATCCGACAGTAGGTACCACACTTTACTGAATGGTTTTTTTCACTTTTTTTGCAATTTTCTCGAAAACGGCTCCAACGATTTTCTTTAAATTTGTTATATCAATTACAATTACAAAGATCTACAATTTTTATTTGAAACATTTCTCCGGGAAAATGCATTTAAGGGCACTTTTAAAGAGGGGTGGTGGTGGTGGTGGTGGTGGGTTGTCCTCTAAAGTGCTATTTCAGTTTACTATACAATTCTATCATCTAAATAATATAATTAGAATTAAATGTGTTGTTGAAATTCCGAGTTTGAAAAAAAATCGGATGACCGGAAGTGCGTTTTTTTACTGAAATGTATTTTTCAGTCTTTTGATTTTTTTTTTTTTTTTTGTACTTTCTAGCAATTTTCTCAAAATGGCTCCGACGATTTTCTTCAAACTTTATATATCAACTTATACATACAAAGATCTATAACTTTTATTTAAAACATTTCTCTGGAAAAATTCATTTAAGGGCCGTTTTGGAGGAGGGGTGGTGTTAGGTTTTTCTGTAAAGTGCTATCATAGTTGATTATACAATTCTACTATCCAAACAAAATTAATTAGAAATAAATATTTCCAGAACCTCCCTTTGTTCATTAAGCTGCCGCAAAATTTGTTCATTTATAGAGAAATAAGTGTAACAATATAGATAAAACGGCTGACATAGAATCTTCACACTAGACTGAAACGACAAGAACTGAACAGCCGCTTTAAACTGCTTAAAATATTACTTGAAAATATATCTGAACCGACATTATTAAAGAAACGACTAATATACAACTCTATCTTAAAACCTACCTGGACATACGGAATAGAACTTTCGGGCTCCGCTAAGCCTCCCCAATATTCAACGAATCCAATCCCTTCAAGCAAAAATTCTGGCGCACCATTGTTAACGCTCCCTATTTTGTCTCGAACCTTATAATCCACAATGACCCCTATATCCCATTCGTGATTCGTGTTGGCGCTTTCTCTCTTACAAGAAATTCCATAAAACCCTGTCCTACCATGCAAAAACCTTTAGCCAGAAATCTCTCCTCTCTAACGCTCCCGGATAATCAATCCCTCTCACCGTCTAAAACGTCAGTGGCCTCGAGTATCTTCTTTCAACAAGTGGCAGTGAGTGATTTGGAGTGTTAACACTTGGGTAGCTCCTCCACTCGTTTCGTGATTTTTTTTTGTTTCTCATTATTATTATTATTATTATTATTATTATTATTATTATTATTAGTAGTAGTAGTAGTATTTGTATTCAATGTCATCAGATTTGTTTGTGTGCACTAGCGCTTTGTAAATAAATAAAAAAAGAGAGAGAAAAATAATGTTTAAAAATGTTAATTTAAAAAAAAAAAAAAAAAATTAGGATAGATTGAAATAAAAGACTTTAAAAATAAAAATTAAAAAACAAGTAGTATTGGGGGCTTAAATCCACTCAGTTTATTATTTTATAATTCCCGTTTATAATTGGGCGTCTCTTGGTTCATGTACCTAGTTTATTATTTCTCCAAGATATCGCTTAACACTTGAAATATATTGAAACTGGTAGATCTTTGACCCTGCGTTATATTTGTGCCTACAAAATGGCGTATAAATTAATATACAACCCCAATAGCCGGATCAGATTTCATGTTATCCCAATCCCAAGTTATCCTTCAATCACATAACTAAGGATTAATATTCCATTTGTGGTAGAGTAGAACTTCGGTTGTAACTTATTTCCCGATAATATAAAGCAAGTTAGCGCTATTAAGACTCATAGCATTCACTTGTAGTAATTAATTATACAAAAGTTCTAGCCAAAGACGATTCCTTCGAGAATGTTCAGAAAAAAGAAATATTTTGGTTATTAAGAAAATTTTGCCCTGAGTATTAAAAAAAAAACTATTTTTAGCGAATGCTCTGTTTCTTTATGAATAAAATATCTCTTTCATACAAAAAAATGCCACAGTAAGTTCAAAACTCCATTTTTCATATTCCGTTAAAGTATTGCATGAGGATCCGATTCGAATGTTTCAGTTTTTTTCACGATATTATTAACAATAACTCCATCGATTTACTTTATACTTAGTAACATAAGTAACTATATAAATTTAGGCCATCAATTTTATTTTAAATTTTTTTTTCACAAATGAAAATTAATTTTTGGAGGAAAATCTGTTAAAAGTGCTACTTAAAGTGCCACTACGATAGATTTAAACAAATTCTACTCAGAATACAGAACTTTGAGTCTGAATACTAATACTCCTATCCTAATCATTTGAGAATTTACTTTTATTCAAACTTTACAATATTAAATCGTGTAAATAAAGATAATAAAAATTTTAATTATTTGATTTCTGTTTGTTTTCTTTTTTTAATTTGCATGGCAATAAGCTATGTTCTCTCATGAGATGACTGTTCTCGATAAAGCTATTGTAATTTAAATTTTTTTTCTTTTCCCCAACCACAGTAAATTTTTTCACGAAGCCAAGCAAATGAAGCCCAGGTATGTAACCGGCAGGTAATCACGCCAACCTTCGATTTAACAACATTTGCTGGGATAGACATTTATTCAACAATCAGAACAAGCTGAGAAGAGACGGTTTTCTTGTATTGTATTGGGGGGTTTAAGTAACCGATGTACGTAACAGTTGAAGTTTTACACTGTAATCCAGAAGAGAATGCTAATAACATTGAACAAACTTACATAACATTGAAAAATTAATATCACAGATTCCACAGAAATCATTTTTTTTCAGAAAAATGTTACTAATCAAAAGTGATACATTTATTATCTATGCAGTGAACATTCCAAGATTAAAGAACTTCGTTGGTTAGAGAAAATTTCAAAAAACACATAAAAAACTATATCAGAACCAATCACCAACAAATTCAACCACATAAATGCTGGATTCAATATTTCCATTAACAGCCGTATCGAGGAGACACCACTAAGCCTCCAAGTAAGAGCACACAACTCCTCTGTCACAATCACTACAATGTATTGGCGAATGAGCTTCAACTTCTACAGATAATTTCTCCTTAGAAGCTGGTAGAAGAAACTGGTAATAAAAAGTTAGAAATCTAAGAGGAATACAGTATAATCGTCACATAAAAGTGTTAAACAGTTGCCAGATCAACTTTGACGAGTTAACAAGTCTCAGGACTTGTTGGCGATACCCATATTGCCACGGTCTCACTTGGCTGTCGTAAGACAGTACTTTATATTCACATAGAACTAGACAGCGATTTGCCTACTGAGGCCTTTCTTAGAGCGTTGAAGCGATTTTTTGCCAGGCAAGGAAAGGCAATTTATGTACTCCGAAACTTGACATAAATTTTCGTAGGAACACAACGAACTCTTCATAAAGATTTTCTTCCAAGCAGGAATCATGAATCATCCAGCTGAAGAAAATAAAGAGTGGAAATTCGTATCACCATGCACTCTCAGTGAGGAGGGCAATGAGAGGCTGCCTGCCGTTAAGACATACTTTCAAATATACATTTTCAAAGAGTAGTGGGTCAAGCTGTTTTGTCTTATGAAGAAATGTCTACTTTAATAGAGGCATTCTTAATATTCCCAACCCTTATGCCCTCTTAATTCCAATCCAAGTGATTTATCCCTTCTTTACCTCAGGTCATTTTCTAGTAGAAAGATGCTTTGACGGCGGTGCTATAAAAGTACATAATTACAGAAGATTTCTACTTTAACTAGATGGCAAAGTGTGGAACGCATTCTGAGAATTTTGGGACAGATGGCCCATGGTATATCTGTAGTTGAATATGTGGATGAGTCCGCAATGCTGGATAACATCTGGTATTTTATCCGTAAAAGCATGCATATTTATAGTTTTCCTGACCGGTTTCGGATTTTCAACCATCGTCAGAGCAAATTCACCAAGTACGTGTAGAGAGTTCACTTCAGTATAATGTTTCTGTCACACTTGTTAGTTGTATATATGTGGGGAGGTTATAAGGTTATGTTCTGAACTCTCTACACGAACTTGGTGAATTTGCTCTGATGGTGGATGAAAATCCGAAACCGGTAAGGAAAACTATAAATATACATGCTACGACGGATAAAATACTAGATGAATATCTTTAGTTTTTGCGAATTAGAAATAAATTTTAAGTACAGCAACCTAATTTGCAAATAGGTCGACTATTTTTTACGTAAGCAGAAAACCAACCTCCGCTAAAATGGCCATTGGCTAGAATTATAGTGACACATCCAGACTCATCAAAATATTATGAAAGTTGATATTTTACGTTTACGCGGCCATTTTCATGAAAAATACGTGAGTTTCCAGGTTGAGACCGCGTTAGTGATTTGCTAAAAACCGACGTTTCGCCCATGTCCCTCTTTTATAGTCTCCTTCCACGCCCCTTCTCTACCAAGGTTCAATGCCTTTCAAAGTGTAACGATCCTAAGAAGAGGCACACTTGGAACATGGGCAAAAGGTTAGTTTTAGCAAACCACTGATGCGGTTTCAACCAGGGAGCTCAAGTGTTTTTCATAATGAGAGTTGTTACTTTAATGAAGAGGCCTGTTTCAAAGGTTTCGTTTTTACCTACTGGTGAAGATGTTGAACACATGAAAACCGAATGCTATGATGTTTTATTGCGTGTTCATAGTTAATATATTTAATGTTTATTAGTTAAATTAACGCATTTGGACTTAAACTAATTCGAATTTTTAAATTAAAATTAATATTTTTAGTTATTATGTGTTTATTTTATTTAACATTGAGTATATTGATTTATTTTCATTCTTTGTATGTAGAAAAGTTCAGATTATGTAAATGATGTTATTGAACTTAGGTTAAACATTTAAATTGTTCAGAGGGCGGCATGTTTAGGTTGGAAATATATTACTGTTCGTTCACATTGCTATCAGTGTGCTTAATCATGCTTGATTAAGGTTCTGATCGCTATTGCGATCTAGCTACAAAAATTAGCATTACGTATATTATGACAAATACATAACAGTAACTGTGTGCAACTGTACATAACAGTAACCACTCTTCTGTTGGTTTTTAGAAATATGTACATTTTAGCATCGAGTTAGTTTTCAGTTTTAACCTTAAAAAAACCCTAAAAAAAAAAAACCCTATGGCGCAACAGCCCATGAAGGGCCAAGGCAAGCCAGACGGCGATTTGAATACGGAAGCGTGTGGAAAGCACGCCGCAGTTCCCACACCGTTTAGTTCTGCCCTTCGCTACCTGGGGCGCTAATAGCTGTAGCTTCCCACTTTTTATCACGATCGACTTTACCCTCACGGCAATTGAACCCTGAATTCTCGAGTGAAAGGCGAGCGCGCTAGCCACTAGACTAACGCGTGAGGACTAATTTTAACCTTACCAAAAGTTAATTCTTTTTTAGTTAATATATTACATAATAATGGGCAAATGTTCTCACTGGTAGATGGCAGTAGATGAGATTGACGGGTTCTAGGCCACTTTTTTTGCACAAGATGGCGGCCGTCCCCCTCTCCCACCCTAGTCACATTACCTCTCTCCCACCAAATGACCCCCTCCCCTCCCCCAACCTTTTCCCAACTTTTCCCTCACCCCCTCCCCTCCCCTTTTCCTGTAGGCGAAGAAATATTAAAAATTAATTTTTTTTTGCTTAGGTCAGCAAAAGCGATCTCACAACCTTCGTCATCCAAGTCCATCACTTACACCACTCAGCTATAGTGGTAACTTGGCAATAGTAGTTTTCTTTAGATCCTTATACCTCACCCCACATACTTCTCCCTCATCTCTCTCATATACTTTCTCTCTCTCTCTCTCTCTCTCTATAGATATATAAAATATATACACAGAGACTTAAAGAGAGGCTCTGCCCCACGTACCCCAGGCCAGGGTTCATTAACCTGTATTTTTCCATTCGTACAAAAGTTTATTAACCTCTATGTATGCACAATGTTTGCAATATAATATATTTACTTATTTTTTTTTTTTTTAGACGGATACTTATGTAAGTTTTTTGGTAAACAATAAACTAAAACTTAATCTATGGTTCCTTCTTATCTACTTTTATCGATCAAGTATATTGACATTTAATACAGTATATTGATTTATGAGTCACTTACCTGTGTAAGGTTTTTGGTAAGCAATTTACAAGTTAATCTCCATTTTCCTTTCTTTTTTTTTTTTATCGATCATTATATATTTATAGAATCCAATATATCGGTTATTTTTTATTTTTATTTTTTTTTGGCACAGTTTAAAGTTGTTGGACCTGTTATCGACGAAATAGTTAATAATATGTTTTATCGAACTAATTGTTTATGCAATTAAAGAAAGGAAAAAAAGCTAGTGATTTAATAACTGGTGTATCTCAATTTACATACCAAATTCCGCATATTTAATCACTAGACAGATACTTCGTTTTTTTTGGTAAACAGATGAGTTTTTTTTTTTTGGTAAACAATAAACTAAAACTTAATCTATGGTTCCTTCTTATACACCATACTTATCTATTTTTATCGATCAAGTATATTGGCCATTTAATACAGTATATTGATTTATGAGTCACTTACCTGTGTAAGGTTTTTGGTAAGCAATTACAATTTAATTTCCATTTTCCTTCTTTGAGAGAAATCTATTTAGCCTATTATACAAAACACACCGAGGACAGCCGAACTACAGAGCCGATAATAACCGAACAGTCCTTATTTTTTTTTTTTTTTTAAAAAAGAAAAATACACATTACACAATTATTTGTAATTAAGTTGTCCAAGTTTTCTAATAATAACCACAGTCCAAATCGTTCGTTAGTAGGTTTTACTATTCTTCCATAGAGCTGAGAAACACTTAACACTTTGTGCGAGCCCATGTTGTCTCTGCCGATGACCGATTAACACTTAATTACAAAGGACTCCACTATGAGTTAAATCTCCACTTTCCTTTTTAAGATAATTTTTTGTTTTGTTTATCGATCAACTATATTTATAGAATCTAATATCTCGTTTTCTTTTTGGTACTGCTTAAAGTCGTTGGATCTGTTATCTAACGCAATGTACGACGAAATAGTTAATAATATGTTTTGTCGAACTAATTGTTTATGCAATTAAAGAAAGGGGGAAAAAAAAAAGCTAGTGTTTAACCAGAGATTTAATAACTGTTGTATCTCAATTTACGTATCAAATTCCACATATTTAATCACTTTTCTAATCTAAAACGTACTCAATTTACACACATATTTCCGTCAATTCTTGCAAGAAGAGATGTAAGTTTTCGGTTAGAAATGTAGAAAGTGCCTTTCTTACAAATTGACATGTAAGAAATAAAAGTAAGAATAGCGATTTATGCGTACATATTAAAACTAGTAATTTAAATGGAACTTATATATTTTTAAACACTTTTTATTAGAGCAAAAGTAATTTTCTCTAAAGATAACTACTGTAAGTTTGCAGTTAAAATTGTAAAAGTCGAAAGTGCGTATCTTAGAGCTTACATATAAGAAATAAAAGTAAGAATTGCGGTATATACACATTTATTAAAACTAGTAATTTAACTGGAATTATACATGTTTATACTGGAATTATGTAATTTATATGTTATACATGTTTAAACACTTCTTATTTGAGCAAAAGTAATTTCTCTCTAGAGATAGTTTGCGGAGTTTCGCAGTAATATCTTACTACAGTAGTATTTTTCTGTAGTCTTTTTACAGGAGTAAGTCTAATTCTACCACAGTGGAAAGCTGATCCTACACAGATAATGTAATTTCCAAAAAAAAAATCTTCTATCGAATTAATTGTTTGTACAATTAAACAAATTACTTAAAGAAAGGAAAACTTAGTGGAACCAGTAGTCTTTTTATCTCAATTTAGGTACAAAATTCCCCTACATTTTTGCAATCTAAGAAGCACTCAATTTACGTACTTACTCCCCCAAAATAGTGATCAGTTTCCAATTTAACTGGTAAATGAATTATTCTATATTTTTGTAATCTAATAAGTATTCAATTTACATATATAATTCCAATAGAGAATTTAATAAATTAATGGGATTTATACCATACCTAGATAGAAGTAACTTCCTTAGTGAGTAACAGATTGATATTCGCTCCTAGAGTTATGGATGTGCAAATGACGAATGATTAGACAGGAGAGAATGTATTGTGTTAAATGTCTTTGGTCAGGTCAAAATGTACAATCACTGCACAAAGCAAAGTTGGACTACAATTAAATCTGTCGAATAACCAAGAAAAACAAAGATATACAAAAGAATATATTGCACTAAAACATTCGTAAGTTATCGTATTGTGAATTGGAATAACAGTTTTGCTTGTAATTTCCAAGTTCTTTCTCAACCTTTCTAAATATGTAACAACTTCTTCTGCCATCTTACATTCTTGAACAGGCATAGGATATTATGCGCTAAAAAACATGTTACTTTTTAATAAAAGAATATTGGAACAAGTTAAACCATTATAAGTTTCTAATCTGGGGAAATGATTGCATTATATCCAAATTCGAAATCTTCTGTTTTGTAGCCATTGTCTAGTGTCTATTAGTCCAAGAAAAACACAGATATACAATAGAATATAAACATATATTGCACTAAAACATTCTTAAGTTATCGCATGGCAATTATTGTGGATTCCAATAACAGTTTTGCTAGTAATTTCCAAGTTCTTTCCTCAACCTTTCTAAACATGTAACAGCTAAGAAATAAGTTTCTAATCTGGGGAAATTATATCCGAGTTCGAAATCTTCTGTTTTGTACCCATTGTCTAACGTCTATTAGTCCAAGAACAACCAAGAAAAACACAGATATACAATAGAATATAACATATATTGCACTAAAAACAGTCTTAAATTATCGCATGGTAATTATTGTGGATTGGAATCAGCTTTCCTCAACCTTTTTACACATGTAAACAACTTGTTCTACTGTCTTACATTCTTAAACAGGCATAGGAAATTATGCCCTAAACAATATGTAACTTTTTAATCGAAGAATATTGGAACAAGTTAAACCAATGTTTGCATAGTATAGGAAATGGGAAATGATTGCATTATATCCAAATTCGAAATCTTCTGTTTTGGAATTTAGAGATTTCTACCAACATTAACGTCTATTAGTCCAAGAACAACACAGATATACACAGAATATAATACAGTATATTGCCCTAAAACAGTCTTAAGTTATCGCTTGGCAATTATTGTGGATTGCAATAACAGTTTTGCTAGTAATTTCCAAGTTCTTTCCTCAACCTTTCTAAACATGTATACCTACAACTTGTTCTACAGTCTTAAATTATTAAACAGGCATACTGATGCACTAAAAAATATGTTACTTTTTAATCGAAGAATATTGGAACAAGTTAAACCAATGTTTGCATAGTATAGGGAAATGGGAAATGATTGCGTTATATACAAAAACTCAAAAATCTTCTGTTTGTAGCTGTTGTCTAACGTCTAATAGTTAAAGCTGTTTAAAACAAACAAACAAAAAATACTGCAAACATACAAGTGTCTGGACCCCAAACTGTTGTAATTGGTACCGATTAGAAATATAAATATATTCTATAGTCATTTGGAAGAAATTAGTCAAAATATTCCCCCCCAAAAAAAAAAAAAAAATCATTATTAGTTCTGTTTAATGTTTTAACTTGTTTTTATTAGACGGAAATTATAACACAGAAGTATTTTTGCTTAGTCAGATCGCATTCCTACATCTTCTTACGAGCCCTGGCACACACACACACACACACACACACACATACGCGCACGCGCGCACTACATGCTGTTAAGTGAATAATTGACAGAAATAAAAAAAATACATGTTTCTCTATTTTTGCAATACGAAAGAAAGGAAATAATTGCAACCATTAAAAGTAAAAATTGATCACCGTTTTCTCTATTATTTTTCTCTCATAACACATAGATGTGTACGGTTCTATTATAAATAACACAAACATAATATTTTGTTTAATTACAAAATCCATACCTTATACTATAATCTTGGTAATAATATACATAATTTACACACACACACACACACACACACACACACACACACAACACAAATCTTTTTATGACTACTGGCAGAGTATGTTTTAACTTATCTAAATTGTCCAAATTTATAGTCAAAATCTAAAGCTAAGTCTTGCATTTCTCTTACTAACCAGCAATGTCTAGTTCTATAAGGAACTAGTTTAAGGCCTACCAAAATTACTGCTTCTAACCGGTTGCACTCAGAAACTTTAACACGACCTCTTATTTCTTTATCGTTCTCCTGTTGTGTTGAAAGCGGTACCTTGTATATTTTTCCTGTGCAAAATTCCATCTTCTCTTATTTGGCAAACGAGTGTCCATTGTAACTTGTTACACCAGTAAATGTTAACAATGGTTTCTCTCGGTAGGTGAGGAAATTATATCCAACCCATTTTTCGGTATTATAATGTAACCATTTTCTTTATTACAATAGGCACTATTTTTTTTGTTTTTGTTTTTGTTTTTGTGGTACCCTTTTAGTTCTTGCACTCTTCTTTTTCTGCATATATAAAAGTTCTTTTGTTGTTTACGGGAAACACCAGTTGTGTCCAAAGTTTTGCAATGTGGTTTAATATTTTTAAATTCTGTCAACTCGTTTTACACCAGTTGCTTGTATTCCTCTTTCTGTAGTTTTTTCTGTATATAGTCTATCTTCCTTCTTTTAAATCCACCTAGTTCTAAGTGTCGTTTCTTTACCCATACATGGGAGTTCTATTTCTTTTACTGTATATGGCAATAGCCTACCGGCTCTCTTCCGTAAGACATGGTACCAATCCTGTCTTTTTCGATATCTATGGTATGGTATAAAACAGTGTTCCAGTGTTTTGAGAAATACGCATTTAATGTAACATTTTTGCACAACTAAGTGTCGTTTCTTTGCAGATGGTACATACATTAGAGGTGGGAGTTCTATTTCTTTTACTGTATATGGCAATAACGTGTTGGTTATGTTAGCTCTCTTCCGTTAAGACATGAAAAAAAATTAAATTATTGGTAGAGACCAATCCTGTCTTTTCGATATCTACACTTCCTGGTATGGTAGAAAAAAGTGTTCCAGTTTTTGGGAAATACGTTTCCCCAACGTTTTTAATGTAACATTTTTGCGCAATCTGTACAATATCTTTGTTTACACAATCTTCTACAATATAATATATAATTAATTGGTAGAGAGTTAAAACGAAATGTCGAAACAACATAATTTATCATTTTTTTTTTCTCTCTGTTCTTGGTATTTTCCGGTAGGTTTAAATGTATACCAGTCAACTTTCGTGTGTTCTTATTCGCCCAATATACATACTGTAACAAATTATTAAATACAAGGCAACAACTGTTCTGTAAAGTGTCTGTTAGCCTTGTCCACATCTTTTGCACAAAAAACAGAATACATTGGAGCTTGACGGAAATAACGTTTATTACTTTCCAATAGGGATAAACAGTCTTCCAGAGGGTTGTACATATCGTCGGTTGCTTTGTAATAATTTTCCAATACAGTAGTTATAAATTGTAGCTTCTAGTCTTGTAATACCATGTTCTTTGGTAGAAATAGACGAAAATGTTTCTTTTAATCTTGTATCCGAACAATTTACAAAATCTGTAATATAATTGCCGATTTTCTTATTAACACCCTGACTTGTTATTTTGACAAATAAACTTATTGCATATTTTAACTGTTGCGATAGAAGTTAACCAAGTTAAACATTCTTACACAACTGTTTTATCGCTATCCACAAATTACATTACACTCGTTCTTATACTCTCCTTGGTAGCAAAAGTTAAAGTTATTGGTTAAATAACTACCCATTTCTGTTTTATTAAATATTCCAGCAAAGTCCTGTATTATATCCGAATCCATTAGGTAGTAATCTTCCTCTTTTAGTCGGTTTAAATAATTCTTGCAATTTTTTCAGCTGATTCTCCAATTTTACATCTGACAACTCGACTTTGTATGGTATACATACTGGGTTGTTATTATTTTTTTTTTTTCCTTCTAAACAATTAGGTTTTTTCCATCTCCATAACAGTCTTCCAAAGCACATATTTTAACAAGCATTATATTGTCGCAAAACGGGTCTGTATCTTCCATAGAGCTGAGAAACACTTAACACTTTGTGAGAGCCCATGTTGTCTCTGCCGCCGAATAAGGACTGGTCGACCATTTTCGGCTCTGTAGTTCGGCTGTCCTCGGGGTGTTTTGTGTAGTAGGTTTAGGTTTACACGTAGACAAAATTAGGCAAAGGTTTTGTACATTTTACAGGGGACTGGTAAACAATTACAAGACTGGTAAACTGGGATTGTACATTTTTCGGTTGCGGCTAAATCATTATTGTGCGTACCTTACCAAAACCAAACCTTTGCCTAATTTTGTCTACGTGTAAACCTAAACCTACTACACAAAACACCCCGAGGACAGCCGAACTACAGAGCCGAAAATGGTCGACCAGTCCTTATTCGGCGGCAGAGACAACATGGGCTCTCACAAAGTGTTAAGTGTTTCTCAGCTCTATGGAAGATACAGACCCGTTTTGCGACAATATAATGCTTGTTAAAATATGTGCTTTGGAAGACTGTTATGGAGATGGAAAAAACCTAATTGTTTAGAAGGAAAAAAAAAATAAAAATAACAACCCAGTATGTATACCATACAAAGTCGAGTTGTCAGATGTAAAATTGGAGAATCAGCTGAAAAAATTGCAAGAATTATTTAAACCGACTAAAAGAGGAAGATTACTACCTAATGGATTTGGATATAATACAGGACTTTGCTGGAATATTTAATAAAACAGAAATGGGTAGTTATTTAACCAATAACGTTAACTTTTGCTACCAAGGAGAGTATAAGAACGAGTGTAATGTAATTTGTGGATAGCGATAAAACAGTTGTGTAAGAACTGTTTAACTTGGTTAACTTCTATCGCAACAGTTAAAATATGCAATAAGTTTATTTGTCAAAATAACAAGTCAGGTGTTAATAAGAAAATCGGCAATTATATTACAGATTTTGTAAATTGTTCGGATACAAGATTAAAAGAAACATTTTCGTCTACTTCTACCAAAGAACATGGTATTACAAGACTAGAAGCTACAATTTATAACTACTGTATTGGAAAATTATTACAAAACAACCGACGATATGTACAACCCTCTGGAAGACTGTTTATCCCTATTGGAAAGTAGTAAACGTTATTTCCGTCAAGCTCCAATGTATTCTGTTTTTTTTGCAAAAGATGTGGACAAGGCTAACAGACACTTTACAGAACAGTTGTTGCCTTGTATTTAATAATTTGTTACAGTATGTATATTGGGCGAAAAAGAACACACGAAAGTTGACTGGTATACAGTTAAACCTACCGGAAAATACCAAGAACAGAGAAAAAAAAAATGATAAATTATGTTGTTTCGACATTTCGTTTTAACTCTCTACCAATTAATTATATATTATATTGTAGAAGATTGTGTAAACAAAGATATTGTACAGATTGCGCAAAAATGTTACATTAAAAACGTTGGGGAAACGTATTTCTCAAAAACTGGAACACTTTTTTCTACCATACCAGGAAGTGTAGGTAGATATCGAAAAGACAGGATTGGTCTCTACCAATAATGTAATTTTGTTTCATGTCTTAACGGAAGAGAGCTAACATAACCAACACGCTATTGCCATATACAGTAAAAGAAATAGAACTCCCACCTCTAATGTATGTACCATCTGCAAAGAAACGACACTTAGTTGTGCAAAAATGTTACATTAAATGCGTATTTCTCAAAACACTGGAACACTGTTTATCACCAATACCATAGATATCGGAAACAGACAGGATTGGTACCATGTCTTCGGAAGCGAGCGGTAGGCTATTGCCAGATACAGTAAAGAATAGAACTCCGCATGTTGGGGTAAGAAACGAACACTTAGACCTAGGTGGATTTAAAAAGAATGAAGATAGACTATTACAAGAAAAAACTACAGAAAGCAGGAATACAAGCACTGGTGTAAACGATTTTACAGAAGTTAAAATATTAACCACATTGCAAAACTTTGGACACAACTGGTGTTTACCGTAAACAACAAAAGAACTTTTATATATGCAGAAAAAGAAGAGTGCAAGAACTAAAAGGGTACCACAAAAACAAAACAAAACAAAAATAGTGCCTATTCTAATAAAGAAAATGGTTACATTATAATACCGAAAATGGGTTGGATATAATTTCCTCACCTACCGAGAGAAACCATTTTTAACATTTACTGGTGTAACAAGTTACAATGGACACTCGTTTGCCAAATAAGAGAAGATGGAATTTTGCACAGGAAAAATATACAAGGTACCGCTTTAAACACAACAGGAGAACGATAAAGAAATAAGAGGTCGTGTTAAAGTTTCTGAGTGCAACCGGTTAGAAGCAGTAATTTTGGTAGGCCTTAAACTAGTTCCTTATAGAAATAGACATTGCTGGTTAGTAAGAGAAATGCAAGACTTAGCTTTAGATTTTGACTATAAATTACATTAGATAAGTTAAAACATACTCTGCCAGTAGACATAAAAAGATTTGTGTTGTGTGTGTGTGGGTGTGTGTAAATTATGTATACTATTACCAAGATTATAGTATAAGGTATGGATTTTGTAATTAAACAAAATATTATGTTTGTGTTATTTATAATAGAAGCGTACACATCTATGTATTATGAGAGAAAAATAATAGAGAAACGGTGATCAATTTTTACTTTTAATGGTTGCAATTATTTCCTTTCTGTTGTATTGCAAAAATAGAAAAACATGTATTTTTTTTTATTTCTGTCAATTATTCACTTAACAGCATGTAGTGCGCGCGTGCGCGTATGTGTGTGTGTGTGTGCCAGGGCTCGTAAGAAGGTGTAGGAATGCGATCTGACTAAGCAAAAATACTTCTTTGTTATAATTTCCGTCTAATAAAAACAAGTTAAAACATTAAACAGAACTAATAATGATTTTTTTTTTTTTGGGGGGGAATATTTTGACTAATTTCTTCCAAATGACTATAGAATATATTTATATTTCTAATCGGTACCAATTACAACAAGTTTGGGGACTAGACACTTGTATGTTTGCAGTATTTTTTGTTTGTTTAAAAACTGTTATTGCAATGCACAATAATTGCCAAGCGATAACTTAAGACTGTTTTAGGGCAATATACTGTATTATATTCTTGTATATCTGTGTTGTACTTGGACTAATAGACGTTAGTGTTGGTAGAAATGTCTAAATTCCAAACATAGGATTTCGAATTTGGATATAATGCAATCATTTCCCATTTCCTATACTATGCAAACATTGGTTTAACTTGTTCCTATATTCTTCGATTAAAAAGTAACATATTGTTTAGGGCATAATTTCCTATGCCTGTTTAAGAATGTAAGACAGTAGAACAAGTTGTTTAAATGTTTAAAAAGGTTGAGGAAAGCTGATTCCAATCCACAATAATTACCATGCGATAACTTAAGACTGTTTTTAGTGCAATATATGTTATATTCTATTGTATATCTGTGTTTTTCTTGGTTGTTCTTGGACTAATAGACGTTAGACAATGGGTAAAAAACAAAGATTTCGAACTTGGATATAATTTCCCCAGATTAGAAACTTATTTCTTAGTTGTTACATGTTTAGAAAGGTTGAGGAAAGAACTTGGAAATTACTAGCAAAACTGTTATTGCAATCCACAATAATTGCCATGCGATAACTTAAGAATGTTTTAGTGCAATATATGTTTATATTCTATTGTATATCTGTGTATTTCTTGGACTAATAGACATTAGACAATGGCTACAAAACAGAAGATTTCGAATTTGGATATAATTTCCCCAGATTAGAAACTCATTTCTTAGTTGTTACATGTTTAGAAAGGTTGAGGAAAGAACTTGGAAATTACTAGCAAAACTGTTATTGCAATCCACAATAATTGCCATGCGATAACTTAAGAATGTTTTAGTGCAGTATATGTTTATATTCTATTGTATATCTGTGTTTTTCTTGGACTAATAGACATTAGACAATGGCTACAAAACAGAAGATTTCGAATTTGGATATAATGCAATCATTTCCCCAGATTAGAAACTTATAATGGTTTAACTTGTTCCAATATTCTTTTATCAAAAAGTAACATGTTTTTTAGCGCATAATATCCTATGCCTGGTTAAGAATGTAAGATGGCAGAAGAAGTTGTTACATATTTAGAAAGGTTGAGGAAGAACTTGGAAATTACTAGCAAAACTGTTATTCCAATTCACAATACGATAACTTACGAATGTTTTAGTGCAATATATTCTTTTGTATATCTTTGTTTTTCTTGGTTATTCGACAGATTTAATTGTAGTCCACCTTTGCTTTGTGCAGTGATTTTACATTTTGACCTGACCAAAGACATTTAACACAATACATTCTCTACTGTCTAATCATTCGTCATTTGCACATCCATAACTCTAGGAGCGAATATCAATCTGTTACTCACTAAGGAAGTTACTTCTATCTAGTTATGGTATAAATCCCATTAATTTATTAAATTCTCTATTGGAATTATATATTTAAATTGAATACTTATTAGATTACAAAAATATAGAATAATTCATTTACCAGTTAAATTGGAAACTGATCACTATTTTGGGGGAGTTAAGTACGTAAATTGAGTGCTTCTTAGATTGCAAAAATGTAGGGGAATTTTGCACCTAAATTGAGATAAAAAGACTACTGGTTCCACTAAGTTTTCCTTTCTTTAAGTAATTTGTTTAATTGTACAAACAATTAATTCGATAGAAAATTTTTTTTTTTTTTTTAGAAATTACATTATCTGTGTAGGATCAGCTTTCCACTGTGGTGAAATTAGACTTACTCCTGTAAAAAGACTACAGAAAAATACTACTGTAGTAAGATATTACTGCGAAACTCCGCAAACTATCTCTAGAGAGAAATTACTTTTGCTCAAATAAGAAGTGTTTAAACATGTATAACGTATAAATTCCAGTTAAATTACTAGTTTTAATAAATGCGTATATACCGCAATTCTTGCTTTTATTTCTTACATGTTAAGCTCTAAGATACGCACTTTCGACTTTTACAATTTTAACTGCAAACTTACAGTAGTTATCTCTAGAGCAAATTACTTTTGCTCTAATAAAAAGTGTTTAAAAATATATAAGTTCCATTTAAATTACTAGTTTTAATATGTACGCATAAATCGCTATTCTTACTTTTATTTCTTACATGTCAATTTGTAAGATAGGCACTTTCTACATTTCTAACCGAAAACTTACATCTCTTCTTTGCAAGAATTGACGGAAATATGTGTGTAAATTGAGTACGTTTTAGATTAGAAAAGTGATTAAATATGTGGAATTTGATCCGTAAATTGAGATACAACAGTTATTAAATCTCTGGTTAAACACTAGCTTTTTTTTTTTTCCTTTCTTTAATTGCATAAACAATTAGTTCGACAAAACATATTATTAACTATTTCGTCGTACATTGCGTTAGATAACAGATCCAACGACTTTAAGCAGTACCAAAAAGAAAACGATATATTAGATTCTATAAATATAGTTGATCGATAAACAAAACAAAAAAGTATCTTAAAAAGGAAAGTGGAGATTTAACTCATAGTGGAGTCCTTTGTAATTAAGTGTTAATCGGTCATCGGCAGAGACAACATGGGCTCGCAGAAAGTGTTAAGTGTTTCTCAGCTCTATGGAAGAAAAGTAAAACCTACTAACGAACGATTTGGACTGTGGTTATTATTAGAAAACTTGGACAACTTAATTACAAATGATTGTGTAATGTTTTTTTTTAAAAAAAACAATAAGGACTGTTCGGTTATTATCGGCTCTGTAGTTCGGCTGTCCTCGGTGTGTTTTGTATAATAGGCTAAATAGATTTTTCTTAAAGAAGGAAAATGGAAATTAAATTGTAATTGCTTACCAAAAACCTTACACAGGTAAGTTACTCATAAATCAATATACTGTATTAAATGTCCAATATACTTGATCGATAAAAATAGATAAGTATGGTGTATAAGAAAGGAACCATAGATTAAGTTTTAGTTTATTGTTTACCAAAAAAAAAACTCATCTGTTTACTAAAAAAACTAAGTATCTGTCTAGTGATTAAATATGCGGAATTTGGTATGTAAATTGAGATACACCAGTTATTAAATCACTAGTTTTTTCCTTTCTTTAATTGCATAAACAATTAGTTCGATAAAACATATTATTAACTATTTCGTCGATAACAGGTCCAACAACTTTAAACTGTGCAAAAAAAAAATAACCGATATATTGGATTCTATAAATATATAATGATCGATAAAAAAAAAGAAAGGAAAATGGAGATTAACTTGTAAATTGCTTACCAAAAACCTTACACAGGTAAGTGACTCATAAATCAACATACTGTATTATATGTCAATATACTTGATCGATAAAAGTAGATACGAAGGAACCATAGATTAAGTTTTAGTTTATTTTTTACCAAAAAACTTACATAAGTATCCGTCTAAAAAAAAAAAAAACAAAAAAAAAATAAGTTAATATATTATATTGCAAACATTGTTCATACATAGAGGTTAATAAACTTTTGTACGAATGGAAAAATACAGGTTAATGAACCCTGGCCTGGGGTACGTGGGGCAGAGCCTCTCTTTAAGTCTCTGTGTATATATTTTCTATATATATATCTATAGAGTGAGAGAGAGAGAGATAGAAAGTATATGAGAGAGATGAGGAAGAAGTATGTGGGTGAGGTATAAGGATCTAAAGAAAACTACTATTGCCAAGTTACCACTATAGCTGAGTGGTGTAAGTGATGGACTTGGATGACGAAGGTTGTGAGATCGCTTTTGCTGACCTAAGCAAAAAAAAAAATTAATTTTTAATATTTCTTCGCTTACAGGAAAAGGGGATGGGGAGGGGGTGGGGGAAAAGTTGGGAATAGGTTGGGGGAGGGGAGAGGGATCATGTGGTGGGAGAGGGGTAACTAGGGCGGTGAGGGGGGTGGTGGATCATGGACAGGGAAGGTTGGAAGGTAGAAGGCGAGGGGGGGAGGTGAGGGAGCAAAAATCTGTCCTGGAACCGCAAAGCATCGTACTAGCTGACAGGTGTTGAATTAAAGAGTTTGTGTGAGTCTGTAGGTTAATATGGAATTTCCTGTAACGGGTTTGGGCGACTTGAGCAATGAACGGTATTTTAAGATCAGTATGTATGGTTCGGTTGGAGACGTAAAAAGGAGCGTTCACAATGTTACGGAGGATTCTGGATTGTAGGGATTGGAGTCTTTGGAGATTAGAGCGTTTGGTTCGAACCCCATAGTTCTATTCCGTACGCCCAGATAGGCTTTAAAATAGATGTATAAATTAGTCTTTTGTTGTCTAGGGAGAGTTTAGATCTATTGTCCAGTAGTCTTTTAAGTTGTCGAAAGCGTCTGTTTAGTTCTAGTCTTTTCAGTCTTGTATGAGGATTCCATGTAAGTCTTCGGTCTAAGTAAATCCCAAGATAGCGAGCAACGTTGACCACTGGTAAGGGAATTAAGTTGTAGTAGACTGGGGGAAGAGTAATGCGACGTAGAGTGAAGGTAATGTTTTGGGACTTATTTTCGTTAAGTTTAATGACCCATTTTTTGAACCAATTTTCTAGGGAGGAGAGGTGGGTTTGTAGATTTCTATGGGCTGTTACGGGATCATTATTGGAAGACAGGATAGCAGTATCATCCGCATAGGTGAGAAGGATGGTATCAGGATGTGTTGGGATGTCTGCAGTGTATACTGAATAAAGGATAGGACCTAGAATGCTGCCTTGCGGCACTCCAGATTCGATATGATTGAAAGGAGAGAAAGATGATCCGATTTGTACTTGAAAATACCTATCGGATAAGTAAGATTTTAGGATAAGATAATAAGTGGCTGGAAGGATGCCCTTAAGTTTCCAGAGCAGCCCGGGGTACCATACTCGATCGAAGGCCTGCTTCACATCAAGGAAAGCCCCCGAACAGCAGGCTAAATAGTTAATGAAAAAAGAATGAAATTATTATTTTATTAATTAGAGTACACACTTTTTTTCAAGGCACACAAAATACACACAGAATACAAGACCGTGTTTATATTACTTCCTTCACTGCACTTGCTAGACTTACTGCTTCTTCGAATTTCTTGATAAATAGCTAACTTCTTTTTAAATTCGGCAATAGAGGAGCAACCGTACAATATAGCTTTATTTCTTACATCATCATTTATACCATCAATTACATGTTTAATGAGAGCTTCATCCTCAATCGTTCCTCGCCCAGCCAATTCGCGCATGTAACAGAAGTACTCAGTCACGCTCTCTTCTCTTTTCATTTTCCTGTTTGCCAACATACTGTGAAGAGCGGCACTATTGATTTTTGAGGGGAATTCTGATCGTAACAATTTTTTTAAACTGGCCCAATTGTTGATATTTTTCTCACAATTAATTATAGTTTTAGCATAACCCTTAATTGATTTCTTTGCAAAAATATAAGTTTCTAAATCACTCCACTTCATCAATTTTCTATTATCTTCAAATTCAGTGATCCATTGATTAACTGTATAATTATCACTTCCGGTAAATGGACGATGGAATCTTCTACATCCCTGAAACTTAACATAAATTTAGGTTGATGATTTACATCAGCTTTATCGGTACTACCCTTCTCGGTTTCATCTGGTTCTTCATCTTCACTATCATCTTCGCTTTCATTCACCTTATTTAAAGTGTCTATATTCATTAGAGTAAGGCAAATTCGTCTGGCCAACTGATTTTTATCACCATCGTAATCGATCTTTGATAAATTACATATCAAACTCAAATCGCCTTCTGTTAGATTTTTATTAATGAAAGTTATCTTACTTGAAAATTCTTCAGAATCCTCTTCAATCTTAAATCCACTGAATTTACGCAATCTAGCTCTCTTCTGACGAGTGCCATCCTCTTCGAAGGCTAGCAGGTGAAAGGCACGAATCGCATTAATCGTAGCCTTACTTATGTTGCGTTCAATTTTTTCAAATTGTCCTAACGTGGCCATTTTACTTGCGAACCGAACTTCCTTGCCGCAGTTATAAGCCGAAACTTAGCTTGGACTAATACTCACACTTTAGCCTGAATTATAGCCTTCACCCCAAATTAAGATTGATTTTAAGCTCGTACCCCACATAAGCAAGTCTATGAATGTTCAAACACAAGCTGAAGCAGCGCTCTGTTCGCGTGCTATGCTTCACAGAAGTATGTGATGCATGTTCAAACAAGTTCAAGCATCGTCCTTTACAAATTCCATGTTAATTTTTCAATAATAGTGTAAATATTTTTAGCTTTTAGACATAAATAATATAAATACGCGAATAAATTTTTAGCGAACGAAAAAAATCGATATGTGAAATTCTCTATTAATTGATTAATTTAACACTTCAATATTTTTTTCACATTTACAGTCAAAATGGCGCTTCCAGATTATGGCGGTCCGAACAAATGTCTGGGTTGCCCGTCCTTAGAGTGGGCGCTGATACAATGTATGCCTTCTCTATCAAATTAATTCACATTAATAAAAACATTGCTGGAATTCCCAATTTTAAAGAAATTTGATTAACCGAATATGCAATTTTAAAGAATAGGTTTTTAAGTTGTTTTTTTTTGGGGGGGGGGATTTTTTTCGAACTAACTTTATAACGATTTCCTTTTTATACTTTCTCTTACTCCTAGTACGAGGAACTATTGTATCTGTCAATTTTCGATATCGAGTCTTCAACCAGAATAACCGTTTTGAGGTCGGCCCTGCGTCCCAAAAATGGTTTCTCTATCAAATGTTCTGGTGATGTGTGTGTGTGTATGTGTAAGTGAACAGCATAGCTCAAAAACGAAAAACCGTAGAAAGTTGAAACTTGATATTCCGTTTAGCTATCACCATGGGATCTGACAGTACGTTACCTATCAAAATTCCTCAACCGGAAGTACCACTTTACAGGTTGGATGTTTTACTTTTTTGCAATTTTCTCAAAAATAGCTCCGTCAATTTTCTATAAACATGGAACATCAACCACACATACAAAGAGCTACAACTTTTATTTGAAACATTTCTCCGGAAAAATGCATTAAGGGAACTTTTGGGGCGGAGGGGTGGGGTTAGGTTTCATCTGAAGCGCTATTTCAGTTTATTAGACAATTCTGCCATCTAAATAATGTTAATAGAATTAAATATGTTAGTGTAATTCAGAGTTTGTAAAAAAATCGGGTAACCAGAAGTGTGTTTACTTTACCATTTTACTAAATGATTTATTCTCTTTTTCGCAATTTTCTCAAAAATGGCTCCGACGATTTTCTTGAAACTTCGTATATAAAATAAACAAGCAAAGATCTACAACTTTTATTTAAAACATTTCTCTGGGAAAATTCATTTAACGGCACTTTTAGTGGAGAGGTGGGGGTTATGTTTTTCTCTAAAGTGCTATCATAGTTGATTGTACAATTCTATCATCCACACAAAAAATTAATTAGAAATAAATAGATGGCTAAAATTCCGATTTTTAAGAAACTTTTGGGTTCTGAGGTATCCGAGACGTTAAAATCCAACTGTATTTGTTCAATATCGCAATATAATCATTGTCTAAAACAGTTTGCACGTATTCCTCAACACCTTTGAATTATAGACGAATTTATATTCGGAAAAAATGAGCAGAATGAGAAAATTTGTTTGTTTTATATTAACTGTGCTAAGAGAAAGTCGTGTGTGTGTGTCTCACACCAATTTTTTGTCCTTTCTCTTGCTGCTTTGTAATTTTGTTTGTATTATTTGTACTGTATAAAATATGTAAACATTGTATTCTAACTACAGTATACCACTGGCACACTTCTAGTGAAGGGATTTATTTTAATAACCTTTTGACCTTTATTATTGTTATCTGTTAACTTTAACTTTACACCCAATAAATAATGAAAGTTTTCCTCCATTCTTTTATTTTATTAATTTCAAAACTTACTCCTAAAATTTGGTAATTTTAGAAAAAATTATGCTAACTATATGATTAGAAAAAAAATCTGGTGTGAAACTCTCACACAACTTTCTCTTACTTCAATTCTCAAAATTATAATTAACAAATTTTTATAGTTTGTGTACCAAATTTAATGAAATTCCTCGAAACCTGAAAAAAAAAAAAACTGTTCAGTAAAAGCGCACTTCTGGTTTTTACTAGTTTTCTTGAACCTCGTAATTTTAGTCATCTATTTATTTCTAATTAATTTTCTTTGGATGATAGAATTGATTTAATCAACTATGATAGCACTTTAGTGAAAAATATAACCCCCACAACCCCACCCGTAAAACTGCCCTTAAATGAATTTTTCCAGAGAAAATGTTTTAGTTAAAAGTTGTAGATCTTTGTATGTTTAGTTTATCTCTCTAAGTTTTAAGAAAATCGTCAAAGCCATTTTTGAGAAAATCGCAAAAAAGTAAAAAAAAAAAAAAAATCTAGTAAAATGGTACTTCCGGTTGAGGAATTTTGACAGATAACATACTGTCTCAAATCCCATGGTGATACCTAAACGGAATATCAAGTTTCAATTTTCTACAATTTTTCGTTTTTGGTGTTCACATACATACATACATACACACACACACACACAAGCACGCACACTCACAGACCATTGGCTAAAAACCACTTTTTTGGACTCAGGTGACCTGAAAACGGATATTTCCGGTGAAAACTCGATATCGAAAATATGACAAGATTACAATACTTCCTCTCACTAGGAGTAAGAGACAATAGGTTATACCTATTGCCCTCCTAGCTCAGGAGCGTGCAAGAATCTATGCTAGACGGGGAGAGAATAATCGCGTGGAGATAGCCAGGGAAGAGCGAGAGCGTACCATGGCAGCGTGGCAAGAAGATTGGGATGCGGAGCGCCGTGGCCACTGGACCGCTATCGTAATTCCAGACATCTAATGTAAAGCTCGGTTGATAGAAGCCATGGTGAGGTAAATTATCCCTTGACCCAAGTCCTTTCTGGACACGGATTCTTCAGAGACTATTTGAAGAAGGTAGGTAAAGAAGAGGTATCGACCTGCTTGTATTGCCAAGCTCCACGCGACGATGCTTGGCACACGGTTTTCGAATGTGAAAGCTGGGCTCGACCCAGAAGTAACCTTGAGCAGGAGGTCGGGGAACTGGTGCCTGGAAGGTTTGCCCAGACTCTGTTGAGTAGTCGTAACAACTGGACAAGGTTACTTCCTTTGTCCGGGAGGTAATGTCGACTAAACGTGTAGAGGTGAATATGGGAGAAGGGGCCCCTTAGGGCTAGGTTAAGGAGCCTAGCCTGATGCAGTGCTGAGAAAGCGAATCCAGGCTAGGCTCAGGTGTAGGGGGGGGGGGTTTAGCCGGTAGGCATATTTATATGGAGTCCGGCACATTGATGTGCGTAAGTAGCATTTCCCCCCTCTTAAAAAAAAAAAAAAAACTAAGAGTAAGAGAAAGTAAAAATGAGGTCTGAAAGGGAGAGGGGACCCCTGAAAGGGTAGAAGTTAGTTAATATATTTAATGTCCGGTGAAGAAGGGCAGATTTGTCTATGACGAGAAAATATTGCTCAGAGAGCCGATATTGCACTGCTAAGAAGACGCCAAACTTTGGGGATAGCTAGAGTTTGGCCCCTCCACACAAAAAATATATGTATTTATATATATATAAAAAGTGTCCTTTGAAAGTAACAGTAGAGTCCACTGGTTAGACAGTCCATTGTATTATATACTGTCTAAGCTTTCAGCATGTATGTGGGATTAGAGCATAGGATTAGGATTTGAAAAAGAGGATTTTAGAAAGGTGGGGGAAGGGAATCCAGTGATTGATGTCGCCGTTCTAAACTTGTGCTAAATAAATATATATATAAACTCTAAAACTAACCACGTGTACGCCACTGTCACACTTCTAGTGCAGGGATTTATTTTATTAACCTTTTGACCTGTATTATTGCTACCTCTTAAATTAACTTAGTCTCAATAAATAATGAACTTAAAACTTTATCTAACTTTTCTCCATTCTTTTATTTATTTATTTTTTTTATCTCCTCTTATACTCGTATTTATTGATTGATTTATTTATTTTTTAGCCAGCTTAATTTTTCCTTCAATAATACATTATTGTAAATTAGTATTCAAAATTATAATAACTTTCATTTGCAAATAATTAGGAAAGTTTAAAAAAAATAGTTTACTTTATTTTTCTTCAAGAACTTGCATTTCAAGTGATAAAATCGAGTTGTGACTTCTTGAGATTTAGATCGTTTAGTAGTTACTTTGCAGTTACCTTCTCAGCATAATTATTCTCTACGCTTTAGAAATTCTATTCATGCAAACGCTTTTTCATCGCATTTGTTGAACGTATGAAAATTTTTCTAAAATCTTTAGGAAAACAGCATCGTATTGGAATCTATCATCTATTACCTTCTCTTACTCCTCCTAGTAAGAGGAAGTATTATAATCGTGTCAAATTTTCGATATCGAGTTTTCACCGGAAATATCCATTTTGAGTTAAAAAAAAGTGGTTTTTAGCAAATGACGTGTGTGTGTGTGTGTGTGTGTGTGTGCGTGTGTGCGTGTGTGTATGTGAACAGCATAGCTAAAAAACGAAAAACCGTAGAAAGTTGAAACTGGATATTCCGTTTATGTAACATCATGGGATCTGGCAGTACGTTATCTGTCAAAATTCCTCAACCGGAAGTACCACTTTACAAGTTTTTTTTTTTTTTTTACTTTTTTGCGTTGTTCTCAAAAATGCCTCCGACGTATTTCTCCAAACTTGGTATATGAACTACAAATACAAAGGGCTACAACTTTTATTTAAAACATTTCTCTGGTAAAATTCATTTAAGGACACTTTTGGAGGGGGGGGAGTAGGTTTTCATCTAAAGTGCTATTTCAGTTTATTAGACAATTCTGTTATCTAAATAGTGTTAATTAGAATTGAATATGTTGTTGAAATTCCGAGTTTGAAAAATCGGATAACCTGAAGTGATTTTCTTTATTTATTTTAATAGAACGGGCAACCAAATATTTAGTTAATTTAAATCATTTTTTTTTTTGAGAGAAAATTTACCTCTAATAGAACTGGGTGAATTACAATAGAGAAAGTCATGAGAATTCTGGGCAATTTCAAGAAAATCACGTTTTATATTGCTAATTCTAATTCCTGGCGAAAGGTACTCTCAAGAAGGTAATACAAAATTAGTCCAAAAAAAGACCCGTTAATAAAAGCCAGGATTGAGGTGAGAGCTGATTTCGAACCTGGTTGTCCCTAAATAGTCCATAGCTAAACCTTGCCATACATCAAACAATCGTTATTTCATCCTTCTTACCATACTACAAAATTAATCCTCCATAAGATCCATATCCATAAGGAGACCGTGCAGCAAAGTTCCTCTTTAGTTCATTTTTCTCTTTACTTTGCAGAAATATTGTACACGAATAACCTGTATGATTAACTTTGAGTGCTTTTGCCGCATAACACTCCTTCAATGGAGAGTATGCTGTTTTATGTGCCACTTCAAAAACGACTGCTCACATATGAGATGGGGCAGAAAAGTTAAGGAACATAGGTGTCTGCTAACTGTAGTGGAAGAAAGAAATGCAAAAATCAGAGACATTTTCCGTGGTAGCCTGCTTCATTTTGTGGTCATCGACCGGTTTCGGGGTTTGCCCATCTTCAGTGCGTTTTGCCAGACAGTGTGATAACACAGATTTGCACAGAGCAAATTCAGTTTATATTTTTTATTTAAATTCAGTTTATATTTTTATATTATATTCAGTTTATGTATAAACTGAATTTGCTATGTGCAAGTCTGTGTTATCACACTGTCTGACAAATGCATCCTGAAGATGGGCGAACGCCCGAAACCTGCTCGATGACCACAAAATGAAGCAGGCTATACCACGGAAAATGTCTCTCTAATGCTTTCCAGCTTTGCGGAACCAATCATCACAACAAATGCAAAAATAATAGTTTTGAAAAATAGTTTAGTGAATTATGAAATATTTAAGTGAAATAATTTTGGAAAATAAATAGTGAATTTAACTTCAAAAATAGTGTAATTCTATAGTCAGGTACTATAATTTAAGGACATTGCTATTAAAGAGACAAAGGGACAAGAAACAGTTAGGGCAAGACAATACACTCCCTTCAGACATACCAGCATTATTTGAAAGGATTTGGACAGTCTAAATTCTGCACTGAACAAGACAGTCTGAATTAGCCATTCTACCAGTCAACAATCAGTGCCAGTTATAAGAGTTTTGCATTTAATCTAGATAAGTAATTGATTTCATAAACATATTTTGTGATATTGTATTCACATTTAAATTCACTTAGAGAATATATCTATTTTAAAAACAGTGGTGATTTCTTGCTTATTTTCTAATACATCTTTACCACTATCTCAAACATACACACAAGCCCTTTATAAAACCGCTTACGACACAAGCCACTACAACATTTCACACCAATTACAATTTCATAACCCTCTTGCCAAGGTTATTGTAGTTCGTTAAAGAATACCAATTGTATAAGATGGCATTCCGTTACTAATTTGGATCTGATCAAGCATCTCTCTATCGCTTATAATGCAACCATGTCATATATTAATTTAGAAGAAGAAATAAATCTTTGAACTTTTGATAATTTAAACTCCGCATTGGATTGCATATTACAAAATTATTATTTAAACAAAAAACTAAATAAAGAGAAACTGTAATAAACATCTAAAATTTGATGATATTTCAATAAAAATATTATCCTTACATAATAGAACCTTTTTCAAAGTACATTCAATATTAATACATTACCAAACATATTCAGTGAATATGATGAGAGGATATGTGGTAGGTATGTAAGCCTACATAGCCGTACAATGAGATTTATCGATTATAAGCAAATCTAGGAGATTTACAATTTAATTCACTGCTTCATTTATGAAGCACCACCCTTTAATACATGCAACCCTCGGGTATTAAACTCTAATCCTGATAAAAATGAAAATATTTCATAAATAAAAAGATATTAGGATATTAGGCATATAATATTTAAAATTATAAAATGTTTATTGCATTTTATTTAAATTCTATCAAGTTATTAAACATAGATTTTAAGCCTTTATTTAAATATTACTTAAATCTAAAATAGACATTAAATATCTGGTATTTTATCCGTTGTAGCATGCATATTCATTTTGTTTCTGACCGGTTTCGGATTTTTATCCATCGTCAGAACAAATTCACTAAGTTCGTGTAGAGAGTTCACTTCAACGTAATGTTTCTGTTACACTCACACTTGTGTGTTGTATATATGTGGGGAGGTTACCTCACCACCCCAGATATATACAACCCACTAGTGTGAGTGTAACAGAAACATTACGTTGAAGTGAACTCTGTACACGAACTTAGTGAATTTGCTCTGACGATGTATGAAAATCCGAAATCAGTCAGGAACACTACAAATATGCATGCTACGACGGATAAAATGCCCGATAATGATGAAACGTTTTATAAATTCAACAAGTAATACATTACTTGAAGCCGCTGGATAAGCACTGCTTATTAATAAATCCCAATTTAATAATATTGTAAGTCCAAATGTTTCTTCACAAAGATCCTTATTAAATTTTACTGTATCTTTGAAAAATTAAATTATTATTCTTATTCTTCCCGTGTAACAGCTCTAACGGAGCAACCAACCGATTATTCTCTAGTTTTTAAATAGTTTATTTCTTTTTTTAAAGTAACATTTTCATTTAGAATAATGTTCATTTTATCCTTTAATTCTTGGTGATCACACCTATTAGGGAGGTCTTCTAACTTTTTACCCAACAAACGGCTAAATTTTAATAATAAGGAGTCATGAGATGAATCATCACCTAATCTATGGCCAGCCATATCTTCTTTAATTCTACTTTCTTTTGTATTTTCTTCTGGAGAGTTACGACTTCTTTTGCTTAATGTACTTTTTTCAAAGTTGGGTTTAAAATAACCTCTATCGCTTTTCGGAGTACCTGGATCTTCAGTTTTATTTCCCATACAAATACAGAATTAGAATTTATTAAATTATTAAAAAAAAGAAAGAAAGATATTCCTTTTAAATTTAGAAGTTAGATTTAGTTCGTGTAGAAAGTTCACTTCAACGTAATGTTTCTGTTACCAACAAACCAACAAATGTGAGTGTGAGTGTAAAAGAACCATTACGTTAAAATGAACTCTCTACACGAACTTGATGAATTTACTCTGATGATGGATGAAAATCCGAAACCAGTCAGGAACAAAAGGAATAATATGCACGCTATGGACGGATAAAATACCAGATGTTGCCCAGCATTGCGGCCCATCCACATATTCAACAGTCTTTAAATACATATGTTACAGATTTTAATTCTAAAATAAATTTCAAAATATAATCACTTCAAATTAAATAAAGTCGATTTTCAATATTTTTTTTTTTTTTTTAGGTTTATATGTTTTGTATACGTAAAATAAATGTAACACTTCTCAAAAGCGTCATTAGAAGCGCTAGTGGTCTCATGATTTTCTGCATTGACTTTTTCCTACCTTATGGTGTACGAACTGGTATATTTTTTTCACATGTCTTTGTGTCATCCATTTAATTACCTAATTTTAGCTTATTTTTTAAAATATATTTTTGCAAATAAATTATTAATAGGAAAACATAATAATAAAAGTTTAGGGATTAGCTAAGTGGTTAGCGCGTTGGACTCCCGGGTTCGAGTCCAGCTGTGCTACCCTTAGATTTTTTCTTCCTAGGAGCCTCTACAGCATGCTGTTCGGTGATGGGCAGTGTTGTGTGTAGCAAGAAAACACTGTCCGGAGGCCGGCAGTGCACTGAGAAGGCTCCGGGCGCTAATGACCATAGATGTTGTGAAGCGCCTTAAATTAAAAATATAATAATAGTAATAGTAATAAAAATAAATAAAAGTTTATAAGCTCTTTTATAAATTTAGATATTTTTAAATATCTGGAAAATGCAGCTATATTTTCATTTTTTTCGACCGGCATATGATAATGTAAAGATATAATGGAATCTTCAGTTTCTGAAACCAACCGTATCAAGGCCTAGCAGCGTGTCCTCTGGACGCATTTGTACAATGCATTACCCCATTCTGTCAAGCTTTATTGTACGTTTGTCTACAACTTTGAAAGCCAAGAGTCCCGCTAGCTTTCTTATCTGCAGATCCTACCAGGGCTAGAAAAATAGGTGTAAAACAGCTGGTAATCCGAAATCTTAAGCAAGACGCAAGATCAACCTTGAAGAGGTAAACTAACTGTTATTAAAGATGTTAAAAGCAAACTAACAAACTACTATTGAGTTACTCTCTCAATTTATAGTCATGCTCAGCTACCTGTTAAAATTCCTCAATCGGAAGTGTGACTTTGCTGAATAGATTACTCAGTTCTTTTACGATTTTCACCATAAAGCACTTATTGGGTTTCAGTATCTTTCGTTGGTAACTTTTTTCCAAAAAAATTAATTTTTGAGGAATTTTGAAGGGCTGGAAGGTTACGCTACTTCAAAATATATTGAAGACTACTAAACATTGGTAAAAATTATATGTTTGAAAGATGTAGGTCAATTATAACAAGATAGAGAAACTCGTGCGAGTATTTCGCACCAGAATTTTACTTTTTACTTGTATTATCATCAAAGATAAATTGTTAATAATTTATATGTATGTATATGTGTGTATAGGTATAATTACTACAAGTTCTACTTTATATCAGGTTATATTTATATATCAAAGATAGCATAATAATTAAACAATAAAAAAAATATTAGCCATATCTAATATGAATCCCGCGTGATCACGTGATTGTGCCAGAAATCCTCTTTTTAATCTACAATTACAATGTTGTAGATTTTTTTAACTGCTGTCAATTTTCAAATATTTCCAGTTTGATATTTCTTGACAATCAATCTGTTTGAAGGAGAAACCGATTGCAGTTAATTGAATCTGAGTAGGCTAACTTCAGCAGAACAGTTCTGTTAAGATTTTGCTTTCAAATGATTTAATTACGATTTAATTACTTAAGACCCAACAACAATGCTGGTTGAGACATAAGTTTACAAAAAGCAATTATAGATTCTAATTATTGGTTTGCGTCCTATCCTATTAAATCCTAATAAATTTAGAAAATAAATTGTATTTAATTTATTTCTTGTCAAACAATTTTGAAATTTAATTTAGTTTGAAATAGCATAAAGAAAAGTGGGTAATACATCTATCTATGTTGCTTGGGAAAGTCAAGTTTACCTTGAATGAAAAATACTAAGCAATTACATAGCGAAATATTTTCAAGATGATGGTTGAAGTTGTGTCACTTGTTTTTCACTCATTTCCTTTCTCCCTTTTTTTTTTTTTTTTTTTTAACATCTTCATTTTCTTTTACAGAAGTACAGTCTGCTTCCATCTTAGCACTTCCTCATTTCCTTATGTTTTTGGCAGGTAGTGTATAAACGTAGACCTTCATCTGTGACAGGAAGTCTTTGTTCTCCGTGTTTTCCATCTGTTTGCTCATTGTATCACTTCTATTTAAACCATGATTAATGACTTTACTTTGTTCAAACCTTTATGTTCCTTTCTGAAAGAAACTTTTAATCTAAATATATATATATATATATATGTGAATTTTATATTCAATAGATAGAAATTGTTTACATTTAAAAATAAAAAATATAATAAGCTTCATCAATTATTTATCTTTTCCTTAATAAAATATATTTTCCTTAAGGAAACCTCTTTATAACATGCTACGTGCCTCAGCATCTTTTCACTTAGCTTAATATATTTATAAAATTGTATATCCTATCATCTTTCATATATTAAAGATGACTTTTATAATTCTAAAACATTCTTCTTATTATTATTATACACGTATATTAAAGCTTTTCAAAGTCACTAATTCACTTGGATGGTTAGATATTAAAATTTACTGTCAGCCAAAAAACAAAGTTACTTTAAAGTATGGGTCCGGATTAATCAACGGTTTCAAGAAAATAACTTTTCTTTAGATTTTTTTGGCAATAAATTTCCACTCCTTTCAAGAAAAGAAAGAAGAAAAAAATCTGGTGTGAAACACTCATACGACCTTCTCTTACTGTAATTTACATAATTTTGATTTATATTCTTTGTATAGGATTTCATCCAGTTACAAATTAAAAATGTACTTCCGAATAAGCTAATTTTTTTCAAATTCGGCATTTTGGCAACGCATTAAATAGAGGATTAAATTGTATAATATATTGAAACGTCATTTTTCTACCGCCCGCCCAGAAACCCCCTTAAATGATTTATTACAGTACAAAGTTTTCAAATAAAAGTTGTAGCTCATTTTATAGATTAATTGATGACGATCCACTCGCTGCAAGCCTTAGCTTCCCCCACTCTGCCCACGGCTCTTTGTACATCCATCGACACTTTTTATCCAACCAATCTTTTGTGGCTCTCTTCATTCTCTGAACATGTCCTAACCAACGTAATCAATTGTAACTTTAAAAATTTACGTGGCTTTTATTTCATTATAACATAGTACAAAACAATGCTCTGGATTACATTCCAATTATGTTTGAATTTTGCATATTATCTATACACGTCTTATCACTTTTATTTGAAACATGTTTCTTATAATTTTTTTTTTTTTTTAGTGATTTCTGTGGAATCTTTCCTATAAAGTACCACTTCAGTATAATGCATGGCTTCATAACCTATATACTTAATCTTGAGTTATATTTGTAACTAGCATTGATTTCTTTTTGCGCATCAACTACCGTGGTCATTAGCGCCCTTACAAACTGCCTTTGGCATTCAATCACACTGATCGGCCAGCCTTATCGATTGCCATTTGCGACCCCCAGTCATTATTTCTAATATCTCTTACATAAGAGAATCACACAAATAAATACACACATTCCAATAAATACATTCATCCCTAAATGAACACCATTTATAAAATAAACATACTCATATTTTTTTGGTGAATAAAGTATTAAAAAGAATAACATTATAAAGCTGTAAGAGTTATATGATGTAAATTTTTATAATTAAGTACTTTAATTTTAAAGAAAAATTTGTGAAAACAATTTAAATAGAAAAATGACTTAAATTCATAAACTATAAACTAAAATTTGTTTTTGTTTTCATTTTTTAGAAATGTTTACATAATTTTATAAATTGAAATATAACATTAACATAAATGCTATTTAGTAGACTATAACTGTTGTAATTATTTAAATTGAATTTATTTAGAGCATTTTATTTATTTAATTATTAATTTAGTGACTGGTACTATAATATTTATTGCAAATGAAAATTGAAAATTTTAAAATATTCTGCATTTATGTTATAAATTTAAATTAAGTTTATTTAATATTACATTAATAGTAATATTTTAATTCTTGTAATATTAGAACCCTCGTATTTGCTACTGTTCTTTTTAGAAAAATTATTTGAATCAACTGAAACTTATTAGTTAACACAAGTAACTTTTAGTTTTCTCTTTGAAATTAAATCTGTTTATCATTTTGAATAACAAGTAGATCTTATTATGATTTAATCCAACTTTTGGGCTTGTCCTTTTATAGTTAAGGTTATTAGAGAGGCGTAACTTAACTTTGGTTGTTATATTCTTATTTAGTTGTATACCGTATTGATTTTAATTGAGAAAATTTTTTAATACTTAATTCGTTTCTATTGTGAAAATATTGTGAAATTGTGAGGAAAAAAAAAAATCTGGTGTGAAACACTCACACGGTTTTCTCTATCTCTCTGTATTAATAATATATATAAAATGACAATAAAATTTTCTTTATACTTCTAATTTAGCTCATTTGTTTTAACATAAATAGAAAACTTTTCAGAAAATATCATACTTCCGGCCAAGCGAGTTTCTTTAAACTCATGGCAACATATTCAATTCTGATTAATATTATATGGATTATATAGAATTGTATGATAAACTTAAGTGGCACTTTAAAGGGAAATCATTACCGCCCATATTCCCTCCAAAACTTCCCCTTTAAATGAATTTTTCCGGGAGAAATGTTTCAAATAAAGATTGTAGCTCTTCGCGCGTGCGCGCGCGCGCGCGCGTGTGTGTGTTTGTGTGCAGTAAATATAAACAGTTTTCTCTAAAATCTATGATTGCTTGATGAACCGCAGAATGTGAAAGATCTAAACGTTCTGTCACAAATCCTTCGCTATGTCCTTCTTCCACAAAAGGGTCACCTTTGAAGGCATCCTCAAAAGAAATGACCATTATTCTGTTTATAAAGTTAAGCATGTAATAGCACCCATCCACAGCAAAGAGAATGCAACCACAGCAGAAAGAAGACAGGGCCTCACTGGTTAACAGAGACACTCTCTGACTTAGGCAGGCTAGAGTGGAAGAACCTGTGTATATAAGCCAGTGGGAATCTATCTAGAGGGATCTATCATATACAACCATATAACTGTACACAGTTCTAATTTCACAAAAGGGGAGTCATATAGATGCATAACACTCTTATGTAGTAATTTGCATAAAGTGAAGCATAAAAGTTAATTTAGTACTTTCATAACCTCCTTAAACACCTCCCCCACACAAAAAACACCCTCCTTAAATGACATTTCTCGGATAAAAGTTTTGAACAAAAGTGATAAGGTTTCTATATGCATACTTAGTATATAAATTTAATGAAACCCAACGGATTTTTTTATGGAGAAAACAGCTGAAAACTAAAAAAAAAAAAAAAAAAATTCAGTAAAGTCGCACCCTCCTTTCAACTGAATTTTTTTTCAAACTCGAAATTTTGGCAACATCATATTTAATCCTATTAATATTATATAGATGATAAAAATCATATAGCAAATTATGAAAAATAGCACTTTAGAGAAAAGAATAACCCCATCCCTATCTCAAAATATTCCTTAAATGAATCTTTTCAGGAAAATTGTATCCCAAAGGTAATGGTACCGCAAAGATAATGCAACCATAGCAGAGAGAAGAGAGGCTCTCTCTGGTTAACAGAGATTACTCGCTGACTTAGGCAGGCTAGAGTGGGAGAATCTGTGTATATATGCCAGTGGGAATCTGTCTAGAGGATATCTATCAGATACAACCATACAACTGTACATCGCATCGTGTCATATCTTTACTCTCACCATTCCATTCTATCATTTTCATTATAAAGTCGAGTGCACTTAGGGGGATGATGTAATGGTACCGCAAAGATAATGCAACCACAGCAGAGAGAAGAGAGGCTCTCTCTGGTTAACAGAGATTACTCGCCTGACTTAGGCAGGCTAGAGTGAGAGAACCTCTGTATATAAGCCAGTGGGAATCTATCTAAAGGATCTATCAGATACAACCATACAACTGTACATCGCATCGTGTTATATCTCTACTCTCACCATTCATTCTATCATTTTCATTATAAAGTCCAGTGCAGTTAGTGTAAACTTAGCTACATTATATTAGTGTCAGCATATCTCGTTCATTTAATCAAACCTAATTTCTCTTCTCAACAACCCCATTATAAGCAAATAGAGATAAAATAGAAATAATGTGGAATTTTAAAAAAAATCATTACTTACGATGTCTGCCTGGGCCAGACCCAGAATTTCTACTCTTTTCAATTTTCATTCTCAAGAAATTTAGAAGTTTTTGTGATTAATGTTATTGTAACCAATTGCATATTAGTACCAAAGATAGTACTAAGTACAGAGTTATTGTGGTTTTATATAAAAGAATATGTTTCCCTTTTTTTTTTTTAATTTTTTTTTTATTATTATTATTGCTGAGTTATAAAATCGCACTTCCGGGTAACCGATTTTCATCAAATTTAGAATTCTAGCAATTAATAGAATAGAGTAAGGATGTTTATTAAAAAAAAAAGTTAAAAAATAATAATACATAAAAAACGAAACCCATCTTAACACAATAGCAATAAAGCCGTCTATCGGGTAGGCTCGACTTTAAAATAAACATGAATTATCATGAGTTTAAACCATAATGTAAACTAAAAAAAAATCTGGTGTGAAACACTCACAGAACTTTCTCTTACTCCGGTTTTCAAAATTTGTAATTGACAATTCTATAGTTAGTATAGCAAATTTAATGAAATTCGTCAATATTTTTATGGAGAAAATTGTAAAAACTACAAAAAAAACTGTTCGGTAAAAACCACTTCCGCGGTTCGCTAATTTTCTTGAAACTCGAAATTTTTTAATATACGAGGTGTGTAATTTAAGTAATGAGACTGATTTTTTATCTTTTTTTTATTCAAATGAAATTACAATTCAACATTGTCCCTTTCAAAGTAACTATCCTTGGGAAGCCAAACAACGCTGAAGACGATTCTTCCATTCGTCATAGCAGTGCTGGAACTCGGATACTGGAATAGACTTCAGTTGGTCGGTTACGGCTGTTTGAATATTCTCCAATGTTCCAAAATGACGTCCCTTGAGGTGATTTTTCAATTTGGGGAACAAAAAAAAGTCACATGGACTCAAGTCGGGTGAATAAGGAGGCTGAGGAGCCACAGGAATGTTATTACTGGCCAAATACTCATTAATAGAAATCGCGGTGTGACACGGAGCATTGTCGTGATTTGCACAAATTTTTCTCATCCCCAATTCATTAGTCAAAATTTGATGAACGGTTGTGTGAGTCAAATTCAACTCTTCGCCGATCATTCGGACTGTCAAACGACGATCTGAACGCACGAGATCGCGGATTCTGCCAACATTTTCGTCGGTTCTTGAAGATGAAGGCCTTCCGCTGCGAGGCTCGTCTTCAATTGATTCCCTTCCTTCTGCAAACGACTTAAACCACCTAAAAACCTGTGCTCTCGACAAAACATTGTCTCCATAGGCCTGGCACAGTTTTTCAAACGTTTCCGTTGCACTGTGCCCAAGTCTGAAGCAAAACCTGATAGCACAACGTTGCTCGTAATTGATGTCACTCATTTTTAAAACGCACTGAAAAAACCTTGCTCACAAAAAAAGTCACTACGGACAGTGCAACAACTCTAGCATTTTCAAATTTGCACTGGACGTGTATCAGAAGTTTACTTGTCCTACCACCCATGCGCCGCGTCTCCAGTGTTGCCAGATCGAACACTAGAAAATCAGTCTCATTACTTAATTTACACACGTCGTATATGTATACAACTACCAAACCAACAAGTATGAGTGTAATTAGAAACATTACGTTGAAGTGAATTCTCTACACGAACTTGATGAATTTGCTCTGTTGATGGATGAAAATCCGAAAACGGTCAGGAATAAATAAATATGTATGCTACGACGGATAAAATATCAGATGTTATTTCAAATTTTGGTATCTCTCGTATATATCAGATGATATTTATGTTATAAAATATCAGAGTGCGGACCCATCCACATATTCAACATTTTCATTTTCATTTGTAATAATTAATATTTTCTCTCCGCAACTGCCAATTTAAATTTAAAAGTTCACATCTAGTTTTAAATAAAGTGGCTATATATTTTTTTTTTTTTTTTTACTTTTTTGAAAATGTCTGATAATATTTGTGATCTAGTTATTTATAAATATGATGATATGATGATATTTGTCATTGATTCATCTCTTATCAGTTTTATTAATGGCTGGATATTTTTATGGTATTAAAAACAACAGTTAAATTTTGTAAATCTAATAAAATTTTGGTTTACTCTGAAAAAGTTTTTGCCCCACTAAAAACCACCCCTTTTAGATTTTATCAATTCTCTAATCATTAATCTTGTAAGTTCATTAGTACTTTTCAGTGTTTTTAAAATGTATAGTATATTAATTTTTAGTGTATATAAAAATAATGGCTTTTATGACCGGGTATCTAAGTAAAGTGCATAGTTGGGAACATTGCTGGCCAGTTTGAACAATTTTTTAATGGCGAAACATTGCAGTTACTCCACCTCTTCAAACTATTTACACCCCACACATTTGGGATCCGTAACAAACGATACTCGTAGCGACTGCCTCGAATATTTTCCATTATTGTGAGAAACGTTAATCGTTAAACTATTTCTATTTCCTATCTCCTTTGTAAAACCGGTTTTCCAAACGCGCTCTTCTGGCTCTCTTTTTTACAACGACCGTTATTTTTTATTTTTGTCAAATTAATTTAAGTAAATACACTATACAATCTTTATAAAAAATAAAACACAATAAGAAAGTAAATTCAACAATTTACTAATGAGCTAAATTTTTTTTATAAATGTTAATAATAGTTCTTAATTGAGTGTATTATTTATTATAAAGTAGTTTGTTATATATCTAGCGAATAGCCGACCCTGCCATTATCCCTGAGTTCTGCTAATAGAATTATAAAAACCATCTTCGAAGAAGAAGCTAAGGAAATGTAGCGAAGATTTGCCCAAGAGAAAAAGTGGGAAGTACTGCTGGACAAGCCTATTCCTTACTCAGTAAGTAGAAAAGAGGCCGTAGGATGCTTTAGAGCGGCTACCTTCTTAGGACAGGTGTAGTAGATAGTCCGATCTGCCCCTTGAAGAAATGGACTTGCAGCACCTTCACCATTGACCAGCATTGACACTGTCGTTGAAGTTTCCGACAAGGCTACTTGAAAATCAGATATTGTCCAAATTATATTGGGCTGACAGAAGTCAAAAGGCAGAAATGCCAATGATGTGGGCTTAAAACAAAACTTTATTATACAAAAAAAAAAAAAATGAAAAATACAAATTAACAGTTTGTCAAAGTACAATAGGCATGGCAAAAGTCCATCTGCAGAGTTTCGTTCAAATATATTTAAAAGAATGAAATACTTAATTGGTATTTTTTTTAATATTTGGCTTGCTAAATTAAAACAAATAAACATTGAACTTTTGGGCAAAACAAAAGAGAAAAAAATGAATAATTAAATAGAATACAAATGAAAAGAAAAAAAATAAATTTCACAATGCAATATGCAAACCTGAAATTTGGGGGAAAAAAGAAAAGAAATTAGGTATTCCAAATTTATAAATACGATGAAAATAAATACAATTATTATTCATATACAAAAGAAAAATTAGTCTGATATACTTAAGTGCCCCAGTGTAGTAGCAGTGTATGTGGAAAACATTTGTAAAAAAGCAGAGAGAGAGAGAGAGAAAGAATTAAAGCCAAAATTAGGACTTCGTGAGTTACAAAATTCCCGGATATTTTCCAAGAAAATGTTGAAAGTGTTTCAGACGCCTCAAAATTACATAAATGGCAAATCTCTTTTAAATTAAAATCAAAAAGAGTTTGTCCATCAGAAGTTTGTCGTGCATTGAAATCCTGAAGAGCATGATAGAGAGAAAAAATTTATTAAATTATTTAATAAACAGATATAAAATAATGCTTTGAAAGCTCTATTAGAAGCACTCTGTACAAATATTTGGAAAGTGGCAGTAATTGGACTATTAATAGTAAACTGGGATTCCATAAGTATTTTTTTTAAAATTGAATAAGTATTGTTATAGCGACGATAGTGACTGCCATTAAATTTTCTTTTTCCTTAAGCCTCTACAGCTAAAAAATTGAAGATATTATGTTTCTGTTTAGTTACCAGTTCAACTCTAACGGTGAAAAGACCATGAATATGTCTGTCTGTTAAACATTTAAAAAAATGTTATCTAAATATAAAGTTGTGTGATGGATGCAAGAAATATAAAAATATATTTAATTTGAAAAAAATCAAAATTAAGAAGAATATTGACATTCCTTGCAAAAGGACAACCCAGGTAGAAAAAGTCCAGTTACTGGGAGAGTTCATGAACCTTGATAGCATTGTCCTACCCCCTTCTTCTCACAGAGGAGGAATTGAACGAACAATTAGAAGACATTCCTTCAAGAATAGTTTTGTTGTAGACACCAAGGAGAACACATCAGGAGTTATAACATAAGAGTTTATGTTATAACATAAACGCCAGTTTAAGTTATAACATAAGAGTTTATTCCAATTAATTTCAGTATACTTATAAGCATGTTATTGTGATATTTTAAAGTAACTTAATTTCACTTGGAGAATATACCTATTTTTAAAAAACAGTGTGATCTCTTGATTATTACTAATACTTTAATCTTAAACATATATAATTACAAGCCCTTTTACTAAACCGCCAGCCCACAAACCCACAAACCCATGAACCAGCACACAAGCACACAACATCACACCAAATACATTTCAGTTGTAATAAAGACAAATTATTTTTAGTAGTAGTAATTAAGAAGATAATTATTATATTTATTGACTTTTCAAATTATTGCCCTATTCAAAGAAGTAAACACTGATGGAATTTAATTTACTTGGTTTTACTTTTACAGCTAAGGTGAGTATAATAAAACTAAGCCAATTTTAAGGACATTAAAGTACATAGTACTTGTTTCTTCCTATGGTCATTATATGGCCGAAAAGCGTTTTCTTACTAAGTGGATTGAGAGATTCCACTTCTAAACTGTACATAGAATGGGTTGTGGAAATCAACGGGGTTGTGAAGTATACTCGGCAATGTGTGTAAGAGTTAACGTTTCCCTTCCTTGCCTGGAGTGAACGCAATTGTATTGTGGCCCACTTCCTACTAAGTACCTACCATCAACATTTTACCCTTAAAACAAACATCTGGATTATTGTTTTAATCCAATCGTTACTGTTTAATAAAGCTGTTTTCTTAATTACTTACTTTTCTCTGTTAGTTTAATTCGCCGGATTTTTTTTTTTACTTCCTTTTACTCCTAGTAAGAGGAAGTATTGTAATCGTATCAAATTTTCGATATCGAGTTTTCACCGGAAATATCCGTTTTGAGGTTCCCTAAGTCCAAAAAAATAGTTTTTAGCAAATTGTCTATATATATATATATATATATATATATATGTGTGAACAGCATACCTCAAAAATGAAAAACCGTAGAAAGTTGGAACTTGATATTCCGTTTACGTATCACCATGGCATCTGACAGTGGGTCATCTGTCAAAATTCCTCAACCGGAAGTACCGCTTTACTTGTTGTTTTTTTGACTTTTTTGCGATTTTCTCAAAAAGTAGCTCCGACGATTTTCTTTAAACTTCGTATATCAACTACACATACAAAGAGCTACAACTTTTATTTGAAACCTTTCTCTGGGAAAATTTCTTTAAGGGCAGTTATGGAGGCGGGGTGGGGTTAGGTTTTCATCTAAACTGCTATTTCAGTTTATTAGACAATACATCATCTAAATAATGTTAATTAGAATTAAATATATTGTTGAAATTCCGAATTTGATAAAATTCGGATGACCGGAAGTTTGATAACTTTACCACTTTACTAAAATGATTTTTCCACTTTTTCGCGATTTTCTTAAAAATAGCTCCGACGATTTTCTTTAAACTTGGTATATCAACTACACATACAAGAAGCTACAACTTTTATTTAAAACATTTCTCTAGGAAAATTCATTTAATGGCACTTTTACGGGAGGGGTGGGGTTAGTTATGTTTTTCTCTAAAGTGCTATCATAGTTGATTGATTATATAATTCTATCATCCAAACAAAATCAATTAGAAATAAATAGATGGCCAAAATTCTGAGTTTCAAGAAAATAAGTTAACCGGCAGTGCGCTTTTACTGAACGGTTTTTTCAGTTTTCGTAGTATTTGAATTAATTTGGTATACAAACTATAAAATTTGTCAATTATAATTTTGAGAACTGGAGTAAGAGAAAGTTGTATGAATGTTTCACACCAGATTTTTTATTTCCAAATGAATCTATTAATTTTAAAGGTCCCTGAATCATATCTTTTAAAAGTCCCTTCATTCCATTGATTAAATAAAATAAATATTACACTTACTGCTGCTATTTGAGGAGTGTTGTGAACGGGCCAAATTTTCAAAATAGAGGTCCACTGGAAATAGAAGTTTGAGGTCCTCTAGTTATGAATAAAATTATTTTAAGCGATTGGTTCTGTATGTGTGTATGTGTTTTTGTGTTTGAACGAACAGAAATTTTAAAAGGGAAAAATCATTTATAGGAAGCTTAAACTTCATTTTACGTTCAGTTACTCCGTATCACCGTTTTGATTAAAATCTATCAACCGAAATTGCAATTTATTGATTGATTTTTTGCAGAACAGATTCTAATCCATTTAAGATAATCTTAATTTCCACACGATCTAAGCAATCTCTCATAATGTTGATAAATGTTTCTTTCTATGTCTTACAAAATCTATGGAAGGGATATCATGAATGGCGTCTTCTTAAACCATAATGCCAGTAAGGGATCCAATCAGATGTCTGAGAAAAGTCCATGAACAATATAGCCATAACCAAGTCTGGACAAGCATCTTACTGCTGTGAAGCAGTCTATACCCGGAATTTTGACAGATATATGCCCAAAGACACGTCAACAACAGACGCGGGGGGATAATGATGGGTAGAGAGAGAGAGAGGCGCCAAATTTGGCTAAACTATCTACCTCCTCATTCCCCAAGATACCTTTATGACTTGGTACTCACTCTCAGTATATTCATACATGAAAAAAACCTCTTTCAGCCTTCTAGAACATTCTAGTACCAGCTAGGTGGTGAAGATACAACAACTAAGCATCTACTCTCATCGCTAATTTCATTTTCATAATTATTTGGAAAATTGAAAAACAAAAAGATACGTTTATTAGGTACTTTCTCTTACTGCTGGAAAGAGAAATTATTACAATTGATTTTTTACCAGAAATATATATATTATAAAAAAATATCCCAAAACAGAAAACTATTAGAAGCTTGAACTGGGTATTCCACTACCGCATGTAGTAACCATAAAGTTTTGGTCAAAATTCATCAACCGAAAGTACGATTTTACAGAATGATTTTTTCTTCATTTGTTTAGCGATGTAGGGGTTTTAGTGAGCCAGTGAACCCCCACCACTCATCCACTCTAGCGGAGAGAAACAACCCCTCTCGCACAGAGAGGAGAGGCTCGGCCAATGTATATATATATGAGAGAGAGCACAGTCAAGGAATTCTGTTCAATTCAGTCTTACACATCAGATATCATTCTGTTGATTCACACTCCGTACATATCATTTTAGCCACGTCAGTCTGTCAGTTGAGTTCAGTTCTAAATTCTAAAGTGTAAAGTCCCTGGCAGTCAGTTATATATATATACACATATCAATTATATATCTTAAAACCATCTTAAGGTGTTTATTCTATCATCATCAACAACCAACATCTCCTCATAACACCCTTACAAGCGATTTTCTCGAAAATGGTTTCAACGACTTTATTTTTTTTTAAGCTTCCTATGTTATCTACATTTATAAATCATAATACTTTCATTTTGAAACATTTTCCATTGAAACTTGTTTTTTTGGTGGGGCAAAATTAAATTTAAAGCCACCTCTAAAGTACTATTTCAGTAAAATGTATGTTTGTATCACACACATAACATTTCTACACTGAAGTATTACTAGAATTTCGATTAACCATATATGCGACTTTAAACAATAGGTTTTTTTTTTCTTTCTCGTACTCCTAGAGGAAGTTTGTAATCGTGTAAAATTTTCGATATCGAGTTTTTACAGGAAATATCCGTTTTGAGGTCACCTGAGTCCAGAAAATTGATTTATAGAAAAATGGTCTGTGTGTGTATGTATGCGAACAGCATAGCTCAAAAATGAAAAGTTCCACACTTACCCGTGGAAAGTTCAAACTTGATATTCCGTTTTGTTATCACCATAGTAGATCCTACAGTAGGTTATCTGTCAAAATTCCTCAACCGGAAGTACCACTTACTAGTTAATTTTTCTACTTTTTTTGCGATTTTTCTCGAAAATGGTTCCGACGATTTTCTTCAAATTTCGTATATCAACTAAACATACAAAGTGCTACAACTTTTAATTTAAAACATTTCTATGGGAAAAATTCATTTAAGGACACTTTTGGGGGAGGGGTGGGGTTATGATTTTCCTCTAAAGTGCTAATTCAGTTTATTATACAATTCTGTCATTTAAATAATATTAATTAGAATTAAATATGTTGTTGAAATTCCGAGTTTGAAAAAAAAAAAACGAATGACCGGAAGTGTGTTTACTTTACCACTTTACTAAATGATTTTTTTTTTTTTTCACTTTTTCTCGATTTTCTCAAAAATGGCTCGGATGATTTTCTTGAAACTTCTTATATAAACTAAGCATACAAAGATCTACAACTTTTATTTAAAACATTTCTATGAAAAATTCATTCAAGGGCACTTTTAGAGGAGTTATGTTTGGGTTATGTTTTATTCTTAAGTGCTATCATAGTTGATTATACTCGTACTATTCTACCATCCAAACAAAATTAATTAAAAATAGATAGATAGCCCAAAATTCCGAGTTTCAAGAAAATTAGTAAACTGGAAGTGCGCTTTAACAGGAACAGGTTTTTTTTTTCAATTTTCGACGAATTTAATTTAAATTTTTGTTAGACTAACTATAAAGTGTGTCAATTACAATTTTGAGAATTGGAGTAAGAGAAAGTTGTTGGAGTGTTTCACAACAGATTTTTTTTGGATTTTTATGGAAAAATGACTATAAGGATTTCCTGTAAATTTGGAATACTAACTGCACAGATATATAAACCTATCACTTTTATTTGAAAAAATTTTACCCCTTTAAACATTGATTTGCCAGAAATAATGTTTTGTATATAGTTGTCCAAAAATTTGTGCCATTAAATTCCAAATATTATATGGGGTTGTATGACTGTTATTAGCGTTCTTTTCTGGATGGCAATATAATACTTCTAATACGTACTTGGATAGATATTTGTCTCCTCACTGCCTATATATTTATTTAGGACTAATGAGTAAAATTAGTAGTTTTAAGAAAATCAATTCCATATATAATTCTGGTAAACAGCAAATAAGAGATGATAGTGAAACAAATCATGATCTGATGTTTCACACCGGATTTTTTTATTTTTTTTTATATATAATATGGAAGTTAACGATTCTCACTTCAATTATGCAATCCTTTATGTACTTATTACGTACTATCATTATTATTATTGAAACTGGGTGCCTATTGGCTTGGGACCTAAGCCTTTATTTAAGGCTTTAATCCCCCCCCGTTTACCACCAATTCATCTCCCTAATTAATCTCCCCCGGTAGTCTACCTTCAACTCCAACTCACCCAGGCAATTGCGCAAGAGTGGTGACCTCCCAAATACAAGAAAGCTAGTACCAGCGAAACGGAGACACTGACATAAGTAGCGATTACACCATTTCCCTAACACCCTAGACGTCCTCCCTATATTATGCAAATGACTAGACACCCATGTGTGCCCAGTCACTACACCCACCAAGGTCCTAAGTCTTGTCCTACTAACGGACAGGTGGTAATCTGAAACCCCTTGCTTGGTTCCTTTGATGAATTTTTTAGCCCGGAGGCACCCCTGCGTGTTCTCCCAGCATTTCTCTAAAAACCCTCGTCTCCCAAAGTCTGATCTGTCTATCACAAAACCTCTTAGTGATGGCAAGAGCTGGGTTAGGACCGCAAAAAAGGTAAAGAGAGTCCCTCCCTAGCCAGCCGATCCGCCCTCTCATTGCCCTCTATTCCCACATGTCCGGGTACCCAATAGAGCTGCACCTTTCCCTTTCGAGATAAAGCGTTAAGCCTTATCCTACATTCTCCCACCAATTTCAAACTCTTTATGTACTTAAAACAATTTCGAACTCTTTATGTACTTAAAAAACAAATCTGGTGTGAAACACTCACAAAACTTTCTCTTACTCCAGTTCTCAAAATTGTAATTGACAAATTTTATAGTTTGTGTACCAAATTTGATGAAATTCGTTAGAGTTCATCGAAAACTGAAAAAAAATGTTCAGTAAAAGCGCATTTCCGGTTTACTAATCTACCTGAAACTCGGAAGTTTGGCCATCTATTTACTTCCAATTCATTTTGTTTGGAGGTAGAATTGTATAACCAATTAAGATAGCACTATAGAGAAATAACATCACCCCTCCGCTAAAAGTGCCCTTAAATGAATTTTCCCAGAAAAATGTTTTAAATAAAAGTTTTAGCTCTTTATATGTGTAGTTCACATTCCTAGTTTAAAGAAAATCATTCGAGCCGATTTCGAGAAAATACCAGAAAACTGACAAAATACATTTCAGTAAAAACGCACTTCCGGTCATCCGATTTTTTCGAACTCGAATTTCAACAACACGTTTAATTCTAATTAATATTATTTAAATGACAGACTTGTATAGTAAACAGAAATAGCACTTTAGAGGACAACCTGCCCACCCCCTCCCCTAAAAGTACCCTTAATGCATTTTTCCGGAGAAATGTTATAAATAAAAGTTGTTGATCTTTGTAGGTGAAGTTTAAACAAAATCTTTGGAGCCTTTTTCGAGAAAATTGCAAAAAACTTAGAAAACTATTCAGTAAAGTGGTACTTCCGGTAGAGGATGACCGCTGACCTACTGTCGGATCCCATGGTGGTACATAAACGGAATATCATGTTTCAACTTTCTACGGTTTTTCGTTTTTGAGCTATGCTGTTCACATGCACACACATAGAGGTGAGCTCAAAACGGATATTTCCGGTGAAAACTGGATATCGAAAATTTGGCACGATTACAATACTTCTTCTTATTAGTAGGAGTAAGACAAAGTAAAAATAAAAATTTTCAAAAACTTTACAAGTCTCTCCACAGTATATTATAAAAATTTCAATATTAAAAAACAGGTCGTCAGTTATAATCTGTTTTAATATTAATATTCCTCGCTGTTATTAAAGGTTTTTAAAAAAAGAAATTCTTTCAACCATATCTTTAAAAAAAAAAGTTACAAGACTAGTATTAATGGAAACCATTAAGGCTTATTAGTAAAAGCTAGGAAGTCATTAACTTTTCTTGGTATATATTATTTTTTCCGCAGAATTCTATTATATAAAATTGTTGCCAGCTACATCTTTCTTAAAAGATAATAAACCTTAAATAAAAATGTTTATTAAATAAGTATCTTATTATTCTTATTATACTTAAAGGGTGGATAAATTAATATATTTTTAACAATTAAAATTCTTGAAGTGAATATATTTAAGTTTGGTGAAGAATTTCAGTAGAATAATGACCTCCTATCCCCCCTCTTTTTTCAAAGTATATGTTTATTACCCTTTCAGAAATTCATTATAAAGAAAGTTTAAGGAAAACATAAAAATAAATATCTTCTTACTTGCGAGAAGTTTAATTATTTTTTGTTATTTTGCCATAATCCAAACTCCTCCCTTATTAAGGAACTCTATATTGTTTTTCTTGCTTGCTACCCATTACAGTATCAAGTATAGCTATACTCATTTAATTGAAACAGTTATTAACGTAATACTAATATTATTGTACCATGTAAAAAAAATAAAATAAAACATTTAGGCTATACTAACTTCATAAATGTATACCTTAAAGATTATTGCTTGTGTAATAGTCGTTAAAAAGTGGCTTTATAAAGTAATTTTCACTAAAGTTTATGATTACAATCGCCTACTTCTTGATGTTTTATATACGAGTATAAGTGAAAATAATGCGATCGTAATCAAATTTGCAAAACTGAATTTTTACCGGAAACAGATGCTTTTAAAATGCTCTTAACATTTCGAGAACCAAACCCACAAAGCATACTTAGTAAAAATACCAACCTGTGCATATGAATTCAAACGGATCCATTTTAGAATTCTTAAGTGATATTTTAGTATTAAAAGGGGCAAATTATTTCCCTTTTTCTTTATATTTTTGGGATTCGGAAACTTAGGGGTGCTGGCGTGACTCCCAACCGCCTACCTAGAGGAACCAGGAGATTTTAATTTTGGGGTTACCTTCCCCTGTAGGCTGCTGCCACTATGGCTGAGAGCTCCAACTACATCCTTGGATGCCATTTCCTGATTCCGAATCGTTATACCGCTATGATTCGATACCGTCTCATTCTCCAACTTAAGTGTGCCTTCCTGAGAAAACTACGTTAACATGGAGACCCCCCCTTAATCTCATTGGTACTAAAATCTTTCTATCTATCTATCCCTGAGGAATACAGACCAAAATTGATCAGGCCTCATGTAATAGGATCCTAAGAGAGGCATCTAAAGCAGAGAGAGAGACACACACAAAAATTGATAGTCTCACTCACTAGTTTAGGACAGTCTAGAGTGGGAGAATCTGTTTAAATACAGCTGTGTTAGCCATACAGGAGACAGTCTTCCAACAGTCTTGCTACAGTTCATACAGCAGTTACAACGCGTCAACAACCCTTTCTCTTTACTCACTCTAAATCTCTCACTACCATTTTATATATTCGTGTAAAATCCAGGCAGTTTGTGTTATTTTCCTTATTGTACAGTGTTCAGCATTATTTCCAGTTTATTCATAAACCCAATTTCTCTTTTTCTCATACCCATTATAGAGCCGTTTTTTAGTATATGTCCCGCCGAAGCGAACACAAATCATTGTGGTCTCTCTTTAACCCAACTTCGTTGGTTATTTAAATTAAGGTGTGAGCTGCTCTATTTAAATTACTGTCCTTTCGTAGAAAGAGATGTGGATCTCTGTCCTCTATGTAACTCTCGGTCCAAAGAAGAAGTGTTTCACTTCATTGCGGAATGTACTATTCTTCTAGAACTTAGATTACTTTATTTTGGCTGTAAGAAGTTATCCAGAACTCATTTAATATCCCTCCTAAATTCATCTTCTTGCCAATCACTTCTTAATTATGCACGACACGCCTGGCAGTATCGTTATCAACTTCTACAATATTTCAATTTCTAATTTTTCTAATTTTCTTATATTTAGTTATTTTATCTATTTATTTTTCTACTTTTTTGTTTTTGTTTTTTATTTTCCTTTTTTTTTTACTGTTCAGATTTCACAGTAATTGATTAAACATCAACCTCCGGGAGTCGGATAACTTATGCATGCCGTATATACTTGTTTTTTTTATTTCTTTTGTATATAAGAGTAATTGTTTAATAAAGTATATTATTATTATTAGAGCCTTTTTTGAGGAAATCTCAAAAAACCTGAAAAACCCAGTTAGTAAATTGGTATTGAATTTGGTATTGTCAGGTCGCCTAAAGTGATAAATGTAAAATATGTTTACTAGCTCTAAGAAGTAATAAATTAAGCTGTAATAATCTGTTTAAATACAGCTGTGTTAGCCATACAGGAAACAGTCTTTCAACAGTTATACAGCAGTTACAACGCGTCAACAACCCTTTCTCTTTACTCACTCAATCTCTCACTACCATTTTGTATATTCGTGTAAAATCCAGGCAGTTTGTGTTATTTTCCTTATTATACAGTGTTCAGCATTACAGCTTATTTATCTCATAAACCCAATTTCTCTCATTCTCATACCCATTATACCTCATTTACAATCGAAAGCCAGGTGTTTCCATCTTCTCACACCCATCTAAGAGAGGTCCTGTTTGAGGTCGTCGTCTAGCCATATCTTATTTGCTCTGCCTCTTACATTATTTGCCCCTGGCTTTCCATAGAGAAGTCTTATGGGCACTATGTCCTCTTTCTATTCCCTCCAAATTGCCAAAAGCCATTTCAGCCAAGCTTGTCCAACACTGGTCACTATATCTGGCTGTTTGTTCTCTATTCTTTCAAGAACGCCAATATTCATTTTCTATGTTCGGTCCAGACATACTTCTTAAAACTTTCCTTACCCATATATCTCTAGAACGTTCTTACTTCCCTTTTGTGAGAACCAAAGTCGTATAATATAACCACGGTCTTATACAAAATTATCTTGGCACCCCCCCGATAATAGATTGAATCGCAGAGTTTCGATAGGGCGAACAGGTATCTATTACCTGCTCCTTCTCTTAAGTCGTAAAATTTGGCACAATCACATACTTCTTCTTATAGCAGCAAGCAGCAGAAAAAGATAAATATGAGTAATACATAGCAGATGTTGAGATTCGAGCTAACATCTATCGTCCCAACACAGAAAGTTGGTCGTAAAGCTTCACCCAAAAAAAAAGTTGTATTTGTTTTTACTTTTATTCATTAAGAAAACCTTATTGGGAATAATTTAAAGGATTAAAGTGAAATGAATAAGATTTGTTGCAAGATTATTAAGCCTGAAAACAAGATAAATTAGAATTACTTAATAAAATGAAATAAAAATAGATACTATGAAAATAGATAAAATTAGATAAAAATAATCTATGAAACAAATCATACAATGTCCTGTCAAATTTCAGTTTTTCACACAAAAAAGAATCCTCCATCTCTATTTTATACTTAACCCCAACTGGTTCTTTCAGATCTTTTTCTAAAATGTTCTAATCATACTTAGTCCCATAAATCCGATCTAAGCAATCTGTTTATATGGTTGAATCCTTTTGCAATAGCCTGAATCCTTATCCTGGAAGAAAGGCAAAATTTTTTGCTTAAATCATTAGTTTTTTTTTTTCTTTCTTAGGAAGGAGTAAAAGGACGAATGAGAGAGGCAATTTAGATATTCTATTATTAGAATAATGCTTTTTGTGGGTTTTAACAAAATATTTCTTAATGAATTAACGCTTTATATTTTATAATGTTGATTAACTATTAGTACGATTTTTGTTTGAAGATTTTTTGTCATTATTTTACAGTGCTGCTACCTATTGATAAAACTTTGATAATGGAAATTTATAGGATTTGTCCATTTGCTGCGCCATGTTTAATTGAAATATTGATATTTGGAAGAGGAATATTCCTGGCAACCAGCTGTAAATGGGGAGGGAGATGTTACAACGTTTAAGTCATATTCTCGATACCCAACAGCCCCATCTTCCAGTCCAGCCAATCTGCCTCTACCTATGAGATCCCTAGCAGCCTTGCTTAACTCTACATCATCCATCCAGCGTTTTCTAGGCCTGCCTCGCTTTATATCTTTCTTTTGGGATGTAGTTGTAAACTCCCAGCGTTCTCCGTCCATCTCCTAAGTAAAAGAATGGTTCTGTTGATGCCTACTTTATCTCTAATCTCAGAGTTAGGGATACGCTGTCTTCTTGATATAACATAACTTCTTCTCCAGAAGACGATTTCGAGGGCTAGCAGTCTATTTTCCAAACTTTTGGTTATTGTCCAGGTTTCCAACGTATATGTCACTACACTTTCCACAAAAGAGTGGTAGATTTTTGTCGACATTCTTGTTTCCTTATGCCACAGGGTAGATTTCAAGGTATTAATCAACTTTTTCCCATTTAACTTTGTATATAATATTTACCTCCGATTTTCCCCCAGTAGGTAATCAGTAGCCGAGGTATTTGAACTCCTTGCTGGTATTCAGCGTCCAGTTATCTATCGGCAACGCTACAGCAGCAGGAGCATTGAAAACCATGTATTCCGTTTTCTTCGTTTTAAGAACTAAGCCCTTTCTGGAGTATGCATCTGCCAGTTTCCTAATCATCGGGTCCGAAGCAGTGACGACTTGATCGTCTACGTATTCCAGGGAGAAAATGCAATCATGATCTATTTGGGCACCCATAATCGAGCATTACTAATTCCAAACCTTAAGGCTTGCTCTATATAAACATTAAAAAGAAGAAAAGAAAGGCAGCAGCTCTGCTTCAATCCCTTATTAACAGAGAAACTGTCGGTAATGCGCCGAACTAACTTTATTGTTCCTGTTGTCGCATTTCTTAGTAACCGATTTCCTTCAAATTCTGAATTTTGGCAAGACATTTAATAATCATTAATATTATGTAGATGAGATCATACAATTGCCTGAAATGACACTTTAGAGCGAAGCCTACGGCCACCCTTCAAACAAAACTGCCAAAAAACGAATTTACTCGTAACAATGTTTGAAATAAAAGTTCTAGCACATTATATTTATAGTTGACATACCAATTTTGAAGAAAATCATTGAAGCCGTTATCGGAAAAAATCGGAAAAAGTAAATAATTCTTTCAATAAAGTGGTACTTTCGTGGTTGGCCGATTTTGACTAAAATCTAATACAAACTTCACGTCAATTGGTAGAACTTGATCGAAATATCAAGTTTTAGTATTATATATCTAATTTTCGTTTTTTGAGTGATATTGGCTAAATATTTGCAGGAAAGAGAAAGACCGACACACTCAAACTAACTAATTACTAAAAACAACTTATTCTGACTCAGAGAACATTTAAAACTTATCATCTCCGGTGTGAATTCGATATTGAAATTTTGACATTACGAGGAATAAGGTTGGTGAGATGATTGGTGGACGTGATGAGGAACATACCAACTGACTGCATGCACTGACACAATGTTATATTTCTTAGTGAGTGGTAATAGTGAGAGTTATGTAGAGCATAACGTGACTGAAGAGGAGTGATATGTTGGCTTGATGGGTAAGTTGCTTGAAAAGTGATGTAACTAGTTAGACCATTTGATTGTTCTAAAAAGGTGGTGAACCTTTCAAGATCGATATCGAGACTTGTTTTTTTATTCAATTTCTCCCAACGCTAGAGACATAACTGGCGGAGCAATTCGTGCAGCGATTAGAGAGTGGGGTCGCAGTAAGCATGAAGAGCTCTGGAGGAGAAGCCCGGGTGCTATACACAGTAAAAGGATGATGCCAGGACTGTGTAAACGAAGAACCCGAATGACCCTTGGTCTGAGTAGGAGCCAGATTTCTCTGGTGACGGGACTGTTTACGGGTCATGGCAGGTTCAGGAAACATCTGTACAAGGTAGGACTCATCCGAGCGGAACCCTTGTGCAGACTATGTCAGGAAGAGGAGGAAACGGCCTCCCACCTGTTGTTCGATTGCGTAGCAATAATCAGATTGAGGTATGAAACCTTCGGTACTTTGCGACCTGAGGAGATAGTAGCTCAAAACGACCTGATGATGAAGGCCCTGAAACTCCTTAAGGAGGGAGGGTTTGTCTACTAGGAACCATCGGGGGGTGGCACAATAAGCCTCTGTTGGCTGCAGTGCCGGGCCATGGCCCACCCGAGATAGGATAATAATAATAATAATAATAATAATAACGCTAGAGACAACTTCTTTGGTGGGAGATTTACTGTCATAGTTGACGTGCCCTTGAAAACTCTGTGGGTAAGCGCCTCGATGTGGTTGCTAATACAACTATTGAGTCCAGAGCTTTCAACTTTGAGAACATGAGCTTTTATGATGGTGATTGGTTTTATTATAACATGTTTTATGTACCGACAGTATCTCCAAGAGTTCATGATTAAAAATTCTGATAAAAGTACTACGAGTACGTGGGCTTCACTTACTTTCTCTCTTGTAATTTAAATAACAATTATTTATTTTGTAATAATATTTGTAACATTATACTCCATGTAATGAAGTCCGGGATCATTAAAGATTCATAGGACCCGAAGAGCGGAAAAGGACATATTAAATGAATCAAAAGTTAGTTAATACCCACCTAGGCCAGACTAGGAAGACTATTGAATTCATATAAATAAAGCGGTAGATAAAGAGTTTGGGATAGTTTCACGATCGTTTTACAACAGTTTACAACCAGCCAGCAACTACTACTACCTTCTTATTACTCAGCCAGTCTGTCTCTTTATTCTCTTGCTACCTAACTTCTATTTTAGTGTAAGGTCTTTGCAGTACCTATTCATTATACAGTGTTCAGCATATTGTCTAGTTTATTTCTCTTAAATCCATTCTCTCTAATTCTCTGTCCTTCTCACATCCATTATATTATTCATCTCTTGATTAGAATGCACAGTATACTATAATGGAGAGAAAAAATCATTCATTCTGCAGTTCTTTATTAAAAACAATGAAAAACCTATCAGCTGTCAACCTATATAGTCAAACTAGTTCAAAAATAAATCTATAAAATAGTAAGTTGTATAAAAGCACACACATCATATTTTGTAATAAAGTAATGCCAAAATAAAACAATAAAGTAAAGTATATTTATAAGATAGACATATATAGAGATTTAAATCATTGAGAAAGTAAATTTGAAAAGGAAAATCTGATCATACAGTTGAATGCTAACGTTTAGTTTTGCAGACTATTCCAGGCCGTCTGCTTTTGTAACAGCATCGCATTTTCACAATAATACCTACTTTTTACTTGCCAAAGTTTATAAATGTTATATATATATAATACATTTGACATCTTTTGTTATTCTACATGAATGGCTCAGAATAAAGTGAATAAACTTCAACAAAGTTTTAATAACTATAATAACAATGTTTAAATTTACTTGTGTGTGTGTGTGTGTGTGTGTGTGTGTATGTATGTGTTTAAGTATCAAGTTTTGAAGATTATAATAAATTTCTACATTTACTTTTTGACAGTATATGTCAGTTACAATGTTTTTAGTTACAAATGTTACAATAATAATCTTCGAGTACATGTAAATTCTATTAGTAAATCGATAAGTTGAACTATATTTCAATTATCTCTTTTAGATTTGATGTTTAAACATTTTAGTAACATTAGTCTTTTTTATTTCACTAAAATTTAAGACATGTTTTTTTTTAAAAAATACAACTCAAAAATCAAATTTGAGCTTTCTGAGATTTTAAGATGTTTTGTTCAAAAAACACACACATACGCTAAAAACCTTTTTACTTTCTCTTACTCCTAGAAAGAGGAAGTATTGTAAGCGTGTCAAATTTCCGATATCGAGTTTTCACCGGAAATATCCGTTTTGAGGTCACCTGAGTCCAAAAACGTGGTTTTCAGCAAAGGTCTCTGTGTTTGTGTATGTGAACAGCATAACTCAAAAACGAACAACCGTAGAAAGTTGAAACTTGATATTCCGTTTAGGTATCACCATGGGATCTGACTGTACGTTATCTGTCAAAATTCCTCAACCGAAAGTGTCACTTTACTAGTTTTTTTTTTTACTTTTTTGCGTTTTACTCAAAAATGGCTCCGACGATTTTCTTCAAACTTGGTATATCAACTACACGTACAAAGAGCTACAACTTTTATTTGATATGTTTCTCTGGGAAAATTCATTTAAGGGCAGCTATTGGGGGAAGGGTGGGGTTAGGTTTACATCTAAAATGCTATTTCAGTTTATTAGACAATTGTAATGTAATGGTGATATATGTATTTGTAGTGGCTTGAGCGGTTTAGCAAAAGGGCTTGTACGTATGTTTGAGATAGAAGCATTAGTAATAATCAAGAGAGCACCACTGTTTTTAAACTAAAAAATAAATATATTATCTCTAAGTAAATTTAAATATTTTACAATATCACAAATATATCTTAATAAAATGATGTTTATCTAGAATAAATGCAAAGCTCTTATGTTTTAACTTATATCTGGCACTGATTTGAAGAGGGCAATTCCTGAAGTGTTCTCTGGCTTTGGAAGCAGAATCAGACTGTGCTTGTTTGAAAGCAGAAGTCAGACTGTGTTGTTTGAAGGCTGAAGGCAGACTGTCCTAAGGAATTCTCTCTCGAGGGGGGAATTTTCTTTTACAAAAGAGTTAACCTAACGGGATTTTTGTGCCTTTGTTTTCCTAATAGCAATGACCCCTAATTACAGTACCTGACTCTTTTCATTGCACTAAGATACATTTAAAATATTAACAAAATTCTATTTTTGAAACTATAAAATATTCTAAACTATTCTTCATTTTCCTATTTCGTTCTTCCACTACACAATTCTAACATCTAAATAATTTTATTTAGAATTGAATGTGTGGTTGAAATTCTGTGTTTGAAAAAATCGAATAACCGGAAGTTTGTTTATTTTACCACTTTACTAAATGATTTTTTTCATTTTTTCGCAATTTTCTCAAAAATTTCTTTGACGATTTTCTTGAAACTTTTTGTATAAACTAAACTTACAAAGATCTACAACTTTTATTTAGAACATTTCTCTGGGAAAATTCATTTAAAGGCACCTTTAGGGGAGGGGTTTATGTCTTATCATAGTTGATTATACAATTCAATCATTCAAACAAAATTAATTAGAAATGAATACATGGCCAAAATTCCGAGTTTCAAGGAAATTAGTAAACCAGAAGTGCGCTTTTACTGAACAGTTTTTTCAGCTTTCGACGAATTTCATTAAATTTGGTACACCGACGATAAAATTTATCAATTATGATTTTGAGAACGGAAGTAAGTGAAAGTTGTGTGAGTGTTTCACACTAGATTTTTTTTTTTAATACTAAGGGGGCATCAAAACGTATGTTCAGGTGTCGCAATTTCGAAAAATTTGACATCGCAATGCTTCCTCTTACTTCTGGTAAGTAAAAATTCATAAATTCATTGGAACCACCTTGAAATTCAACTTTTCCAACAAACTGTTTTAAATAAAAGTGATATGTTAAATATCTGTGTAGTTTGCCCGCAAGGGGGTATCTGTTGCATGCAGTTACGTGGGGTTACCTCAGCACAGTACGCCATGCACATAGTCACAATACACTTAAACTACATACACTCTACACTTTACAGACAAGGACAATAACAGTACACAAACTAGGGTCTCCGTCCCTAGTTAATTGCGAAAGCCAGGGGAGAAGGAAGGGATTAGCTCACTGGGCTAACAACGTGGAAATCCTGGGTTAGAATCCAGCATGTTGCTTTTAGATTTTCTCTTCCTAGGAGCCTCTACAACTCACTGTTCGGTGATGGGCAGTGTTGTCTGTAGCTAGAGAACACCGCTTAGACGCCGGCTGTGCATTGGCGTAGGCTCTGGAGAAAATTGTCCAAAACTATTGTGTAAACTCGCGCTTTCCGATAACTGTTTTTTTTTTTCTTCTTTAAATCTGGAAATCTAGTATGGTATTAATATGCCTTAATATTATTTGCATAGCAGAGAAATTACTCAGTTCTCTGTGGCACTTTATGGGGCAAATTATCTGTGATAATGACTATGATAGTTGTGTATCAATTCTACGCTTCACACTATGTGGTAGTAAAAAGTCTTCCTCCTCAAAAGCAAAACTGTCTTTTTAGTTAGGTATTTTCTCTATAGAAATGCCCAACACAAAATTATCTATTTTTCGTTAAAAGTTAATTAAATTGTATTTTATCATATTTTTTATATTGCTTCCATATTTGCCTTTTTATCGACATTACGCTGATTTTTTTTTTTTTTAGACAATATCGAATATATTGTAACATAGCCACTGGTGCCATCTAGGAGAGAAAGCAGGTACCTCAAGTTCTCCTAGTGGCCGCTAGGAAGCGCTGGCGGCGCGCTAGAAGAATCGAGAATGTTCTAGACCCTTCTCCACCGATATGTGGACTCTCTTTGTGGGACAACAGAGAGTCTAAGAGAGTTTTCTTGTTACAAACTAATTGTACGTTTGTGAAAAGTGTATAAAATGTGAACAAAGTGAACTTTTGTGGTTTAAACTGTGAATTAATTATTATTAAGTGTTGTATTTTGTAATTTATTGTGTAAAACAATAAATTGGTGCTTTTCTTATTGAAGTTTAGAGTATTTTATCTAAACAAACCCACTTAAAACTGGTTGCATAACTAATTTAGAGAGAAAAACGTTACAATATTAAACATTGTTTTGTAAATTCCACTTAAACAGCCTAAATATTTTTGTTTAATTGTTATAATATACTAATGTCAAAAGATATAATTTTTAAAATTTCATTTAGAAAATTTTCCCAAGAGTATTGAATTTTTGTTTCCTAATAAGTTTTCTGTTTTAAACGTTAATTTTATGGTTACCTTAAAAGTTTCATTTGAATACGCATGTTGTGTTATGTGTTTCCACAATCAATATTATATGAGGACTATTATATATGTTAAAAATTTCCATTTTAAATAAGATTTGTTAATTGGAAACTAGAAAAATGTTGTTAAAAGAATGTTATGTGTTTCGCATTTACATTTTGCTGAGATCGTAACTATATTCGCTTTTTAAATCAGATAATTCTGCTACTAATTCTTCTTAAACACTCAGCAGTAATTGTTTTATAATCTCATGAATGATATTTAGAAAAGTTAAGGATTTAGTTTAGTGAGTATAAAATAAAAATAATAAAAAAATATCCTTATTTGGTTTGACAACCATAAATATTTGCCTTGTGCTTATATATTTTCCAAAAGAATAAACTTGGAATTTCATTTTGATGGCTTATATGAAAGTTGATAGCAATAAGGGTGGATGAAGTCGAACGAGAAGTTATATATGTCAAGGCAGGAGAGAAGGGTCATTATTATTTTTTTTTTTTGGTTGAAAACGAAATATGAGAGTGAGCAGGAAATGGTTTAGGGAAGGAAAGATGTAGGATAAATAAAGAGGGTATATGATGTGGTTACATACTTGTGGCGGAGCTGGCATTATCGTATGTAGGTGGTTGTAATGAAAGTTTGAGGGTAATAGAATGGGCATAAGAAGTATTTGCTGGGGCTGGCCTCACATGGATGAGGCTATAGAGGATTTAAAAGGGTAACATCTCCAAGCCTAGAGACATGGTGTTAGAAGAGATGTGTGGGATGTACGAAAAACCCCCTTGAAAGATAAGACTGCTCATTCTGTGTACCACCACTAACACAACAACAACGACATCACAATAGAAGAGGCCTTGCACTAGATCTACACACATACCTTTACTATACATCATTAGTGGAGAGTAGAGAAACTAACTCCTACCCAAACCCGTCATCTTCACCGCACACAAAACCATCTAATACTTTATCAGCGGTACCACGTTGTGTGTTGCTTATTCTCGCTTCTCTTGCACATACAACAAGAGGACAGTCATTACTTGATACGGCTCGCTAAACATTGTACGCTTCATCGGTTTTGCTGGCACCACCTGGGCCGTAAATATTTTTGAATGTAGCTACCCTTAAATTTACAGCAACAACATAAAAGAAACAATGTGTAAATCTTGTTTGTGTTTTGGAGAGTTTTCTCTGGTAATAACCATTGAGAATCACCAACCAAACGAATTTGTTAGTTAAGTTGTTTTTATAAACAATTTTAATAAATTATTATTTAATTAGAAATGGTCGTTCCTTTCAAATTACGTTAACTCCAATTAATTTCTTTTATGTTTTTTATTTTTATTTTAATACCTAATATTCCGACTCGGGGGACGTAGATATGGATATATATGTTAACAAATTTTATTAAAAGACGTTGTTTAGGGGCAAATAACGATGTAGTTGTAATGATGGTGTGATGATGTGTATTTGTGGTGAGTAGCACGAGCGGTTTTGTTTGAGGAAAAGATTGAAGTATTAATAAGAATAATTAAGAAGTCACCACTGTTTTATATAATAAATATATTCTGTTAAAATAATAACTACAAGTTATTTGATATTATAAACTTTTTAATATATTGTGAAACTGGCACTGATACTAAGAGAGCGATTCCTGAAGTAGTGTTCTGACTTTGGAAGCAGAATACGACTTAGTTGTTTGAAGGCTAAGTGCAGACTATGTACACTTTACTCTTTGAAAGCTAATGTTAGACTCTCTTCTTTGGAATTGCTCTCTCTCTCGCGGGGGAATTCTCTTATACAAAAGAGTTACCCTAACGGAATTTTTTGCCTTTATTTAATGATCCGAATTTACAGTACCTGACAGTAAGATACACTCTTTTTGAAGTTAAATTCACAGCACTAAGATAACTATAAAATATTAACAAAAACACAATTTCGGATACTATAAAATATTCCAAACTCTAAACTATTATTTTTCGATTTCGTCCTTCCACTACATAGTCGTCAGATTCAGCTGGTTTCTGCTCGTTTTAAAAGAGATGTAAAATACCGGCCCTCGATTCTCCAAGAAAAAACAACAATTGATGCGTAATATCTTTCTTTTACTGCAATTTATTACGTAGTTATTATTATTGATCAATTTCCTTCCAGCTTGGTAGAATCATACATTGTACTGAAGTGGACTTATTATATTGTCTTTATATTTATTTCTTTTTTAGTAAACCATTATTCTGTATTCAAATGTTATTTTTAATGTTGTAATTATAACTACAATATAAGAAAATTTGTTGACCGTTGGTGGATTATGTTATGAAGAAATTTGGTGAGTATCGGTCAAGAAAAAACATTCAATTATGCCAACGTTTCGACAGAGTTTCCTGTATTTATCAAGGCTTTAATATATAGAAAGTCGTGAAGATGTGGAGAAACAATTTTTAAACTTTAATCATTTGATTTTTTTTTTTCTGTAGATGATTTAAGACAAGACACTACAGTAACTTTTAATTTTCCTTTTTATGTATCTGCGATGTAACAAATGGTAAGTTTAAAAATTCTTTCTCCACATCTTCACGATTTTCTATATATTAAAGCCTTGATAAAGACAGGAAACTCTGCCGAAACGTTCGCATAACTGAATATTTTTTCTTGACCGATCTTCACCAAATTTCTTCATAACTACCTTTTCTTCCTTTTTTTTATTGTCTTGGGGGAGGATATAATGCTAAGCTATCTAAAGCCCCTCGGCTCCATATACCTACCAAGATCCAAAATTCGGACGCACTGCCGAGCTCCGGGCAAAGTTATAGACAGCACTGTCCTTCGCCGGACAGTAGAAGCTACTAGGACAGAATGTAAGAGTAGCATGGTTGTACTCAATCCCAGGACCTCAAAGTTGCTAGACCAGTGCGCTACCACTCAGTTAATGTCGCCTCTAATTATATTACATATAATTAGATAGATAGATAAATAGCTTCATTACAAGTATGTAATAAATAGAATTTCCAATGTACTGTAATATGCGTAACTCTGGGAGAAATGATAAATATTATTATGATATTTATGTTAAATATATATTAACAAAAATTACTTTGTTTAAGGTGAAATTTGGGGTTTTTGAAGGTTGGGTGAAAACAATAGGGAACAGTTATGAAGGTAGAATACCTTCAGTTACAGTAAAAGGAATTTCCCTTCCTTTCACTCTTCAGTGGAGGGAGGGATTATATATATATGTAGAGTCTCAAAGAAGGGGGGATCAAATTTGTAGTTATGAAAATCTCGTACGTAAAAAAAGGAGTGCTATCCGAAAATGTATATTAGTGGCAGAGTTCAAACTCAACCTCCATCCAAGTTTTATATGTAAGTCTTATTATAAATTAATTCCTCTCATTTTGATTTTATCTTAAAGACAAGATTTTATTCGATATATCTATTTTCACTGATTTTGTTATTATTAAATAAATATATACATTATAATAATGATCTATGTATTATTTATTTTACATTCTCTGCTAGTTCAGGTGAACACAGACTCACGAGATCCCTCTAGAGAAGATTTAAATTATAAATTAAAATTATTTAATTATTAATTAAATTTACCCCCCAATAAATAACATGATACCTTAACACATTAACATGATAACCTTCCTACATTGTTTATATAGTGTTTTTTAGGATAAGGCTAGGAAAAAGGGAAAAAACCTGCAGCTTTAGGAAAAATATTAAAAGAGGATGTGTTTCAGTCGTTTATGCCTGCTTTGAATGGAGGGATCGTAGGAGGCTATTTCGCGGCAGACATATAATTAGAATCATATGTATTTATTGCCTTATTTCCAAAATTTACATCTTTTAAGATAATTCAGTGATAGCGTGCTGGACTAGTAACGCGGAGATCCCAGGTTCGAATCCAGCCGTGCTACCCTTAGATTTTCTCTTCCTAGGAGCCTTTACTGCTCACTGTCCGGTGATGGACAGTGTTGTCTGTAATGAGAGAACACTGTCCGGAGGCCGGCAGTGCACTGAGAAGGTTCCGGTAACGGGTGCAAATGACCGTTGATGCGCCTTAATAAAAAAAAAGATAGTTTACTTGATTAGTGTAACTATTTATTAATGCTTTATTTATACAAAATGAGAAGAAAAACAAACGTTTACATTAAAATAAACAATACATTGTACGGCATGATTTCCCGTCTGCCGAAGGGTTTAGATAAAAAGAAACAATAACTTACATAGTGTATAGCATTACATGAATAATCAATAGAAAAGATAGTAACACAAAAGAAAGAAAAAAAATATAAACTAGGTAAGAAAGAATAAAAACTAAAATTAAGTAAAAAAGAAAATTAACAAAAATTTGAAACAGTAAATAACGCAAAAAATAAAAAGGCTTCATACACATGATAAGGAAGTATACTGTGGAATATTTACAGGGAACTATTCCACTTGCTAAAGATTGGGATTCAGGTGGGCGGGATAATAAAAATGAGTTCTGAAGTTTTCTATTGAACCTTGCATTTATTTCCGTCACTACAGTATAAGATTACAGTGATAACCCGATTCCTGGTCTTCAGCCGGGCAACGTTGATGTGCAACGCACTGGTAATGGCCTGGGTAGTGATTTAGCTCACATGCAGATCCCAGGTACTGGCGCCTGAAGCTATGGATGCAAGAACGAGCCCTGCGAACCAGCCTCTATTCAACGAAGGACCAGCTCTGGATGTGACAGATCCACAGTGCACTAGAAATGAAGTTAGGTTGCTATATCTGACTGACCACACAGCTCAGTAAAAAGTTGTGTAATGCAGCTATCAGATTCGACTGGTACTAGTTCCTCGAATGAGTACAAGAATTTAATCTAAGTTATTAAATAATAAATTGCATGTGCATGAAATTGTCAGTGATGAAAATTAAATCGCTCCAATTTAGTTGATGATAACAGCAATGTGCGTAATTTGTAAAATGTTTCCTTAAGGTTGTGCCAAGTCCTCAGCTAGTGAAGCAAGAATGTTAAAGCAGATATTGGCAATAATAATAATATTCGCTGGAAATTAGGATGAGAAAAGGACCAAATAACTGTTCTTACCACCAGCCTTGGAGTCCCAACCTGAGAAAGAATTAATTGAGAAGATCGTAATAATCCCTCTTGAAAGTGCTTGCGACGAGATGTCTTGAATAAAATAAGATTCAATTGGACGAATTGGTTGCTTGGAGCTGCAAAATGGTCGAGTTCCAGTTTTAGAAACCATGTGCTGTGGAATTGAAGATGGCCGTCAGTAGCCGGCAGGTGAACGACTAGACCCAATGAGAAATGAAGACGGCGCTGCTTACTAGATCACCTCAACAAGTTTGACAACATGATCCTTTAATCAATGCAATATTGTGCAAGGCACCAATTGTAATATAGTATAAAACGAATAAAAAAATAGCATGAATCTTCAAATAAATAGAATAATAGAAAATTCGACAGGCTCAACCGTCTGACCAGTCAGATCTCAAACACAGTAAGGGGGGGCTTCCACAACTAATTGTCCCCTCTGTTATTAAGTCGAGTTCGAAATACGCAACAAATACAATAATAAATAAGCCTGCAGGGTTACAGAAGAGATATAAATTAGAAAACTAGAAAATAGTCTTCGGAGATCGATTATTGCTAGTTGATTAGTGTAATTAGTAAAAATTTTATTGACAATATGTAAATCTATTACAAATATTTGTTATACAAAACTCAGTTTATATGGGGCCTCAGTTTTTGATTGCATATAAATTCTATTCTATTCTACTGTTATTGTCCGAAACATTGATATTCGTTAAAATGGTTAGTTGGAGGTACTGACGATCTTTTTGTTTTGTTTTCGTAATAATTTTTTCACTTTTGAAAGAGAGAGAAAGACATAATTGCTGCTAAAACTAAAAAATGCACAGAAACATTTAACGAATATCATACATACATACATATAGTACATACGTACATATAGTACGTATACTAGTAGTTAGTAGTATGTAAACGTGACCAATGCAGTTAACTTTTGATGAAGTAGAAAATAACTAAACATTAGAAATGAAGTTTTTAGATACAGCTATATTCCCATTTTGTTCAAACATAAATCATTAAACTGATTATGCTCATATTTCTGGCTGGAAAATAAAAGAAATCGCTAAAACTACAATTTTGTAATTTTAAAAAAATTCAAAGCGATCATTTTGCTTATTTAAAAAAACAATCTTATAAATTGGAGCAGAACTTAAAAGAAATTTTTAATTAGATAAAACAAAACAAGAAACAATCAATTCAATAATCAATTACAATCACGTGGTATTCTGCTAGTTTTTCGGCTATTTCAATCTGACCTATACATGAGAGAAGCATCTCTCCAAATCTCTAAGCCTTACTCCATCATTACTGTAAGTTCCTACTCATTCCAGACGGATTTTCTTGCCATCTGGCTAATCCTTTTCATTTCCCTTTTTCTACCTAAAAACCTAGTGGTTGGCGGCTGTCTAACATCGTATTAACTTCTTTCCTTTCCACAACCATACCAGCTTAATCGCTCATTTTTTGCTCACATTGCTAGATTTTCTATTTCTCTAAATTTGCACACACGTACGTATATATAGGTAGCACTTGGACAGGAAATAGGAGGACATTACGAAATCCCCTGTTAATAGAGACTTCAATAAAGTTCACCTTCACCTTCCTTAATACTTTATATTATTTGTTCCAATTAACTTTAAAACTGAAGAACAGACTGGTATAGATTAAAAAGTTATTTTTTATTATTATAAACAGTATATTATATCAAAATATCCTGCACGACTTTTAGTGGATCAAATGTTTTGTTTTAATTTCAGATATACGTAAAATAAATTGTAATGTACTCGTATATACACAGATGCAATTATTCCCATATAAATCAAATGAAACTCAATTATAACCCATCGTCAAACTTAACATATAGCTAATTTAAATTTTAGAATCATTGGGGTAATAAAAGTTAAATTTTCTGTAACCCCTATCTAGTTTGTAATGAGTTTTCCTTTTTTTTTTATTTATTTATTCGTACAGATCTGAAGGGAAGTTATATGTTATTATTGCCGGGGAAGTTAATTCCCAGTCAAGAAGAATAATGTTTATTGCTTTACAAAGAGGGGAAACTTGTGAAACTTGCAAGCTTTATTGAACTGCTGAAGTATAGAAATCCAATGGAAATGTTTAAAACAACATTATGGATTATTTTTGTTATAAAAATATAAAAAAGAATATATAAACTGCTTTTCCCCTCTTTTGAATTGTGTTTTTGGTTGATATTATAATGGAGATTTTTTTATTACCATAAAAAGGTTTATCGGAGGTTACATTTATTGATGAATGTAATAAATTGAGTGTTGAAAGTAATAAATTGAGCCAGTTTGCATGATCTATTAAAATAAAAATTGCAGTTTTTAATTTCAACCATCAATCAAATTCGTTTATTATATTCAACAAGAGTGTGTCAATATTTATTGTAATTTAAGATATAAAAATAGGAGAAGCTTAATGCTTTTGCTCGGAAGGATAAGGAGCGTCTCTATTGGATACTCGGACATGCCGGAATAGAGGGCAATGAGAGGGCAGATCAGTTGGGTAGGGAGGGATCATCATTACCATTTTGTGGTCCTGAACCAGCCCTTGCCGTCACAAAGAAGTTTCGTGACAAACAGATTAGACTTTGGGAGATGAGAGTCTCAGAGAAATGCTGGGGGGACACGCAGGGGTGCCTCCAAGCTAAAAGATTATAAATTTGTGTATACAACAGAATTAAACTAAACTCATTATATTCTGATTACATTTATAAAAAACAATGATATTACTTATTTATTTTAAAGCTAAATATTAATAATTTATTTAATCAGCACTCCTGACAGACAGCCATTAAGCTATGTCAGTAATTACTTTTCTTATGTTAAGGTGATAATTATTGTATTTATTATAATAAAAGTGTTTATCTATCTATCTAGTTACGGTTTCGCAGTCCTGGTTGTCCGATGGAATTTCTAAATATTGTTTTCATCTTCCGAAATATTAAGGGCAACGCAATGAAGGTGTACAGTATCTTTCTCTACATCAAGATCGCATACAGAATATTTGTGGTCGAATACGAATGATTTGATTAGAACTATTGACTGAATAGTTCGCTATGTGTTTTTCCGGGCAAGTCTAAATTGTAAAAAGAGACAACATCGAACGCAATATCAATTAATAATAAATTTGGATTCGGGACCTTTAAATCAATATAGTGCTATTATAGATTCGACTGTACGAAGATTGATACGAGAAATCTTTACCACTGAGATGCTATTATGAGGTTTGAAGCTATCAGTTAGTGTTTAAATTTGTAAAGATGAGATGAATTTTTCCGATGTTCATTGAAAATCTCGTTTTGAAACTTCCTTACCTTTGGTCAATGTACGAGTAATATGAATCGCATATGCATTTGATTTTATAAACCGCATTCTTTTCCATAAGTTTAGTGTGTTTCTGATTTGTGATAATTGGCGAATTTTGACGGAAGCAGATGTACCTATGTATTACTATTTTGTATCCGAAATTTAAGAACTTGGGAAATCTTTCCCAAGGAAATGAGTTTTTGGGATAGTATTATTGGATTTAGAAACTTACTAGAATGAAATCTAGTGACCACTTATTGAGGAAATTCGCCACTAAGCGCTAGACTCAATAGCTTCATTAGCAACCTTATCTAGAAGTTTAAGTGCGCCACCATCGTGCCCGCAATGTATGGACGAATGAGCTTCAACTTGGACAGCTAAGCTCGAGTAGAAGCCAGGAGACACTGAAAAAAAAATAGCTGGAAATCTGAGAGGTCAAGAAAATTCCCCAGATCAACTGTGAAAAGGAAAAAACGATTCAAGATCAATCTTGAAGGGTTCACTATCCCACACTAGCTAATCCATCATTAGAACAAGCTAGAGTTTAATCGCTAGCCAACGCTACCATTCCACACTCAACACGCAACCAAGATCATCACTCTTCGCTCTTGTCCACACTACGCCCTATATTTTGCTCTTTCTTCTCACTAGTATCGTTAAATATAAACTGCGAGTACATAGCCAAATTGTGTGTTTGTAATAGGGTCCGAAGAGAAGGATCCAAATCAGAGAGAGAGAGAGAGTGAGAGACAGTCTCACTCACTAGTTTAGGCCAGACTAGATTGGAAGAAGTTGTTTCAATACAGCTCAACATAGGGAGGAGCCTCCGACATCTTGCAGCAGAGATCATACAGCATTCACAAAGCGTCATCAACCTTTCTCTTTACCTCTCACTACCATTTTATATATTTTACTGTAAAGTCCAGGCAGTTTGTGCTACTTTTCGATTATATAGTGTTCACCCATACAAACCATTTTCTGTCCTTCTGAAACCCATTATAGTGTTCATTTTCTAAATGCATCACCTTTCTTTCTGCAAACATCCTGAAAGAACACCAAGGCAGAAGCAGGCTAAATTCTTTATTAAAAGACATTTAACTAAATTTACCAGAGACCTAGTGAGTCATTGCCCACGGATATAAGGCTAGCAGTGGGTTTGTAACCAGGGGATGGTAGGCTAAATAGGCACATGCACCGATTACTACTTGCGGATAACGCATTATGCAATTCTGCAAGGTAGAGGAGGAAACCTCGATACACATCCTCTGTGAGTGTACCAGTCTGATGAGGACAAGGTTTCTTTAACCGGGGGGCAAGCAATCCCAAAGCCACGAGCTTTATGGCTTTATGACTCTCAGCTTTGCTAGGCCTGATTTGAAGGATGTGCAGTAATCTTAGGGGATCCACAATATACCTCTTAATATAGGTCGCAGTGAAATGAGGCTCGCGCTCCTCGTTTTACAATCTAATATTGTGGAAAATATCACATTACCAAACATTTCCAAAACAGGCTCTACCCCTAAGCCTCATTATTTCAAAATCTTAAAATATGCGAGCTAATTACTGGTGATGTTTTTCTTGACTTAAACATGTTCCTTATCTTGGGTTCTTATTTGACAAATACTTTAACGTTGAACAGTATGATAAAAGCCTTTAATGTAAAAGGAATTATTATCTCACATTTTATGAACGCCACAAAACTGATTTTAAACAGCTGATATACTGACGTTCCACCATAATGGCAAGGCGGGATGGTAAAGATAAAGCGAGTGGTAGAAGAATGAACATACTTTGTACATCATACTGACTTTGAAATTCCTTTGATCTAATACCACATTCTCCTGCGAAGATTACCAGCGTGTCTGTCCAACTGGAAATAATTCCATCAATCATTTTACAATATATGGCTCTCCCTTTATTCTTCTCCATACAAAAATAAAAAATATTGAAATTAACTATTTTCAATAATAAATTTATTATCATATTTATCTGAAGTTTTTCACAGTAAATTGATCAATAAATAATTTATTTTCAGAGAGAGATATTTTTTTTTTTCATTTTCTTTTAATAATTGGGTCGGATATTCAAAGGTTCTTGATCATAAGAATCCAATTCAATACTTACTAGCCTCTCCAATCTGATTTTTCCTTTTTAGCTAAATCGATATTGATGAGTACTTCCTCTTTTTCTTTTCGTCCACAATAAATTGCCCTTTATGCATTATTCATTTCGCTTCTACTAAAGCCAATCCTTTTCTACACTTTTATAACCAACATTTTGAACTATCTTTGCTGTTTAAAATGTAATTATTATTTTATACCAAATAAATTTGTTGACGATATTTAATTGTTTAAAGGAATTTCAAACATAGATGATACACTAATATTGTCCAGGATGCTCTCAATGAATTTTTTTTTTAGTCCATTAAAATCCTTCTAAATTGAAATATCCCAAAAATGACAGATAATTTCTTCTTTTTTTTACTAGGTTCACGAATCCAATAATGCACGAAAACATAGTTAGCAATGCGTTTAATATGCTTTTAGAAATTCTTAAAGTTTTAAAAACCTACTCAGTATTTCGAGACTTCACAAACATATTGTAAAGCAGCCGCTAGTGATATCTAGGGGAAGAAACAGGCATCTCAAGTTCTCCTCGTGGCCGCTGGGAAGCGCTAGCGAGGCGCTTCTAGATTCTTCTACAGCGGTCTCCCACGATTTATCACGACCTAGATGTTCGAGAAACTTCCAGAACATTCTCCAGTGGTATAAATAGGAGAAGAACAGCTCGAGTGAGTCAGTCTTGTTGCAAATAGAGTGCAAGTAGAGTCTTGTTGTAAATGTGAATAAAAAGTGAATTGAAAGAAATTTTGTTGGTGTATTTATGTGTTTTATTTGTGATTTATTGTGTTGAACAATAAATTGGTGTTTTTAGAAGTTTAGTGTGTTCTATCTAAACCGAGCCCACTTAGCAACTAGTTGTTGTAGCCTAGCTAGGAAAAACGTTACAATCTAGTACCCTCAACTTAAATTCTCCGCTCCTGTACAATGCATTTTGAGTTATTAGAAACGTGTGCAGTATCGATTACTGAGGAAAATTGCAAATTGATAAATTGGTATATTCTAAACAGTTTAATTCTCTGAAGTTAAACACTTCATCCTCAAGAAAGTAAAACAAAAAAGCAGATCTTATATTTCTTTACAAACTTAACCCATAACCAAAGTACAATGTCCCCAAGTTTCGTGCAGAAATTCTATTGATTTCTATGTTCCTAATATGGCCATACGCAGAAAAATTGATTTCTCAATAAAATACTACTCCATAGTGTTTCTGATGAGTATGGCCCTTTTCCAACTAAAACTTGTACGGTTGGGTGATATTATGATGTAATTTACTATTCATCAAAATAATTATATTTATTAAAAGCTATTAAATAATTAGTACATATATTAATAAATATGGAGATAGAGATTCATTAATGCAAATTTATATATCAAAATGCAAATAAAATTAATATTGACGGATTAAAACGATTAATAATTATGTTTATATTTAAATCAACATACATTATATGTAATAGCATAAATTTTGATGTATAAACCAAATTGCAAACATTAGTAATATAATAATAATAATATGTTTTAATCGGGAAAGGAATAGCTCAGTGGTTAGCGCACTGGACTCCCATGCGGAGATCCTGGGTTCGAGTGCAGCTGTGTTGTTGCCCTTAGATTTTTTTTTCTTCCTAGGAGCCTCTACAGCTCACTGTCCGGTGATGGATAGTGTGTATATCAAGTTTCTTTCAACCATTCCACATTTAATAATCCTTCTTTACTACATATATAAATCCATAATCATTGGATACTAGTATTCTTTTTAATTACTTACTCAACTGCATTATTAAAGGGCAGACAAAAAGCAGGCATATGAAAGGCTTTTATTTAAATATGGCAATCTGAATTTATATAAATATCCAGAGTTTTCATTCGTTTCTACATACAATACATAATCTGGACTATTCTTCGCTAGGGTAAAAATTTTTTTAATAAAACTCATAGCTTTCCCAAAAAATGAATTTTTCTGGAAAAAAAAACGTTTTCTAAATAAAATGTTAGTTTACAATAATTACTATGTGTAATGAGATCTCAATCAATAAATAAATTAAAAGATCCATAACATCCGAAAAACCAAGATCAGATATTAATTACTCCCTACCTAGTAGGGAACAAGAATTGGATAAAACAAAGACGAGCTAGCCATACAGTAGAAAAAGAGTTATCGACACCAATCAGTTAACATCATTCTGCGTACTTTCTAATTTACTCAGCCAGTCTGTTTCTCTCTCCTATATTATTCTCTCACTACTTTATTTTCTCAAATATCATAAAACATACATTCATTGTCACAACCAGTGTAAAGTCCTTGCAGTTTGTGTTTCTATTAATTATATGAGATGTTCAGCACATCTAACAAGCTTATCTCTTCAATTTTCCTAAATTATCTATAATTCTCGCCTTCTCACAGCTACCACAGTATGCAAAGTTTTTGGAAACTTACGAGCTTTGTTCAAGAAAGAAGTAAGGGGAAAAAACCCTCAATAAAATGGCGCATTCATTGACGGATTTTGATCGTTTCGAAAAGCAACCTTAACGGAATATCAAGTTATGGCTTCCTGCGATTTTTTTGTTAATCCTGATATTTTGTTCATACTTACTCATACATATATATATATGCAGATAAGGATTTCAGATAAGAATGGATATTTTTTTGGCTAATCAGGATAAACATTATGCAATAAATAACCTGTAGTGGTAGGAGCAGCAGACATTATTAATAAATTATATTCATAAAATCGATATGAATCAAAATATATACTAGAAATATTTATAATAAATAAGGCAGTGGGAGATATAATGACTGCCCATGCCTAAAACACCCTGTGCTATTGGCTGGATTTCGTAGGAGTGGGAAAAAATGTTATTATAGTAGATTGTTAAAAATTGCTAGTATATTTGCTAAAATCATTTTTCGTCTTCTGGGGACATCAAAACATGTATTTCCGGTGAAAACGTATTTTCCAAAATTTGACACAATCGGAATACTTTCTCTTACATGCAGTTTTTGCATGTTCAGATTTATTTATGTTCAAGGTAATGAAAGAATTACTGGCTGCATTAATTATGCTAGTAGGTATTAATGTGAAAGTTAAAATCAACACATAATATAATGTAGGGCATATATATATGGACTAAGCCGCAACACATTTAGTGGTTTGAAGATGAACAACTGTTGTAGCTCATAATGTTCTCTCCTCTCAGTTTGACGTGATGGTCCATGAAGAGAAGGGGTTGGGAAAGCGAAGAGGACTTCTCCTCTAACTTTGTGATAGCATTAATAATGCTCTCCTAACTTTGGAATCAATCTTCTCTTGATATGTTCAGGCACATGTCATAAACGGCAACAAGATCCAGTACTCACAGCTTTACCTCATTTACCACCCCACTCCCACCGCCCACCCTTCTCCCAAACCAAGTCACTTCTCTATAGCATCATAATTGAATTTAGCTTGGGTTCATTGGTTTCATATCAATCTAGTGGGAATCACTCACTATACTTTATGTGTTAGATTTTCTTTAATAAATTTTTATATGAAATTAAGAGGAGAGTAAAATTTATACTTAAAAGAAGACAAATTCTTGGATAGGTATTGTTTAGAAAATAAAATATCCAATTTCATTGCTCAAGAGTACGAATTTATTTTAAAAATAAATGATCTGTGGCTCCAAGCTACGTTCCTTTATGACCTTTGGCCTCCTCAATTCATCTCTGGCTTTCTCAGTTTTCCAATTTTCTCAAACCGCCTCCATAATACTTCTTCTATAGTCCTTCCGGTTCCTTCCTTAATACACTAGACCAATCATATGACCAATCATTCTGCAGCCTATTACAGTTGATATCTGCTGCTTCAGCCTCTATAGTGTATGCGGTTCCGACCGGCCGCCTGAACTAAGAAGTAATAGTTCTTTCGTCCACTCCTTTTTTTACGTTTTCTTACTCCTGATAGGAGAATATAATAAATTAATAATTGTTTTATTGCTCATAAAAATATACATTTTTGAAGCAAGAGTTGGTATTGTAAATACAATGCTAATACGAGTCAGATATATAAACATATATATAAACATAAAGAAAAACAAAACAGAAATGAAAAGAAGAAAATGTATGAAAAAATAAAGGAAAGACAATTTAATATTATCAATAAAATTAAGCACTATATCTCAAATAAACTTCCATTGATTAAATATACAATATAAAAAATTAAAGATACCAGATTCTAAAAATAACTAAATAACTCAAGTAGTACTAACTGTAAGCTAAATAAAATTATTACAATCTGCAGTTTGCAAAAAAGAATACAAAACAAAAAAGTAAAATTATAAAATAAAAAAAAAAAGGTGAAAAGAGTGTAAATATTGATATTGTCTAGATTTAGTTTGAAATATGATTTTTAATTTTAAATGCACTAATTGCGAACAGAAAAATATCTTTTAAATGTGCGTAAGTTTTTATTTTTAATAAACTTTCGATGTTAAGAGTTTAAGTCTGAGGAAACAATATATTTACCAGTATATATATCTATTTGAGTAAGCAGCTCTGTTTCCTCCGAATCAAGGTTAAATAGTGTATTAAGGCCGTGAATATTCCAGTAACCTAGGATAAAGGGTTGAGTGCTATTCATAAAATTCAGTTCCGAACTTGCAGCCTGAAGTCCGTCAATTGATTGCTACGTTAGTCTCGTACTCCTTTTCACCCTCTTCGCCTCTCCAGCCTATTTCTTTTTTTCCGTATGAAACTCAGATGAGTCTGTGTTATATGTTTCTTTTGAAAGATCCGATTCATCTCTTATTACGCTAGGAATGGGGTCAACTTCTATTTTGACGAAAATCTTAACTCTATTGAACCAAACATAACTTAAGACTCCTTTTATTTGCAATAACTTGGCTTTTTTTAAATAGTTGTCTGTTGGCAAAAGACATCGGTTCGTTGATGAAAATTTTCGACTCTTTATTTTCTGTAGGAATATTAAGTTTCAGAGATTTTAAGTTTAATGCCTTTTAAACAATGATGTTTATTACTCTATTTTTTAGTTTTATCCTATAGAAGTTGTCAACCATTCCTTCTTCGAAGTTTATGTCTAAGTAAAAACATAACTTGCGAAAAATATCAACTATATTTTCGTCTTCTTTGTGAGGAATGCCGTAAATATGTAAGAAATTCTTCAGTTTGTTTTGTTCATTAGCGTCAAGTTTCATCTGCAACCATGAAGTAATGTGTTCTCTTTATTTAATGTTTTAATTTCATCCTTGAAGTTATTTATTGATGAGAGTAAATTTTCACAAAAAGTTGATAATTTTAATTGCTCTGCCTTAATCTTTGTAATTTCTTGGGCAAAGCTTTTGAATTTTCTAAAAGTTTGTCTAATTTACTTTCCATTGCAAGCGTCAATTCGAATTCAGTCCGAAAACAAAACCAAGAGAGTGTAATTTAATTCTCAATATAATAATTTTAGAATAGTGCATTCAGGCAATAATAGAAATGATACGTACTGTTGATCCAAGTCAAATGATACGGCAGGCGTGGCTTCTTGGGTCACCTTATATTTCCCCACTACTAGAATGAACTTCACTTTATTAATAAACTAATACTGTGCACAGCTTTATACTAACGTTTTTCTTTCTTTTAAACGCTTTTTTTAACAATTTTAGCGTAGAATTTGCCTTAAATAGAAAATGAAAGTGATGAAGAGCATAGAATGAAATTCTACAGCGGGTAGTACTAATTCCCATACAGGTTGATGCCAATGAACCACTGATTTTCAACGCAAAACACAGACAAAAAATAATACGTCCTCTTGCTTTGAGTGAACAAAACCAACTGAGAATATAATAAACAAAATAATAAAAAGGATTTAAGATAAGAATGGACATTTTTTCGGCTGATTGGGATAAACATTATGTAAGAAATAATCTGTAGTGGTAGGAGCAGCAGATATTATTAATAAATTATATTCATAAAATCAATATTAATCAAAATATATAATAGAAATATTTATAATCAATAAGGCAGTGGGAGAGATATAATGACTGCGCATGCCGGAAACTCGCAATGCTATTGGCTGGACGTTGTAGGAGTGGGGAGAATTGTTATTATAGTAGATTGGTTTGCCAGAAGCAGTTCAGTTCTTTGTAAGTGCGCGTCGTGTTAAGTAGTGAAATAGCAACGGCAGGCAGCTGGAAGCGATAAGTCAATCTTTTCCTATTATTTTATGTGTAAGTCAGATGCTTTTCCGCCATATTTTTTTTTTTTAATTATTTTTGTAATTGATATTTTTGCTTTTGCGAGATGGGTGGGGGAAATAGAAATTGTTATGGTGGTTGGTTCCGTAGAGCTGGAAAGCATCAGAGACATTTTCCATGGTAGCCTGCTTCATTTTGTGGTCGTCGACCGGTTACACTCTACTAGAGGGTGTAGAGAGTAGGTAGTGTATAAACTGAATTTGCTCTGTGCAAGTGTATGTTATCACACTGTCTGGCAAACGCTTCCTGAAGATGGGCGAACGCCCGAAACCGGTCGATGACCACAAAATGAAACAGGCTACCACGGAAAATGTCTCTGGGGAAATTGAAAGTTTGAATAAATTATGAGAGTGCCGGGTGGGGGAGGTAAAGAATAATAGTGACCATTGAAAACTATAGCCAACGAAAAAACCATTGTAGGTTAAGGTGGTGCACTTTTAACATAAAAATTGTAGGATCGAATTCCCGCTAAGATAAGTTTTTTTTAATTAAAATAAAATAGAAAATAATTCTCTCCCCTCCAAAAGCATGGTGAGGCGATCCGCCATTTTGTGAGCAGAGGTTGCCGTGAGGTCAAGCTTTCTGATTAATCTGTTAACACCGGATGGGAGGGGGTGAAAAGAAAACGGTGCCCATCGGTTTGGATGCTAGGTTAACGAGAGGGGATAGGTGAGGAGGAGAGAAAATGGAGTCATCGATTTGGAGCTGGGTTAAGGAGTGGGAGCAATGGGGAGGGCTGGAAAAATAGAGTCATCGGATTGGATATAGGTTAAGGAGTCGGAGTAATGGGGGGAGATGAAGAGAGAATAGAGTCATCGGATTGGATAGGTTAAGGAGTGGGTGATGGCCGTAGGGTGGTTGTGGGGAGGGGTTAGATGAAAGCATCGTATTGGATAAAAGGTTAATGAGTAGGGTGGGGGTTCAAGGAGGCATCGGATTGGATGATATGTTAAGGAGCGGCGAAGGGAAAGTTGCTCACCAAAACGTGCACCAGCTCGCCCATTTCCCCTCTGCTAGCGACTGTTACTAGTCACCTGTCACCAAGGACCTGCAGACAAAAGTTCTGCTAGTTATTAACAATATGAGTTATTAATATCGCCAAAATATATAGTTTACATATATAGTTTATATTAGTTATAGGTTATAGGTTTATATAGTTATAGCTTATATATATACATATTTTACATATTACTGCCTAACTTAGTCGTAGAAAAGTATGCGACATTTATATATTATTTAATAGCAAATTTTATGAAGAAACAGACAAAAAAATGAGGTTATTGGTGAGCAATTTATAAGAGTGATTTATTTACTCCACCCACTTCTTATTACCTTCTGGACAAGAAAATAATACTATACTAAGTGGTTGTAACTTAGTCACGCAAACCATTATGTCATTTAACAATGAAATAATTCAATTCTAGATTGTGATAGATTTTTCCTTTTTCATGGAAAAAATATTTCTGATGCTTTCCAGCTCTGCGGAACCAACCATAACAATCACTTTTTAAATGTTGAATACTAGTTTTAACTATTTAAAGGCGAATTATCTTTAACTACGTAACTTATATTTTACGCATTTTTATTGGAAACTCATTTTTATGGGAATGTAACTTATACTTTACTCACTTTTATCGGAAAAATTTATTTTTGAAGACGATTCTGGTGGTGATTTTTGGGTACTATGCTTCCGCTCTATGTTTTTGTAACCTCGGGTAAACAACTCATCTTAACACCTTTAACCGTTTATTATAAGTAAATGCAAAAGGTATTCTAATTTTGGAATGACAAGAAAATAATTGAGAAGCTAAGCCAGGAGAAAGATGCAAACAAAAACAAAAAAAAAAAAAACATAGTAAAAGGGTTTATTTATGTACAGCTCGGAATCATCAGCCGGCTGGGTTAAACTTAACGAGATTTGTTCCACCAATAGTCTTGCCTACTCTTGCTAAATAATCTACTATCTCTCCCTTTCCTATTCTTTTGAGTACGATTTACTGCTCAACCCCTGTTACTCTTCCACAGTTCTTCTATTATTTTTACTTTCTCTTATTTTTTTCTTTTCTCTTCTCATTCTCTTTCCTTTTGTTGGAAGAATTACCGACTACATGGTTACAATATCCTACGCTAGGCTAAAGCACAATCTCGACTTTCTAATCTCCACCCTTCAAGAGACTAATTGAGACAAAGATACCCGGAAGCTAAACGAAAAAAAGAGCTATATAACATAAAAACAAAAGATTCCGACTTTTACTTCCTCTTACTGCTGCAAGAGGAAGTATTTGTGATCGCGTGAAATTGTAGAAATTGAGTTTACACCGGAAGTAATATGTGTTGTAATAAAATATATTTCAGTAATAATTTTAAACATTAGTTAAAACACCGGCGCCGGAGTTAGTCAGGGTAGTATACTTGGCCCGCTTCTATATACTGTATTCACTTCAGATCTACCAACCTGAACAAACACTCTTCTTTGCACTTACGCTGATGACACCGCCATCCATGCATCCAGCTTTGATCCCATAACTGCCTCCATTCTCTTACAGAATCATTTAAATAAAATAGAATCTTGGGCCAAAAAAATGGCGGATTAAACTCAACCCACCAAAATGTCAACAAATCACCTTTACTCTGCGTCGTGCCTTCTGTCCTTCAGTAACCTTCAACTCAATACCACTCTCTCCTACAAACTTAGTTCGCTACCCTGGGATCTACATCGACAAAAGACTAACATGGAATCCACATACAAAACTAAAAAGACTGGAACTTAACAAACGAAATAAATTACTATTCAGACTAATAGGAAGACGATCGAAACTGCCTTTTGAGCACAAACGACTTGTGGGCACTTGAAGAGTGGGGTTCAACCAAGCGCTCAAATCCCCAGAAAATTCAGTTTTTTTTTAGTCAAAAATACTCCGTCAGATAACAGATGCTCCATTCTATATCTGTAATTCCACCCTCTACAGTGATCTCAAAATCCCATATGTATCTGAAGCTGTCAAAACTAAATATAAAAAATTCTATGACTCTCTTGCCCTCAACTCTAATCCTCTTTTCAAAATCTCGCCTCCACAACTATACCATATAATCCACCCCATTGACTGAGCCGCTAGTGGCCCCGCGATCACCTCTAGGAAGTAACTCCTGCGAGAGTTTTACCGCTGGGTAAGCTTCTCTCCTCCAGCTAATCACATCATTCATCATCCTATTCACTTATTATATTTATTTATATAGATTGTGAATTCCAAATAAAAAAAATCTGGTGTGAAACACTCACACAACTTTTCTTACTCCAGTTCTCAAATTAATATTTGACAGAATTTTATAGTTTTGTACCAAATTTAATGAAATTTGTCGAAAACTGAAAAAACTATTCAGTAAAGCGCACTTCCGGTTTACTGATTTCCTTCACACTCGGAATTTTGGCCATCTATTTTTTTTCTAATTAATTTCATTCGGATGATACTAACCCCACTCCTCCCCCAAAAGTGCCCTTAAATGAATTTTCCTAGAGAAATGTTTCAAATAAAAGTTGTGGTTCCTTACATATGTAGTTGATGTACCAAGTTTAATGAAAATCGTTGGAGCCATTTTTGAGAAAAACGCAAAAAAGTAAAAAAAAACTAGTAAAGTGGTACTTCCGGTTGAGGAATTTTGACAGATAATGCACAGTCAGATCGCATGGTGATACCTAAACGGAATATTATGTTTCAGCTTTCTACGTTTTTTTTTTTTTTTTGAGCTATGCTGTTCACATACACACACACACACCATTTGCTAAAAACCACTTTTTGGACTCAGGGGACCTCAATACGGATATTTCCGAGAAAGTAAAAAAAATTAAAATTCAATAAATTCTATAATGGTAGATAGACAATACAAACATAATGCAAAAGCTCCTATTGTCCACATATTTTTGTCAAATTTAACAAAACAATAAAAGAAAAAAAAAATCTGGTGTGAAACACTCACACAACATTCTCTTAAATTTCATAGTATATACTAAAATTTAATGAAATTCGTCAGTGTTTTTATGGAAGAAAATTGCAAAAACTGAAATGAAAAAACTGTTCAATAAAAACACACTTACGATCATTTGATTTTCTTCAAACTCGGACATTTCAACAGCATATTTAATTAATTAATATTATCTAGATGATAGAATTGTTTAGAAAAATTGAAATAGCACTTTATATGAAAACCTAACCCCACTCCTTCCCATAAATGTGCCCTTAAATGAATTTTTCGGGAGAAATATTGCAAACTAATGTTGTAGCTCATAATATGTGTAGTTGATATACCAAGTTTAAAAAAAAATCTTCCGAGTTGTTTTCGAGTAAAACCACAAAAAAATGAAAAAAAAACAATCAGAACGATTTTTATGAAAAGCTTATTCTCAGGTCTCCTAGTAGCGAAGTATTAAGTCACACAAACACAGACCAATTACTAAAAGCTACTTTTTTGGGCTCAGGAGATCTCAAAATAGATACTTCCGGTGTAAACTGGATATCGAGATAACACGACAACAGCAGTTAGAGAAAGAAAACAATGAAACTGAATTAAAATATAAATAATGGAATTTATAATTCATTAATGTTAATATTTTAATGAAAACAAAAATCCATTAAAACGTTGTAATAGATCCCATCCACAGCAAAGAGAATACAACCACAACAGAGAGAAGAGAGGCCCTCTCTGTAAAAAAAAAGGACTCTGGTTAACAGAAGGTCTCTGGTTAACAGAGACTTCTCTCTGACTTAGGCAGGCTATAGCGGGAGAACCTGTGTATATAAGCCAGTGGGAATCTGTCTAAAGGATCTATCATATACAACCATACAACTGTACACCAGTTGTCTCATCGTGTCATATCTCTAAGGGCCGTGGCATAAGCTTGAGCCTCATCCAAGGTTTTAGGAAGTTTTATCTGAACCTGAGCCTTAATTGAATTAGGTAAAGATTTAATGAAGGCGTCTGTTGTTAATTTATCTACAAGGTTTTGTAAGATTAGCAGTGGTTTCTCTCGTGCTTTAAAAAGCAACGAGGTAGAAATATGTTTAATGCGATCAGAGAACGCTTCAAGAGTTTCATGATGTAATAGGTCCCATCCACAGCAAAGAGAATGCAACCACAGCAGAGAGAAGAGAGGCCCTCTCTGCTTAACAGAGACTACTCTCCTGCGTATATAAGCCAGTGGGAATCTATCTAAAGGATCTATTATATACAACCATAAAACTGTACACCAATCGTCGCACGGTGTCATATCTCTACTCTCACCATTCATTCTATCATTTTCATTATAAAGTCCAGTGCAGTTAGTGTAAACTTAGCTACATTATATTAGTGTCAGCATATCTCGTTCATTTAATCAAACCTAATTTCTCTCCTCAACAACCCCATTATAACGTCAAAATATTTTATTATCGATCTATTGTCTTTTCTCTTATCTCTTAATCGCCCTCCTTTCATTACAATTTCTTTTTTTAAGTCCAATCCATGAAGTAAGAAATTTCTGACAGTAAATAATGTGGTCCACATTTTACACAGTAAACACCATCACATGAGCAGTTATAAGATTTGTAAATATTTTGAAACTGTGAAAGTTCAGGTTTCCATTAATATCTATGTCCTGTTAAAATCTGAATCGAAGTGCAAATAATTCCAAACGATGATGAAATCTGGGCAATTTACATGTGTGTGTGTGTATAATAGGATCCGAAGAGAGGGATCCAAAGCAGAGAAAGAGGCAGGATCACTCTCTAGTTTAGGCCAGACTAGAGTGGGAGAAACTGTTTAAATACAGCTGTGTTAGCCATAGGCAGCAGAGTTCATACAGCAGTCACAACGCGTCATCAACCTTTCTCTTTAGCTCTCACTACCATTTCATTTATTTTAGTGTAAAGTTCAGGCAGTTTGTGCTACTTTTCTATTATACAGTATCAAGCTTTACTTCTAGTTTTTTTACCTATCTAACCCAACTTCTCTCCTTCTCAAAACTATTATAGTGTGTAAAAACAAACTAACACAAAAACGTAAGAGAATTCTAACTATAAACAGAAGAGAAAGTAAAAAGGTATTGGAGAACACAAATATATTATAAGGTTTACATTATACAATAACAATGAGAGGAAATTGAAAACTAGGAGATATCCATGAGATAAATTTACCTTTACCAGTATATTATGTGTACAGTTTACATTGGAATATTGTAGGGCATTGTGGACAGTGATAAGGTTGTAGAATATTGAATTCACAAAATGATAACACCGAATAAAGCGGGCTTGTGCCCCAATATATATGGTGAAATGGCTGGTAATTGCATGCTTTGTATCAGCCTTTATACTAGAGGACTTAAAGCGTCCTACTTTATTACATTCCACCAACACCAACTTTCATCTGCATAAACATTCACTTTTATTGCACTACCTAATGAAAAAGTTTTAATTTTACATAATGTTTGTCTATTTTGATCTGCATAAAATTAAAATGACTTATTATGATTGATTTTATTGTCAAGATTTAGGCGATTTATTTAATTTTAATTAATATTATATTTATAATAGTATTAACTAATACAAGCACTTTAAAGGACAGCATAAATCTAACCCCCTCCCCAAACCCCCTTAAATGAATTTTCCCGGAAAAATGTTTCAATTTAAAAATCATAGACCTACATATGTTCATGATACATCAAGTTTAAAGAAAATCATTGGAGCCATTTTCCAGATAATCGCCAAAAAAGTGCAAAATCCATTTTGTAAAGTGGTATTTTTTTTTTTTTTTTTGAGGAATTATGCCAGATAACTTCCTGTCAAGTTTCAACTTTTTGCGATTTTTCGTTTTTGAGTTATGCTACGATATGTTTTACGTTTCTGTGATAGCCAACTCCCGTTATCTAAAGTTTCATTCCCAACTATGTTCTCATTCAATCCAATCCATGCTGTGATATATTTTTCGTTTCTGCGATAGCAAGTCCCATTATCAAAAGTTTCATTCCCAACTATCCTCTCATTCAAATCCACTTATCCATACGTTCCACAACCACAACTCTCCCCTTTACCTCATTACGACAAATAGGACCTTTGGCCGGAATGGGATATCGGTAGAATAGCTTAAGCTATGTCCTTTCAAGGTTATGGTCCGATTTGTTCGGACTGTGGTAAAACTTAGATGGGTAAAACCTGGGCCTGGACTGTTGTACCACACCCGGTAGTTGTTGTTCTTTTAGGGTAGCTATTGTGGGCCCAGGGAGGCTTTGGATAGCATAGGGTTTTGCCCTCCCCTCTTTGAATAATAATAATAATAATAATAATAATAACCCATCATGACGACTGAAGTGATCATCTGCTTACGTAATCAGTTGCCTTGTAGTTTAAGACTCCATCCTTAATTATTTACTATGACTGTCATCGCTGGATGGCAGTCGTTTATGAAGATCAGATCATTTATGCCATGGCCTTCAGCCAATGCACACATTATTCACACACGTTATCTATTTTTACTTGTTGCAGTTGTAACATTGTGCAGTTGTAAGAATCAATATAAATATTAAAAAAAAAGTTATGGTGTCCACACACCCACAATTTTCTAAATACCACTGTTTCGGATTCAGGGGACTGCAAAACGTGTGTATGCGATGAAAACATGATACCCAAAACTTGACATGGTCACAGTACTTCCTCTTACCAGCATAAGAGAAATCTCACAAGACTTTTTCTTAATCCTGTTATAACAATTATTATGTAAAATAACTATTTTTTCTTTAAACTTCAAATTATGCTCATTTGTCCTAACGTAAAATATAGAAGTGGGAGGGGGGGTCATGCAGCAATCTAGGAAGGTTTCACCCTAGAAAAATAGGGAAATGAACAAATTCCGCAAAACTATCTAAACTCAATTGTATATTTAGGTCAGTGGCCAGCTTTTTCGGTGCTTGTCTTTGATGTAATGTATTGACCTTGTATTGAAAAGGGTTATTGTTTGGCCGCAGCCCTTGTCTTGAAGATAGCGGCCGGCTGGGCCACTAGTTATAAATTATCCTTTCTTCCTGCCATCCTTTGTGAAGATAGCTACTGGCTGGAACCACTTTGACATTGCTATGACCCTGATATGTCATTACACATTCTATGAAATTCTTTATATCGCATCCTATGAAATTTATGCTAATTAGGATTATAAGTATTAGAGACATTTTCCATGGTAGCCTGTTTCATTTTGTGGTCATCGACCTGTTTCGGGCGTTCGCGCATTTTCAGGATGCGTTTTTTCAGACAGTGTGACAACACAGACTTGCACAGAGCAAATTCAATTTATACACTCTTTGCTCAGCTTCAGTTTACTCACACATTTTTAAATATTTGACATTTGGGGGCTTTGCTTGTTTTGATAAACAGGATGAAGTGGTCGACCTGCCTTTCTTGTAGAAAAATACTGGATAAGACTGAACACGTTGGTGTTGTAGCCACACCTTTTTTGAATATGAAAAGGTCAGGCTCCGATCTCATACTGTTTTTTAGTTAGTATGATCTTATGTGGACGAATACCCGAATCAACCGACCTCCACTAATAAAACAAGCTATTACTGGGAAAAAAAAATCCGGTTATTTAACACTCATAACTCCTTCTTCAATCCTCATATTTCTTTTTAATGCATTTTTTAAAAAAATTTTTACAAAATTTGAGTTACCTTTTAGTAAAATCCGGTAGTAGAATTGTTACAATGCAATCAGAATATACAATCATATATGGCATTAAGATAGAAGCTTAAAGTCTCAGTTCCCATAGAATTCCCTAAAATCAGTAGGAAACCAAGGTATTGAGTCCCAAGTTCAACTTTGAAAGGTTCACTAAGTTAGTAGCCACACTAGTCAATCCACCTTTAAGAACAAGCAAGAGTTCTAATATGCCACATCACTCTTCAGACGATTCACAACAGCCAACGCCTCCATTCTACATTCGTTACTTTACCAACATCATCACACTTCGTTTGGTCACTCTGTCCATCATGTATTCTTCTCTCCTTATTTAGTAAATCGTTCACAGATAAATTTGAGTATATTGACTCTGCTTTTGTTCTAATTCATATAACCATTTCACCACTATATTCCTGCTATAATTTCAAACAGAATAGTTCAAATATGGTAGGTAATTATACAATTTACAAGGAAAATCATTAAAGCCGTTCATTGAAATCTGCGAAAAACTGGAAAAAAACAACAAAATCTTTCAGTAAATTAACATTTCCAGATTGTGGATTCTTCTATCGCATTTGTAGTGGAATCAATTGTCGTGATTCCTGAGGTATGAAGTTAGATGTCTTTAAGAGGGATTTATTAGGCGGAAGTTAGTTTAGAGAGTTATTGTTTGAATTACTAACACTGAATAATTTATAAAATAGACTATATTTTTACAATAATTTAAATGTGAGAAATGGTAACTATTAACATGAAATAATTAGAAATAAATAAGAGATAAACAACAAATAATTTAAAATGATTAAAATAAATAAACTAATATGCACAACTATGAAAATAATTATATGTTTAACCTTGTATAGGGACGCGCTTGGAACTCAAGTATAACTGTTCCTGTAAAAATGATGTTGTAATGATACGCGTGTAAAATGAATGATATAATGATACTGATATACTGATCCCCTCCTCCAGTGGACCGAAGTTTATATTAGTCTTACTCACACACTGTCAAGTGTGTAAGTAAGTACTCATACTAAGACATCTCTCGTACGTGCGACCTTGGTTAGTTCGATGACCAGTGACTTAGGTCAGTAGCCATCTTTGTCGGTGCTTGTCCTTGTATTGAAAAGGGTTATTGTTTGGCCGCAGCCCTTGTCTTGAAGACAGCGGCCGGCTGGGCCACTAGTTATAAATTATCCTTTCTTCCTGCCATTCTTTGTGAAGATAGCGACTGGCTGGAACCACTTTGACATTGCTATGACCCTGATATGTCATTACACATTCTATGAAATTCTTTATATCGCATCCCATGAAATTTATGCTAATTAGGATTATAAGTATTAGAGACATTTTCCATGGTAGCCTGTTTCATTTTGTGGTCATCGACCTGTTTCGGGCGTTCGCGCATTTTCAGGATGCGTTTTTTCAGACAGTGTGACAACACAGACTTGCACAGAGCAAATTCAAATTTACACACTCTTTGCTCAGCTTCAGTTTACTCACACATTTGCTCTGTGCTAGTTTGTGTCTGAAAAAACGCATCCTGAAAATGCGCGAACGCCCGAAACCGGTCGATGACCAGAAAATGAAGCAGGCTACCGCGGAAAATGTCTCTGCTGCTTTCCTACTCTGCGGAACCAACCACCATAACAAGGATTATAAGTTTTTGAGATGTTTTATTCTCTCCCCTCTCTCTCTCTCTCACTCTCTCTCTCTCTCTCTCTCACACACACACACTCTTTTTGTCAAAACAAGTATTTCTGATAAACATTCTCTTATAGAGTAAGAGTAAAAGAAAATAAAAATCTGATGTGAATGAATTGACACAACTTTCTTTCGTGCGATTCTCACAGTTGTAATTGACAATTTTTTCTCCCTCAAATTTGGAATTTTTACTCATTTGTTTTATAATATATTTTTTTTCACTTACTCTTACTTCTAGTTTGACAAATGCATCCTGATGATGGGCGAACGCTCGAAACGGGTTGATGATCACAAAAAGGGAAAGGTTCTAATGCTCTCCAGCTCTGCGGAACCAACCACAACAATTTGTCTGGTTATTTAGCAATTAAATATGGCAAAGAAATCAAACATATTTTTACCATAAATTGAGTATAACAAATATGGATGGGAAAATTTGATGGTAACCATCAAAATGCCACTTTAGTGTTTTTATGATGATTATTATTATTATTATAGTTCGGGTGCCTAATGGCGCGGGACGTAAGCCTATATGGCTCTTATCCCCCCCGATACCCCCCGTAACTCCTTAATTAATCTCCTCCGGTAACTTGCCGGTTAATCTGCAATATCCCAAGATATCCCTGAACTCCAACTCGCCCAGGCAATCCTGCGGGAGTGGTGTCCTCCCAAATATACGAAACCTAAATCCAGTGAAACGGGGACACTGACATAAGTAATGATACACCGTTTCCCTAACTCCGTCATCACAGTTCTGACAAATGGGACTCCGCGTCCTCCCTATGTTAAACAAGTGACTGGACACCCAAGTGTCCAGTCACTATCCCTACTAAGGTTCTCAAACCCGTCCTACTAAGAGACAGGAGATACTCCGAAATTCCCTGCTTGCTTGCCTTTATAAATCTTTTAGCTTGGAGGCACCCCAGCGTTTCTCCAAAGCTCTCGTCTCCCAAAGTCTAATCTGTTTGTCGCGAAACGTCTTTGTAACGGCCAGGGCTGGTTCAGGACCACAAAATGGTAATGATGATCCCTCCCTGGCCAGCCGATCCGCCCTCTCATTGCCCTCTATTCCCGCATGTCCGGGTATCCAATAGAGATGCACCTTACCCCTCCGAGCCAAAGCGTTAAGCCTTCTCCTACATTCTCCCATTAATTTCGAACTCCACCAAGGGCTTACTCAAAGCCCTTAGTGCGGCTTGACTATCGGAGAAGATCCGCACTTCCTTAAACTCTCCTAGCCACTCCCCCACAAGGTGCCAGCATTCAATGATGCCCACCATCTCAGACTGGAAAACAGTGGCCAAACCACCCAAGGCCACCGAACTCGCTCTATCCAACTCCTGAAACCATGCTCCCGCCCTCGACAGGCCAGTACCCTCCTGCCTAGAGCCATCTGAATAGCAGCGAATAATACCGCTGCCCGACTCCGTTGGCCTCATGTGGTTATCATCCCCTATACTACCAATCGTAATCTCATAATCTCTCTCAAATCCCCATTTCTTGCTCGTCTCATCAAGCTTGGATAGCACAAATCGGTTCACTCGCCAAATTTCGTCCTCGATCCTAGAGTGATCCCCCCGAAAGGTTCTCACCCATTCTCCCTTGCACCTCATTCTGAGGTACCCTTTCATTGCCTCCCCCGTTACCACATACTGAAGAGGGGTTAGCCCCAACAGCATCTCCAGTGCCACCGTCGGTGTCGTTCTCATCGCGCCAGTGATAGCCAAACAGGCCATGCGCTGCACTCCTAGCAATTTCTTACTGTTCCTTCCCACCAAGGTACTAGAGTTTTTATGATTAAATCTTACCAAGTAGCTACAGACAAAAATCCTGCTGTAAAAAATATTTATATCTTCATAAGAGGTTCATGTTATCGAAGTTATCATTTTAAAAAAAAAAAAAAACTTTATATTAATTATTTTATTTAATTATTTTATATTTTATAAAAAATCTCAACTTATACTACTTAGAATAACAATGAATACAAAAATAAAAGTACAACAAAAAAAAAGAAAACAAAAAGAACTGTCCAATAGAAAACATTATTATCTACAAATATAAAACAATGGAAGGATTTGTAGAGTGCACTAAACGAACCATATGAATATTTTATGAGCGCCCTTAAAAATACTTCCCTTAAATAAAAAAGAAAAGACTTTCAAAACATTCTGGACTATAAAATACAATATATATTGTATGCGCATAATACCTGGGACCCTACAATCCTTAACAGAAAAGAGAAGAGAAGGATTTTTGTAAACTATAAAACAGTATTTGTAAGATAGTAAATAGCAATAACTCAATTGAGTGTTACAGTTATTATAGCAATAAAGATAGTGCTGTACTCTGGTTGGAGAAAAATGTACTATAATAAGCATCAATATTTCCATAAATTTTCATATAAAAATCTGAAATGGTGGAAATATCCACATAAATTTTTCTTAAAGCAGTTATAAAATTTGGACAAATTTTCTCAAAGCGAGGCAGTGTAGCCCTTAAGTTTCCTCATCCCAGGAACCCTCTACTAATCACTAACCACAGATGGGTACAGAAGGAAGCACTGCCCATCCACAAGTAGTGTACTAAGCTGGTCCCCGGCTGCCAATAACCATAGATATTGACCCGAAAAAAAATATGAAGAAACTGCTGATTGTGTTAGTATGTTTTTTTTTTTTCACGTAATAGAGGCTGATAATTTTAAGAATTGCGTTTCTACAGGTCCTGCAATTGATTTTTTTTTTTTTTTTAATTTCTCTTTCAAAGAAAAATGGAGAAAATGTAATCTCAGGAAATTACATTTTAATTTGATTCCATTTTATATATTTCAACAATAGAATTTATGAACAAAAACTACAGAGAAAAAGTCTTTGAAAAACCTTTCCTAAAAAGTATTATGGTACATCAAGGAGCAATTCAAGACAAAAAAAAAAAAATCTGGTGTGAAACACTCACACAACTTTTTCTTATGACAGTGTAGGGGAATCGTTTATTGTGATCACTGTGGTATGTAGTAGATGTCTTGAAGAGGGCGGAAATTAGTTTAGAGATTTTTGGAATTAGAGCTCGAATTACTAACACTGAATTTATAAAAATAGACTGTATTTGTACAGTATTTTAAATGTGAAAAATGGTAACTATTAACATGAAATACTTAGAATAAATAAGAGATAAACAACAAATAATTTAAAATGATTAAAGTAAATAAACTAAAATGCACAACTATGGAAATGAGTATAAGTAAAACCTGTATAGGTACGCGGAACTGCTGCTCGTATAACGATGTACTCGTATATATGACGTACTGGTATATAATAATCCCCTCTTCCAATGGGGCGAAGTTTATTTTAGTGTTAGCAACACTCACACCAAGACATCTGTCCTAGTGTGCGACCTTGTGCGACCTTGTGCGACCTTGGTTAGTTCGGTGACCAGTGATTTAGGTCAGTGGCCAGCTTTATCGGTGCTTGCTTTGATGTAAAGTATTGACCCTTGTATTGAAAAGGGTTTCGTTTGTTTGGCCGCGGCCTTGTCTTGAAGACAGCGGCCGGCTAGGCCACTAGTTATAAATTATCTTTTATTCCTGCCATCCTTTGTGAAGATAGCAGCTGGCTGGAACCACTTTGACATTTCTATGACTTTGATGTGTCATTATACCAGTTTTCAAAATTGTAATTGACAAATTTTATAGTTAGTATATCAAATTTAATGAAATTCGTCGAAAACTGTAAACTGATCAGTAAAAGCGCACTTCCGGTTTACTAATTTTCCTTGAAACTCGGAATTTGGACTATCTATTTATTACTAATTAATTTTGTTTGGATGGTAGAATTGTATAATCAACAAACTATGATAGCACTTTAAAGAAAACATAACCCCACCCCTCCCCCAAAAGCCCCCTTAAATGACATTACCAGGAGAAATGTTTCAAATAAAAGTTGTATCTCTTCATATGTGTAGTTCACATTCATAGTTTAAAGGAAACCTTTGAGCCGGTTTTGCGAGAACATATCAGAAAACTGAAAAATACATTTCAGTAAAAAACGCCCTCATTCGGTGATCCGATTTTTTGAAACTCGAAATTTCAATACCAAGTTTGAAGAAAATCGTCGGAGCCATTTTTAAGAAAATCGCAAGAAAGTGAAAAAAAAAAATTCAGTAAAGTGGTACTTCCGGTTGAGGGATTTTGGCAGATGACCCACTGTCGGAACCCATGGTGATATCAGGTTGGAACTTTCTAAGATTTTCGGTTTTTGAGCTATGGTGTTCAGGTACACACACACACACACACACACACATACACCTTTGCTAAAAACCACTTTTTTGGACTCAGGGGACCTCAATGCAGATATTTCCGATGTAAACTCAATATCGAAAATTTGGCACGCGGATACAATACTTTCTTTTACCAAGAGTAAAAAAAAAAAAAAAAATCTAGTATGAAACAAATGAATAAAAATTCCAAAGTTGAGGGAGAATAAATTGTCAATTACAACTGTGAGAATCGCACGAAAGAAAGTTGTGTCAATGATTCACATCAGATTTTTATTTTATCTTACTCTTACTCTATAAGAGAATGTTTATGAGAAATACTTGTTTTGACAAAAAGTGTGTGTGTGAGAGAGAGAGAGTGAGTGAATTAAACATCTCAAAAACTTATAATTCTAATTAGAATAAATTTCGTAGGATGCGATAGAAGAATCCATTATCCGGAAATGAGAGTTTTGTAATGACATAGCAATGTCAAAGCAATGTCAAAGCCTTCACAAAATATAAAAAAGGATAGAATAATTTATAACTAGTGGCCCCAAAGCCGGCCGCTGCCTTTTCAATACAAAGGTATCAAAGACAAGCACCGATAAAGCCCTGTTCAGAACAGAAGCCACCTGATCTTTGAATCACTGGTCGTCGACCTAACCAAGGTCGCACAAGGTCGCACGCTACTAGAGATGTAGTGGAATCAATTGTCGTGATTCCTGAGGTATGAAGTTAGATGTCTTGAAGAGGGATTTATTAGGCGGAATTTAGTTTAGAGAGTTATTGCTTGAGTTAGTAACACTGAATTTATAAAAATAGAATATATTTTAACAATAATTTGAATGAGCCTAATGGTAAGCACAATTAATATGATTTGATAAAAGTAAATAAATAAATTTAAGAGTTAAATAACAAATAATTTAAAATGATTATAATAAATAAACTAATATGCACAACTATGAAAATAATTGAAACCTTGTATAGGGACGCGCTCGGAACTCAAGTATATCTGCTGCTGTAAAAATGATACTGATATAATAATATGGTTACTGGTATAATGATGATGATAATATAAACTTCGCCCTCTTCTTGTGGGGCGAAGTTTATATTAGTCTTACTCACACACTGTCAAGTGTGCAAGTAAGTTCTCATGAACAGGGCTTTATCGGTGCTTGTCTTTGATACCGGACAAATACTATACAAAAAATGTATCTGACTAAATGTTTTTTCGATTATATTTTTAGTTTATTTTGTAATTACTTATTTTTCCATTATGGAAACTTCAAAATCCCGTCCCTGCGCTGTGAGCATCCCCTCTCCTTCCCCACTCAAATGACTTTCAATGACCGCAAATTTCCAAAATTTTAATGAACAAATTTTTTTGAAATTTGGAATTTTTACTTAAGTTTAATCCCATTAAATCCCTAAGAGGTGAAACCTAATATTTCAAACTTCCTCAGACCTATTTTAAAATCTATTGCCCTAGAAAAATGTTTCAAATAAAAATGATAAAGATTTGTTGTATGTAGATTGTAATGGGATCCGAATCATTTAAGATTCGTACGATCCGAAGAACCATCCGGATCATTAAAGATTCATAGGATCTGAAAAACGAAGAATCAAACATAGTTACTCCATCCTACCTAGGCCAAACTAGGGAGGGAGAATTCCATATATAGAGAGCAATATATGATTTTATGATTTAGGCTGATTTCAATGTGTATTTTGAAATTTTAAGAAGAAATCCAGAAATGATTTGAACCAATGCTTGAGGCTTAAAAAAAATTATTTACTTTTATTGCGTTTTTTTTTTTTAATTAAAAAATTACATTTCATTTTAGACAATATAGGAAAAGCTCTACGTTTCGGATTTTACCTTGCCATTTTCAAGAGTAATAATATTTTTTTCTTGACGTACATTTTAATACAAAATAATTACAGTTCTTTAATATTTAACATATCAAATTATACTATACCCCAAAAAAATGATAATAAAGATTCTCGACCGTTCTATTAATAACTGCAAGAGATCCATTATCCGAAGCGGTCAATAAAAATTACACTTTTTTTAACATTTTTCCAACGTTCCGACAAATTCCTCATTTTTGCATTTCTGATGATGTAGCTCATTATATAAGCAACTCTTTATTTTGTGTTTAGTGTGTTTAATGAAAATTATATGTAACCCCGATTAACTTTTTTTTTTTTAATTTTATCCCTGAAGAAGACAATAAATTTGTCGAAACATTGGAAAAGTTTTAAAAACGTGTAATTTTTATTGACCGCTCCTCGAGATTTCTTGCAGTTCAAATTTATTATTTCGTTTATGCTCTAACAGGAACCTAATATTGGACAACCGGAAGTACAACTTTCTGGATCCGGAAGTACCACACCATATTATTTTTTTTATATAGGGTAGGGTGGGGCTTGTTGTTACAGGGCCATGTTGTTACCGTGTAATTTTTAAAAAATCGGCTGACAGAAGCACTTCTTAAATGGTCAAAGTTGAGAGATATGCGAGTGCTGTTTGTTGTTGTAATCAGTTTCCGCTAAGATTCTGTTGCATATGGCGGCATTGTGTGACTTTCCTCGAAATATCATATTGAAAGATACATTTTATTATTGAAATAGAAAGCTGTGATCTGAAAACTACTAAAGATAAAGCTTTCATACTTATGCTGTTAATTCATACTCCTTAACAATAATTTCAATCCAATATGGTTGCGCTAGTATTCTTTGACCTATGTGTTTACGGATTAATTAGTGAAATAGCGTCAGTGGGGTTAGTTGTTACATTTGCTTGGGCATAAACTTGTCCCACTGCATATCTTAAATCAAATCACGGCAGATCTTAAAAGAAATAAAGCTAAAAACAAGAAAAACGAAAAAGTTGGCAATTCTAACAAAAAGAAAATCTGTGTCTTCAAAGCTGCGAACAAGAATCAAAAAAATAATTTGCCATCTTCAAGTTCCGGCGAAGAAGATGAGGACTGGCTGAAATGTCTAAAACCATGATCGCGGTCAAAAGGTGGGGAAAATTGAGTTGAATGCATGCAGTGCAAAATGATCCTAGACATATTTGCCACAATTGTAACTCGGACTTAGAGATGGGTAGTGACAGTGAATAGAAAGAGAATGAATGTTCAAGCATTTAAGTTTGCAATAATCCATGTTTAGATCATAATCAAGCTGCTATTATTATTAAAATAAAGATCTGATAATTTGTTTATTGAACATATTTCAGTTTCATTTCCTTAAAATAAACACCCAAACATGTATTTTACACATTGTAACAACTTACCCTCCGCATGTAACAACAAGCCCCATCGAAGGCGCATTGTTACAGTATGCGCATTTTAATAATATTTGAATTTTTTAAATGTTACTTCATTTTGAAAAATCTCAAAAAAGTATATAATTAGTAGAAATAAATGAGACAACAAATTAATCAATTTTCAGTAATTAGAGTGCAACATACAGCAATTAAAAAATGTTTACTGAAATTTGTAACAATATGCCCCATCCAGTAATTAAACTTGTGATAATAACAGCCTATACAAAGAGCTACAAATTATTAATTGAAATCTCTATTTCTGATTACAATTTAAATTATATATTTAATTATCAAACCGATCTAATGAGAAATTTTAATTACTATTCTAGCTCATAAAATATTCTGTAGTATTGGTTTCTGATTGCGTTCAATCTAAATGCGATATAGAAACGGGTTTACACATTTTGCTAAATAGAAACTCTCTCAGTTAATTAACCTGGTAAATTGGAATATCCTATTGGTGAGAAATGAATACAGGCAGCTAAATAATGATTATTTCTCAATAGCTATTCCCAAGAAACCAGGACAGTAGCCACAATACCCAGAGGACAGTTGTTGGTACTGGGCGATATGACGAGCATTATTATAACTTGGACTATTATAATGTATTCTCAGTGTTAAGTTATGTCTACCTTCTCTTCATATATAATATATATGAGAAATATCTTCGTTTTACTTTCTCTTACTCCTAGTGAGAGGAAGAATTGTAATCGTGTCAAATTTTCGATATCGAGTTTTCAGCAGAAATATCGGTTTCAAGGTCCCCTGAGTCCAAAAAAAAAAAATGGTTTTTAGCAAATGGTCTGTGTATGTGAGAACATCATAGCTCAAAACCGTAGAAAGTTGAAACTTTATATTCCGTTAGGTATCGCCATGGGATCTGACAGTACGTTATCTGTCAAAATTCCTCAACCGGAAATACGACTTTACTAGTTTTTTTTTTTAATTTTCTTGCGATTTTCTTCAAACTTGGTATATCAACTACACATTCAAAGAGCTACAACTTTTATTTGTAACATTTCTCAGGAAAAATTCATTTAAGGGTACTTTTGGGGGAGCGGTGGGATTAGGTTGTTCACTATAGTGCAATTTCAGTTTATTATACAATTTTGTCATCTAAATAATATTAATTAGAATTAAATATGTTTTTGAAATTCCGAGTTTGAAAAAAAATCGGATAAGCGCGACGTGCATTTTTCTTGAAATATATTTCTCAGTTTTCTGGTATTTTCTCGAACACGGCTCCTGCGATTTTCTTTAAGCTAGGAATGTGGAACTACACATATAAAGAGCTACAACTTTTATTTGAAACATTTCTCCTGGTGAAGTCATTTAAGGGGGTTCTTGGGGGAGGGATGGGTTTATGTTTTTCTCTAAAATGCTATTATAGTTGATTATCCAAACAAAATTAATTAGAAATAAATAGATAACCAAAATACCGAGTTTCAAAAAAAAATTAGTAAACCGGAAGTGTGCTTTTACTGAACATTTTATTTTTAGTTTTCGACGAAATCCAACGAATTTCCGTAATTTCCATCAAGTTTGGTATACAAACTCTAAAATTTTGAAAACTGGAGTTAGAGAAAGTTGTGTGAGTGTTTCACACCAGATTTTTTTTTTTTTTTGTATTGTATTATAATGAAAATCTGGTAGTATAAAAACACGATTTTCGTATAATCTACTAGTGCTATTGCCGTTTGTTTGAAACTGGTATTACTTGAACTTAGTGTTAAGCATTACGAACTAGCTCTTTCGGTTAGCTTTCTCTTTTGAATTATTCATAACATAGGTTTATTTCAGCATGTCCGCAATTGATCCAAGTCCTAGAGCCCTTGAGAATATGACACACTAGAGGCTTAAACCACACAAACCCGGCCTACTGTTATATACCCATATATACATGCGCACAGAATATAATGTATATATGCAAGCGCGCACACACACATTGTATAATCTTGCAATAAGTAACTAGAAACTCTCGCCAACTTTTCTTGATTTTTAATTTAGTAAAGTGCACTTCAAATTACTTTACTTAATTAAGTTTTTATGCCTATTATTAAAACAAAAAAAATATTTTTTTTTAAGTTGGCTGAAAAGATAATCTATTTTTTTGCAAAAGGGTATAAAATTATTACTTCGATAATTCATTTTTGTTTTGTTTTTTTTTTGTTTGCCTAATAAAAGTAAAGTTTCACTTTGTTTTAATATGTGCGCCTGTTAAAGTTCCTTTAGATGATGTTGTTGAGACTTTTCTCTAAACCTGTTATTTCATATTTTACTATTTTTAAAGCTATATGTATAATACTTGAAGAAAATCGGTTGACCGGAATTGTTTTGTTGGAATGATGGTCCTCAGTTGAAGACATCAACGGTTTTTTTTTTTTAAGCATGATGTACTTAAAATGGCCCCTAGACGATCAATATTCACGTCAATATATTGCACAAGAATTGATATTGCAAATAATATTGCCCGTCTGTCAATCAGATTGAAAGATTGCACAATATATTGAGTCAATCAAAAAGAGTTTGATTTTTATTGTGCAATCTAATAAATATTGCATCGGCTGTGGGCAGTATTGCGCAATCTGGTTCAGTCTTGTCCTGACAGTGTTGGAGTCAACAGCAACTTATCTATAAAAGATGACTACAATGGGAAAAGATGAACAAAGAAAATTCATTGTAGAATGCATCGAGATGTATCGGAGCTTACCACCCGCTTTGTGGAATATCAAGAGTAAAGATTACAGCAACAGAATAAAAAAAAAACGAACAGTATGAACAGTTGCTTTCTAAATATAGAGAATACTATCCGGATGCTGATAAGTCACAATTAGTGAAAAAATTTAATTCGTTGCGCACTAACTTCAGAAAGGAATTAAACCGAATACACTTGTTGACTACAGAAGTGTCAGCCATGAACTAATGTATTGTGAAATAATATTGCCCCATGTGTGTTGGCCAACAATATTATTGTGCAAAATATTGTGCATGAATATTGACGTGAATATTGATCCTCTAGGGGCCACTTAATGTACATGTATACCAGACCCTATCATAAATGTCTAAAACTTTTTTCCGAAAAAAATGATCTTGCTAGATTATGGGGGCTAGGTCTTGCTCCCCTCTAGAATATTATGTTTTATTTGTATTATTATCAATGGGTGCCGAAGGCGCAAGACCTAAGTAAATGTGACTCTTATCTCCCCAGACCGCCCCCAGTAATCTACCGGTCTGACTACTACAATATCTTAAGATATCTTTAATTTGCAACCCCCCCCCCGGCTCCCTTAGAGTGTTGCCCTCCCAAATATGCGGAAACTTGTATTAATGAAACGTGGATACTGACCTAGATAGTGGTGTTGCACCATTTCCCTGAAAACCTCGGCACAATTCTGACACAATGAAGGACGTCCTGCCTATTTTGATGCAAATGACCGATCAATATCACCACTACGACTCTCAATTGTATCCCTATTTAGGGAGATAAGTTACTTATAATCTTTATAAGTTTCTTAAGGAAGCCGCACACCGGCATGCGTCAAGACATGAGACACATGCTTCATTCATGATTCAGACTCACCTCCGTACAACGAAAAAACACGTGTCTGCGTCCTTTTAGTTGGGTAGCATGCCTTCTTCTAGTGAAGACGATGTTGTTAATGTATATTTGGCTAAAATTACGTAAAAGGAGGAAAAGAAAGTGGTGGGTCATAATTTTAATCATTCCGGTAAATTTCCAGTCTTATTACCGTCTGAACCCAGAAACATACAAGGAACTTTTTCAGAGGGTTTCGTCTTTATTGCAGAAGCAGAATACTAATTACAAAAAAGCTATAAGTGCTGATAAACGGCTACTTATAACATTAAGTACCTTCAAAATACTGATGTCTTAAGTCAAGCTGCACCGAAAAGGAACATGCACTGCGACATGACCCTGACGTCAGCATCATGATTCAGACCTGTTAGTGGGAAATTTCTGTAACTTCATATGATTCAATTGTGTTCCATCCATTACGTCTTGTTGCAGACATTTTGTCTTGACCGTTGCATGTTTTGACGCATGCAGGTGTGCGGCCTCGCTTAGACCTAAAGACAACCTTCCGTGTCTCTCCAGTTTCCCAATTACTTCATTGTGTGACTTCAGTGTTGCAAAATTGTTTGGTGACGGCTACTGCTGACTCGGGACCATAAAACTGTAATGAGGATACCACTTTAGCCATTCTCATCCCATCCTTTCATTGGCCGCTATATTCGCATGTCCGGGTATCCAGAAGAGCTCCATTCTGCTCTTCTTAGCGAGGCCACCTGAGTCTTCTCCTAAATTCACCCAATAACTTAGAGGTTCAACATGGCTTATTCAAAGCCTTTAGTGGAACTTGACTATCAAAAATATCGTCACCATTTTAGCTTCTCTTTGCCACTCATCCGCTGCACAGCTCCATTTCTTTCCAACCATTTCTTTCTTTAAAACTTATTATATCAACTACATATTGTTACGCAGCCAGTGGTGCCATTTTGGAGAGGAAGTAGGAACCTCCACTTCTCTTAGTGGCCGCTAGGAAGCACTGGCGACACGCTCTAGTTCTTTGTAGAAGAATCGAGGAAGTTCTAGAAGATTCTCCACCGGTATAATAGTGGGACCGCAGAGAGTTGGGAGAGTTTTTTTTCCAGTTTCAAACGAAGTGTACGTTTGTGGAAAGTGTATAAAAAGTGAGCAAAGTGAACTTTTATGGTTTAAATTGTGAAGTAATTATTATTAAGTGTTGTTTTTTTGTAATTTATTGTGTATAGCAATAAATTGGTGTTTTCTTTATTGAAGTTTAGAGTATTTTATCTATACGAACCCACTTAAAACTAGTTGCAGTAGCTAGTTTAGAGGGAAAATACGTTAGAATATATTAAGAGCTACAACTTTTATTAGTAATATTTCTCCAGAAAAATTCGTGTCATAGAGGGCCTGTGAGAAATAGTTGGGATTATGTTTTCTTCAAAAGAGCTATTTTTAGTTTATTGTACGATTCCTTTATCTAAATAATATTAATTAGAATTTAATATATTAATAAAATTTCGAGTTTTAAAAAAAAAACGGTTGACCGGAACTGCGTTTTTATTGAACAGTTTTTTTTTTTCAATTTCCTATAATTTCCTTCATAAAAAAAAAACAATAGATTTTATTAAATTTAATATACAAACTATAAAAATACAGAGACCTGTGATTTTTGTTTGAAACTTCTTTCTGTGAATGTTCACTTACGTGGGTTTTGGGGAAGGGATAAGATAAAGTTCCCTCAAAAAAAAAAAAGAAAAGTGGTTTCACATTGATATAACATGGCCGGACAACTAAACATCTAAATAAGAATTATAAGTTGAAAGAAAATTTATCATTTATTAATTTTATAAATTGCTGTAAGTGAAAGTCGTGTGTGATGGCATATCACTCGTGTAAGTATTTCACACCAGATTTTTTCTTTCAAGTTTTCAAAATTATATCAAAAATATCTTCAAAAGAATCTACTAAACGGTTTTTAGTAATAACATTGCGTTAAAATAATAGTTGATGATAAAAATGATAAATTGATCAGTGGTTTATGATAGAAAAAAAAATCCCTTGACACAGCAGCCCAAGAAGGGCCAAGGCTTGCCAGACGGCGATTTGAATGGGAGGGCGTATGGTAAGCACGCCGTTTAAGTTCCGGCCTTTGCTTCCTAGGGCGCTACTAAATGTAGGTTCCCACTTTTCATCACGATGCTGGGTCAACACCGACTTTGCCCTCACTGGAATCTAACCCTGAATTCTCGTACTAAACCAAGCATGAAGAATTTATGATAGAAAGCGTAATAAAAATACGTTAAAGTTAGATAATCCCATAATATATTATAAAAAGAAAGCTCTTGAGAAATTTGTTAAATGTTAATAGTATTGTGTGCGCAATAGGTAATAAAGTTAGACTATCATTAGGTTAGTCACACTATCATTCCTTCTATTTTTTTTTTTTTGAAAACTAAACTATAGCTTATCAAAACTAGAGCAATAAAAAGATCTAGAGAAAATTGCAGCCAATGAAAAAGTGGCCACATCGTAAAAAATATGGCTACCCTATAGTAGAACGACGAATGTGGGTGATAAAAATTGTGCAATGCGTGGGGGGGGGGGCGGACTATGGATGAGGTGGCGTCTTGTTGGAGAGTGTTTCTCTCTCTCCCCCACTCTCTTTCTATTTTCTGTAACTCTTTCTTCTGTAGATATGAAATAAAAATACTAGCAAGAAGAAAAAAAAAAAAAACAGGTTTTCTTAGTTTTGGAAGTTATTTCTTACAAATAATAGCACTTTGTACTCGTATTAGTGTGGCAGCAGTTACGGTTCAAAATGTTCTTTTACCATTTTTTTATGGTTCTTTATTCGAACTTTCATTTGATTTTTTTTTTATTTTTTGAAGGATAATTAATCAGATTCTTCTTCTTCTTTTTCCAAGGTCAGACATAATGTAATATGAAATATAAAAATAAAAGATAAACAAGTGTGTGTAGTAATGGTAAAAAAAAATTAATGGTAAAAATAAATTCTTCTAATACATTTTACGTTTAATGATATTGGAAATAGGGTATTACTTTCAAATAGTTAATAGTTGAAATAATATGTTTGCATTAACCTTCAAATCCCTGTGGGAAACGAGTAATTGACTTCCAACTTGTGTATTAGGGCCAAGTACTCTTTATGTTTGCTGTTCACTTCCATTAACGGACAGCCCCTTATCCACCCACTAGCGCAAATATATTTGGTTTAATCCGTTCTTTTTCTTTATTTACTAAAAAAAAAAAAAAAGTATCTTATTTGTTGGTAATGCAGCAATTAAAATTATTAAATAATCTAGTGTATTTTTTATTCTCCAATTTGTTATTTTAGTATATAAAATAGATCGCTTCCTATAGATTACTATTTTGAACACCTTCATGGAGTCCCTCAAGGTTCTATACTAAGTCTTGGTTTGTTTACCACCTTCATAAACTCCATTCCAAAACCTGATAATATTAACCTCGCCCTATATGCTGACGATGTGGTCATACTCACCACTTCCTGGAGAAAGTCTCTAACAGACTTACTAATGCACTGGGTGAGCTGACTAAACTGACAAAATACTTTATCAACAAATATAAAGTACAGATCAACCACAAAAAGATATAAGCCATTCTATTCACTAAACGTAGACCGCACATCAATCATTACAGTTAATAGTAGTACAATACCTTGGTCAGACAGTATCAAATATTTTGGCATGACTATGGACCGCACACTTTACTTTGTTACACACATAAAAGACAGATATCGCTGGTAAGACCTCCTCTTTCCACTACTCTCCCGCAACTCCAAATTGTCCACCAAAAACAAAAATTAATTCTCTACAAAATTGTAATCTGTCCCTTACTTGTGCTCACTTATGCCTCTTTAGCTTCTAGCTTTAAATGTAAGTGTAACCTTTCAAACTCCTAATTGTCCAAAATAAATTCTTCCTTTTGCTATTGACATGCCCTACTACACACGTATATTACATCTTCACGAACTAACTGACACATTCACAATGATTATGACTACATTAAAAACCGACTAATAAAACTTCAGACTAACATCGCTGTTTACTCAAACCTTCTCTGCCGATTCATAACTAGTTATGATATGGCACTTAATTATAGGCATATAAGCGTATCAAAAATATCCTTAGAAACTAACTTTTCATAAAGTCATTGGGTTTTTCATTTCTTTTTCCCAAATAATTGTAATTAATTAAATATTATTATTATTATTTGTCTGTGGGGAGGGACCAAACCGTACGCTATCCAAAGCCTCACTGGGCCTATATAGCTACCCCAAGAAAAACAATAACAAACCGGGTCTAGAATAAAAATCCAGACCCGGATCTAATCTATCTAAGATTCACCGCAGTCCGGATAAATCGGACAATAACCTTAAACGGAAATAGCCTAAGCTCTTCCACTGACATCTTATTCCGTATTGGTCCTGAACCTAAATTCCTCATAACCCAGGCAATAAGTCATAAGATGGATGAGTGTTTCCTCCTTTGTCTCACGGACGCTACAAAATGGATCCGGCATAAGCCCCATTATGTAGTGATGTCTTCTTAAACCACAATGTCCAGTAAGAGATCCAACCAGATGCCTGAGAGAGCTCCGTGTAAAACACAGCAACGTCTCATTAATGGCCTTGTCCGGGCCCCGGATGAGCATTTTGGACTGCCGAAAAGCAACTGAGCTCATCCATAAGGATGAATGCTGTGAAGCTGTCCATGTCTGGAAGCTGTCCATGTGAAGCTGTCCATGTGCCAGAAGACACGCCAACAGCAGGCTCGGGACCAATGAAAGGGAATTAATTAAACTTAGTTTACAGTTAAGCTCACTGGAGGATGTAATGCTATGTGCATTTGTACTCCTTTCAAAAGTATATATATATATATGTATATATATAAATGTAAATAACTTTTAAAGAAAAATGCTATCTATCTATACCTTGATTAAATTAGTTTAAAAAAAAAAAGAAAGTCTGATTTAAAACATTCACCCATTATTATTATTCGCATAATTTTAATCTTTTTTTTTTAAAGGTTTACTAAATATTTAATGCCTTCATGATTGTCTTTAATAAAATCCAAGCCCTTGTTGAGGAAATTCGACACTCAGGCACTGAACTCAATGTTACCATAACAGCCGTGCGGAGCGCCTCTAGGCATTACTCTCCCTCTGTCATGCCACTGTACAGTACGGACGAAAGGGCATTGTCAGCCAAGCTTCCTTATAGAAGCTCTTTCTAGCTCCTGTCAAATAGTAAACGAAACTGGGTATGAGCCTGGCTATCAGAGAGCTTTAACTTTGTCGCAAGATCAACTTTGAAGGGTTTAACATTGGAGAGCTAAATCAATATGTAAAGAAATCTAATAGGCTACCAAAACAGCCAGTCAAGCATTTAAGAACTTACTGTGTGAATCTTCAGCATAATTTTCAAGGATTTTTTCAATCTGCTTGTAAAACAAATGTAACACGCAATATAATATACTCTGTCTCAACTTTGATCATTGTTACAGCCCATAGAGATTTCACCAAACTAGCTTTAAAAGCGCAGAGAAAGTATTGTTGAGATAGATAAGGACTCACTCCTTCAAGTCTCTTGTTATAAGCTTAGCACTTCCGTGTTAGCTCACAAAATTAATCTTGCGAACAAATTGTAACAATTGTTGGCTGTTAGAAATGATCAGATGTTTAGTTGATAGTTCAGATGATAATTAGTTGGTTTATCGGCCAGGTAGTATCCAAGAAAACACCAAATAATTTTTAAATGTTTTTATTTGAAACCCGACGTTTCGGCAAACATTGTTTACCTTCAGAGACATTTTCCGTGGTAGCCTGCTTCATTTTGTGGTCATCGACCGGTTTCGGGCATTCGCCCATCATCAGGATGCGTTTTTCAGACAGTGTGCCAACACAGACTCGTACAGAGACTTAGTTTCACCAAGAGTTAGTGTGAAACTAAGTCTCTGACGAGCTGTTTGGCACACTGTCTGAAAAAAAAACGCATCCTGAAGATGGGCGAACGTCCGAAACCGGTCGATGACCACAAAACGAAGCAGGCTACCACGGAAAATGTCTCTGATGCTTTGCAGCTCTGCGGAACCAACCACCACAACAAATTGTTTACCTTCTTCAGGGGCTATCTATAAAGAAAAAAATATACAAATAAGAATGTAGCTAGCATAAACAGAACAACAATATAAAACAATAGAACAATAAAAATAAAAAGTAGTAATAGTTCCCATCCCACCTTTCGCAATGAAAACATCAAAAAGTCGAGAAAAATCCTGTCCTCCAACGGTTACCCTACACACATTATGAACAAAATAATCAAAAAAGCATTGACATCAGCATTACCCACACCACTAGTAATTCCACCAACATCACGAATACAACTATTCACAGATCTCTTACACACATCCACTCTCTCTCCCAAAAAATAAACAAATCCCTCAAAAAACATATCTCCAATCTCACTACAGGCCTCACCACCACTAATAAACTTGCTAAACTATACACAAAACTAAAAGATCATTACCCCTAAACTCAAAAAAACCCACACAGTATACAACATCAAATACACTACACCACTTTGCAATGCCACGCATGTAAGCGAGAGCTCACACTACTTACACAAAAGACTAAAACAACATAAATATGACATCACCTCCAAAAAAATAGACAGCAGAGCCGATTTCCAAACATGCATTATCCCTAAATCATTCCTTTGACCTGCAAAACCCATCCATTTTAACAACACAACCTAATCACACAAAACGCCTCCTAGCAGAATCAATACACATCCACCTACAACCCAATCCTATAAACCACAAAAAAGACAAATAAATAATTTCATCTCTCTACAACAACATCCTCCATTCCTTAAAGTAGACATATTTACATCCACCCAGCCCTCAGCGTCATCATCCTACATACTTTCCCCTGCTAATTCCCTTTCCTCTTATATATCTATTAAACTATTCCCAATAATCGATGAATAGTCCAATAAGCTTTAAATTTTAATCTAAAAAAAAAAAAAATTTTAATTAAAAATTATATATATATAAATACACATATTTATTATATTTGTCCTGCTTCTTAGTCCCTTCACTACCAACAATTCCTAACGGTACTTCCCCCCTCCACTCCTGTTTTTCCTTCTCAACCTTTCACTGGCAGTACACTCATAACTACAGTCATAATCAAACATGTTGTGACAAGACTTCCAAACTTCTCTCACTCTAAGGTCTATAACTTTGCTACAATTTCTTTAAATTATGTATCTGTGTAATTACCTTGGTATTTTGTTGAGTTATTTTACTATTACTACTTTTTATTTTTATTGTTCTATTGTTTCATATCTGTTGTTCTGTTTACTGTTTTATTTATGCTAGCTATATTCTTATTTGTATATTTTTTCTTTATAGATAACCCCTGAAGAAGGTAAACAATGTTTGCCGAAACGTCGGGTTTTAAATAAAAAAACATTTAAAAATTATTTGGTGTTTACTTGGATATTTTCTGGCCGATAAGCCAACTAATAGATACATCTGATTAATCTTGCGACTTGTTAAAGCCCTCAAATAATCAAGCTTATATCAAGTTTTGCCTATCTCTGGAATAGACCAAACCTTCTAGGTAGTCAACGTTGTAGCCAATTCGTCCATACAGTACAGTCAGCGACATATAGTTGGGAACAAGAAGCATAGTTCAAGAAGTTTGCCTGGAAAGTTACGATGCTAGCGCTTGATACGGCTAGTTTCAGTAGTCCAATATTTATATGGCGCATTTCCTCAAAACACTAGACACACTTGTTTATGTTATTAGGCTAAATACCCCGCAAGAACACTAAATCCCTAAAGAAGTGATCAATCTGGAAGTAATATTTATTTTGGAATGAATGTATTTATTAGAATGAGTGAATTTATTTGTCTGTTTTTCGTTTGATAGAAATAATGATTGAGGAGCGTGGACTGGCAAATGATGAACTTGACCGATCACTATAGTTGGATGCCAAAGGCAGTTTGTAAAGGCGCTTTGCAGGTGATGCGCAAAAAAAAAGGGGACCAATCCACTATTCCCTACGGGTTTACTTTCTGTTACGATACTTCGTTATTGATCATGCCGCTCAATCATCCGCACACAAAAACAGAACACAATCAACATACGGATTTATGAAATTTAGAGTCCTTAAATCATTTATTTCCTGGTAAAACTCAATTTCATTAAACAGATATGAATGTAATAATTTCTCTTATGGCTGTAAGAGAAAATATAAGCATTATTTACATTTAGCAAACAAGTTTTTTTTTTTTCTAAGCCCAGTAAAATTATAATACAAGAAAACCTTTTGCAAATTTACCTAAGAAATCCAAGCTCGTTATTATTACTACTAATGTAAACCATGAAAAAAAAAACCACATTAAATTTATTTATTTTTTTTTTATCAGTATTATTTTTTACTATATAACAATTGTCTGTTTGGTATTTTTTAATGAAATACCAGCCAAGTTCCTTTTTTAAACTTTTATATAATCATTGATATCTATAATAAAATATATATATATATTAGTTTCCATAAAGTAGGGCGTCTTTATTCAATATTTTTCCTAGTATCGTTACAATATCTTCTTTCTATTCACCAATCAAATAAAATATTAGATGCTTATTTCCACAGACTTTTTTATAAGACACAGATTTTGTACGTTCTGTTCCCTAAAAAAAAAAAAAAAAAAATTTACATATCAATATTTAGCTCTTCAAAATTGATGCAAAAGTATTTATAAAGAATATATATCGATATAGAGAATGCTGTTAATAATATCATACAATCAAGGTTTTTTAGCGCTCAGAAGAAAATATTCCAGACAATATCAGTTCAGTTGTTGTTGTTCAGTTTAAACTTCCCCTTAACTTGTATAACCATCAAGACCAAGCTCACTCTAAGCATTCATGCACCACTCCAGATTATTTTGGAACAATATTTTATGTAGTGAATCAAGCCAAAATATAGGATCAAAAACTTTTAAACGATTTTTCAAGTTTTATCCTAAAATTTTTTGATACAGAACACAAATTCCTTATTATAATTGTGTAGTGGAAGTACGAAATGAAAAATAATAGTTTTTAAAAAATAATTTATCTAATTTTGTTAATATATTAGACTGTGAATTTATCTTCAAAAAGATTGTATTTTAGTGTCAGGTACTGTAAATTGGGATCATTAAACAAAGGCAAGAAATCCCGTTAGGGTAACTCATTTGTATAAGAGAATTCCCCCGCGAGAGAGAGAGAGCAATTCCAAAGAAGAGAGCCATCAGCTTTAAAAGAGTAAAAAGTACATAGTCTTAACTCCAGCCTTTAAACCAGACAGTCGTATTCTGCTTCCAAAGCCAGAACACTTCAGGAATTGCTCTCTTAGTATCAGTGCCAGTTATAAGTTAAAACATAAGAGCTTTGCATTAATCTTGATAAATACTTAATTTCTTAAACATGATAGTGTGATATTGTAAAATACTTAAATTTACTAAGAGATAATATAATTATTTATAAAACAGTGGTGTGTTCTTATTTATTCTTAATTCTTATATTCTATCTCAAACAAACCTACAAGCCCTTTTAGGAAAAAGCTCGTGCTACATACGACAAACAACACATCATCACACCATACATTATAATTGTCTTGGAATTTATTAGTAATATTAGAGGATAGTTATGCGGCTAAATCTGGGAGTACAAAGGAGCTAAAACGGGATCCAGCTTACCTTTACCTTCCTTGGAAACACTGATTTCTAAATAATAATGAGTGATGTAAGCATTTTTAATCTCTTGGTTTTTGCATTATGTTTATGGTTTATGGTTTAAAAAGTTTATGGTATATTGGTGAAGAAATAATTAGTTAATTTTAATAATTTGTGATAGTTTTATTGGACAAAATAATCTTTCTCGAGTATCTCTTAAAAAAGGGACGCGAATTAGAATTTTTTTTTTATGAAGACTTAGTGCAATTGAACTTCCGCAATGCCAAAAATTGCCAAAAAACAGTACATACATAATATCAGTTTTTCAAATGGGAAGAATCGGCGGTTTTTGCAAGAGCTTTTTGCGTAACGTACACATGCATCCAACAACACATGCTCACTTAGCTTCTCCTATCCACACCTACAGCTCCCATCCCCCACCAGACCCATCCTTGCCCATTAACCTGACCATTAACTGTCCATGTCCCTTGACCAACCATGAAACCGCCTATGACAATTCGTCGGAAATAATGCTACAACCCCACTTCACCTCCTGCAAAAAAGAGAACGTTGCCCTTCCTTTGGTTGAACTCCTCCACCTTTCGTTCCACTCCCGCAGTAATAAAATATCCAGCTCTCAGAAGGCTAAGTTCCTGACCCAATCAGCTCTGTCTTCCTCGGATGTGGCGACAACCAAACTAATATTACCCAAATTTACCACCCGACCCTGTTTTAGCAAAATATCTACCCGCGGACCTAATCATTTCCAGATCCAAGGGGAGGTAACCCGTTAGCACCTTCAGTGACTCAGACGACACAGTGCTGCTAAACCTTCCCATTGAGAGAGCAACGAACGCATCATTGCCGACAACTGCTGCAATATCTGGGTCTGGAGGATCTTATGCGCCCAGTGTCAGGCGCAGTAAACCACATGGGAAACCAGGACCGCAGGTTATAAAGCCCTCGCACCCCTATGCGTTAACGCTCCATTCCTCTTTCGACATCCGCCTAAGTTGATATCCAAAGTGCCTTGATCTTTTCCGCAGTAACTACACATGAGAGGCCAAACTAAGCTTATTGTCCAAGATTATCCCCAAGCACTTTATCTGCTGGACCTATCGAAGGCGGTGCTCCCAAACTGAACCATAGGCTGCCTGTTTAAAGCCAACGCAGCGTTCATAAGCATCGCAACGGTGAAATTTCAAGAATTATTTTCTATACTCCAATCTCCTAGCACTCTCATTGCTAATGCTGCCCTATCCTCCAGCTGCATCCTACTATCTCCTTCCACCGTCAAAAACCTTTCCATAATAAGTAGAAATTTGCCTTGGCCAGCTATTTCTTCCGATTTAAAACCCCGAAAAACCTGTGGGGGATAAGATAGGTCGTCGTCGCTGATCATGTTTCCTTTAATTAGAGAAGTTCATCACCTACAGCAAACCAAGAATGGGATCAAGGCATGTTGATGAATTGATCACCTAATTCCAAGCATGCTTCATGGGTGTCAACGTATTGTGTTAACCTTATAGCACATTACCAGAAATGTAATATTTCTTCTTGAATTATTGCCATACTTTACCAATTAAAATCATTTACTCTAAAGTTAACATGTCCTGTGGAAAAATTCCAACCCTACCATTTTAGTTCTTTTTTTTTGTAAAAAAAAGTTTTTTTATTTAAATTGTTTTATTTATCTTTGTTTTTTTCTTTTGTGCGCCTAGTTGCCTGTTAGTTTAATAATTACTTAATTAAAAATTTAGCAAAAGCTTTTCTCTTGAATTTTCAAAAGATCCTTTATCTCTTCTCTTTTTTAAGTTTTACTTCTAGCAGAGACACAATAGGGGCTATAATTTAAAACTTAGTTTTTCAGAAGGAAAATAAACACTCTTTACAATTAAGTATCATAGTTTCCCTTACATCTCCAGTTCATTAATATAATTGAAAGATAATGTATACAATATATATATATTTTTTTTTGTTTCCATAGACTTCACTGTTTATGTAAGCTGTATAATGTAAGCTTAGCATTGGCTTTTCTACTCACTCTTTTATGTCGACATTTAATAAAGAAAAATCCTTACAACCCTTATTCCTCTTGCTTTTATTGTATCTTTTTACATCAGTATTTTGGTAAATAGATTTTAATAGTTTCTCAATCTTACTTTCACTCCATTTCCAAAATTTCTCGAGTACAGTTTTTCGTGGGAAGCTGCGTTACGCTTACTTAGCTATTATTTATTCTACAAAAAGTAATGGAGTACACAAATTCGTAAGATTCTATAAATAATTACAAATTTTTACAAATCATTCGACACTTTTATACGCAGTTGTAGTTATTTTTATTTTCTCATACTCCTAGTAAGAGGAAGTATTGTAATCGTGCCAAATTTATAGAGATTTAGAGAATTTATAGAATTTATATAGAGTTTTTTCAACGGAAATATCCGTTTTGAGGGGTCCCCTGAGTGAAAAAAAGTGGTTTTTCAAAATGGTCTCTATTTGTGTGAACACCTTTGTTCAAAAACGAAAAATTGTAGAATGTTCAAACTTGTTATACCGATTACAAAGTTTTATTAGTCGGTTTTTAATTTAGTCAGTAATATTGTGAATGTGTCAGTTAGTTCGTGAAGATGTGATATACATGTGCAGCAGGGCATGTCAGTAGCAAAACGGAAGAATTTATTTTGGACAATTTGAAGTTAGGAAAGGATGCACTTACATTTAAAGCTCCAACCTGAACAGGCATAAGTGAGCACAAGTAAGGGACAGATTACAATTTTGCAGAGGATTAATTTGTTTTTAGTGGACAATTTGGAGTTGCGGGAGAGAAGTGGAAAGAGGAGTGTAATGGCTGTCTTACCAGCGATATTTCTGTCTTTTATGTGTGTAATAATGTTTAAGTAAGCGGTCCATAGTCATGCCAAGATATTTGATACTGTCCGGCCAAGGTATTTTACTACTATGAACTGTAATGTTATGATTAATATACGGTTTACGTTTAGTGAATTGAATGGCTTGTGTTTTTTTGTGGTTGATCTGTACTTTCCATTTATTGAAATATTTTGTCAGTTTAGTCACCCATTGCAATAGTAAGTCTGTTAGAGACCTTCTTCAGGAAGTGGTGAGTATGACCACATCGTCAGCGAGGTTAATATTGGCAGGTTTTGGAATGGAGTTTATGAAGGTAATAAACAAAGCGGGACCTAGTATAGAACCTCGAGGGACTCCATCAAGGTATTATAAATAGTAATCTACAGAAGCGATCTATTTTATACGCATAACAAATAGGAGAATAAAAAATATACTAGATCAATTTTAATTGCTGCATTACCAACAAATAAGATACTTTATTACTTTCTCTTACTCCTAGTAAGAGGAAGTATTGTAATCGTGCCAAATTTTCGATATCAGGGGAGGCCCCTGAGTCCAAAAAGTGGTTTTTAGAAAATGGTCAGTATGTGTGTGTGTGTGTGTGTGTGTGTGTGTGTGTGTGTGTATGTATGTATGTATGTATGTGTGTATGTGAACAGCATAGTTCAAAAAGGAAAAATCGTAGAAAGTTCAAAGTTGATAATCCGATTAAGTGTCACCATGGGATCCAGCAGTTGGTCATCTGTCAAAATTCCTCAACCGGAAGTACAACTTTACTGAATGGTTTTTTTCGCTTTCTTGCGCGATTTTCCCAAAAATCGCTCCGACGATTTTCTTCAAACTTGTTATATCAACTACACATACAAAAATCCACAACTTTTATGTAAAACCAATTCATTTGACTCTAGAAAAATTCATTTAAGGGCACTTTTGGGGGATGGGTGGAGTTAGGATTTCCTCTAAAACCTAACCCCACCCCTCCGCCAAGTGTCAGTTTACCATACTTCTGTCATCTAAATAACATTAATTAGAATTAAATGTGTTGTTGAAATTCCAAGTTTGAAAAAAAATCGGATGACCGGAAGTGCGTTTTTACTGAAATATAATTTTCAGTTTTCTGTTGTTTTATTTTCCTCGAAAACGGCCCCAACGATTTTCTTTAAACTAAGAATGTGAACTACATATATAAAGGAGCTACAACATTTATTAGAAACATTTCTCCTGGTACAGTCACTTAAGTTGGTTTTTGGAGGAAGGATGGGGTTAGGTTTTCCTCTCTAAAGTGCTATGATAGTTGATTGATTATACAATTCTACCATCAAAACAGAAATAATTAGAAATAAATAGATTGCCAAATTTCTGAGTTTCAAGGAAATTAGTAAAAACCGGAAGTGCGCTTTTACTGAAAACAGTTTTGTCGAATTGCATTAAATTTGATGCACTAACTATAAAATTTGCCAGTTTCAATTTTGAAAACTGGAATAAGAGAAAGCTGTGTGAGGTTTCACACCTGATTTTTTTTCTGACCTTATTCTACCAAGCAAATTTATAGTAGGTTGATAAACCCCATATGGATTTATAGGGTTATGAAGTAAATTAAGAAATGAAAAAGGAAGGAATAGATAGTACGAGTGCTTGGTGTGTGTGTTAGTCCCGAAGTGTTTGTGTAAGTCTAAGTAGCTACCTTGTTGCATGATATGTCAGTGTGGTATGTAGAAGACAGTTTGTCTTAAGTTAATTCCTAGCGTTGGTATACTTATCGCAGGCTAAGATTAAACGGTTTACATCAGCAATAGATTCCGTAATCGCATGTTCTTAAAATGTGGATTTGGATTCGGATTCGAGAAAAGTGATTTGGAGAGTTGTTTTTGTTAAATCTTAACCTGCAGATAATACTTTAAGAATCTTCTATCCTCATACCATGACTTTAATGGAATTGAGGATTGAATGGAACCATTGAGTTACCTTTTCTAAAAACTGAGTAGCTCATTTCCCATTTTCTGCAACATATTATTTTCTTATAGTAATTCTGTACTCATCTAATGGCACCTGGGATCAAGCTGCCTCTTTGACTCCGGACTTCGGTTTATTCTCATTGCAAACTAAGCCGCAATTAACTTTCACCCATATCAAATATACTGATTAATCATTTTGGCAAGCAAATTTAAGAAATCTAGCACTAGGAAAGAATACCGTTTTTTTTTATTTATTTTTGAAGAACGCTTTTATTATCACTTAACACTGTAGAAGTGCTATAGATTTGATGATAAAATATAAGATAGGCACTTATTTATGGCTCTTAATTCGACTGTAAATATTGACATAGTATTATTAGATTTGTATTGTGTGCAATGATCACATTGGGAACCATAAATTGAACAACTAACTCCATCTCTACTTTTATAGCCGTCAGAGTAGATATTTGAACTTTTAACTCAAAATCTGAAAGAAATAGTTATAGGTTCCTTATGTAAAAATTTTATTACTAATTACATATACTTACACCTTCGCTGACGACACTGCAATCCTTTTCATACATACTGTTCCTATACTAGCAGTTCGCTCTCTACAAACCCATCTGAATTCTTTGGAATCCTGGCTTCCAAAATGGCGAATAAAAATCAACCCACAGAAATCAAAGTACATAGTCTTTACACTAAAACATAAAACTCTTGCTCCTGTATACTTATATAGCTCACCTATTCCCTCAGCAGACCATGTGCGGTATCTTGGACTGTACCTGGACAAACGGCTTACTTGGAATCCCACACAAGACTTAAACGCATTGAATTGAATAATAGATACAAGCTCCTAAAAAGACTACTCGATCAACGCTCAAAACTAACACCCTACAATAAAAGACGACAGTATCTTTCTCTTTTGGCTCCCATATGGAATTACAGACTCGAACAATAGAAAACTGCAAAACGACCTAACATTAACAAAATACAAACCCTACAATCTAAGATCCTCCACCATATCGTAAACGCACCCTTTTTTGTCAGTAATCTAAATATCCACAGTGATCTTAAAATTCCATTCGTTTCTGAACTTACCAAAACTCGTTACAATAGCTTCCATCAAAAACTCCTATCACATCCTATCCCTTTAGCTGCAAATTTATCTTTAACGACACTTCCCTCTAATCCTCATAGACGGTGAGGCGCCGCTGGCCACGGACCAATTGGTCGACTAGTGATGGTCATTACAGATCTTGCTCGAACTGGCCCCCACCATTAGAGATGTATTTCTTTGTTCGTAAGGTACAATTGGCAGGGAAAAGCATGTGTATGCATCTCTAATGGGGGGGGGGCAGTTCGATCAATATCTGTAATTAATGAGGAGTAAAATTTATAATAAAATAGTACTTTTCTTCTTATTCAATCAAAAAACCGTTATAATATCATTTTGAAATTTCTTATAGGAATCATGTTTTCATTCATAACTTGTAAAATATCACTCCTGTAAGAAAAAAACCGTTCAAGTAAATTTTTCTTACAAAAAATAGAGGAATCTATTTCTTAAATAAAAACCACACCTCTCCATTTGAAAGAATAAAGTTGGAGAAATATATCTCGCTTCTGGAAGAACCAAAAGAAATTTGCAAATTAAATTTGGTTTTCTAAGAAAAAACTATGGGGACACGTATTTTTTAGCTTTTTTTCCTAGCTATCTTAGCTACCTTAGCTTCCGAGTAAAAGTTGTAATCCATACACCTTGGGACACCCTGTATATATATATATGTATTTATCTATTACCTTTTTATCTTAGATAAAAACATAAATTCTACTTTCCTGTATTATGTGAAAAGATAAGTGTTTCTAGTAGTATTTTTGATGGTATTAGATGGATTTTTTTGATGGTATGGTATTTTTATCGTAAACTAATATTAAAATGACTTTAGGGATATTAATAAAAATTCTCGTCCTTTGTCATCAGTTCCCTGAAGGCAATTAGTTTCCCTAGTCGAATGCTAAGAAAGAAAAAACAAAACCAAAACAAATAATTGAGGAAAAGATAATATTTATGTTCAATTTGTATAATATTTGATTAAAATAGTCTTTTTATTATTATATGAGTAAACCAAACTATATGTGAGAGATTCATTGCAAATAAATATTTATTTATCAAGGCTTCCACTATTTTTTACTTTGCACCATAAAGTTCTATAAGAACTACAGTTCTATTAGGCCCATTCAATCTCCCTTTTTGTTTTAATTTAACTTGTCATATATTGGCTATTTAGTTAAAAGAGAAAGTAATTAATCTCATCCAATTTCAAAGAAAAAATTAAATTGAATTAAGTAACACAAGTTTTGAATAATATCAATTAACCCAGCAAATAAATTGTAATCTTGTCTCTTTTGACATAACAAAAAATTTATTCGCTAATAAATAATGAGAATTGAATGGAAAAACATAATTGAATTCACTTTGGGAAGAGTACAAGAGTTAACAACCTTTTTGTTATAAAAGTAACTAGTAAACCATCTGACGCTAATTATTTCCAGGTTACTCGCTAACTTTATTAAAATGATTAGAGTTACCTGCTGGGGATCTTTTTAAATTCTCTGCAAGCATAATAATTAACTTAAATCATTTAGAAGAATAATATGAAACTGAAAATATTGCACTGAACACAGTATATATATATGATTCTTATCATATGATAGATGTATAATCGCTTCAGGAAAGCACGGCCATTTCAGACATATTGATGGCTTATTATATATTTGAATATGTAACTTTAAAGAGCTTTATTTATTTCTAGAATGTTTGGAAAAATTCTTGTTGGCTTTTCGACCTGGTGCAATGGAGGTAAAAAAGAAAACCGGATTTTCTTTTTTTTTTCCTTTATAAGATTTTCTTTTTTAATTTACCTACGAATCGGCGATAATTGTACAACATAATACAATTATAGGCACATATATAACTAAAGATGAAAACTATAGAAAAGTGAACAAACAAACAAATGTAAGGACTATATGTAAATATAAACCTATGGAAAAACATAAATTAATATATTTATGTTCTTGTAGTGGAAGAACGAAATGGAAAAATAATAGTTTTGTGAAAAATTAGATAGTTCAAATAGTGTATTTAGTGATGGGGATAGAGCCAGGTATACTACAATCTAGGTCAATGCTAACCAAGAGACAAAGGCGCAAGAATTCGTTAAATTAATACAATGCCACTTGGCCAACTGTTTTGTAAGAGAGGGCATTCCTTCAAGACAGTCTGCATTCTGCTTTCAAAGAACACTTGCTTCAGGAATCGCTCTCTTAAACTCATGCTAGTGATAAAGATTTGCCTTTATTCTAAATCATTTATTAAGATACAGTTTCTTGTAGACACCGAAGCAGAACACTTGTTTTTCGCTCTCTTAGCTTCAGTCCATATTAATAAGTTTATAATATCTTGCAAATAACTTGTAGTTATTATTTCAATAGAATATATTTATTGTTAGCAGTGGTGACTACTTTCTTATTTCTGATACTTCACTCTCTTAAACATATATATTTACAAGCCCTTATACAAAACCGCTCACGCCACAATCTACTACACTACAACACAACATCACCCAAGAACATTTCATTCTTATTCTTAGTATAATTAATACTAAGGAAAGGAAATAAAGTTATGGCGGCAGGAAGGAGGAATATCTTTATTACCATTATATTAGGGAGGAATATGCATGCACCATATTAACGTTCACGGGCCACGGGGAGTTCAATTCTAAGCTCAATGAGTTGGGTTTGAAAGATTCCCCGAATTGCGAGTGCGGTTAACGGGACACAGGCATCATGTTCTCTTTCGATGATCTCTCCTCGACGAGGCAAGAATCCATATGGAATTCAAGCTGAAAAGGAGGGGAGAGAATTGGCCGGGAGAATGTAAAGAGTTAGTGAAAAGTGCTCATAATTTTAAAGACTTTGCTCAGTTTGCTCGAGAAGTAGCGATAATGCGCCGGACTAGACGGATATGTAGAGGTCCGCCTCCACGTGGCAGGGATGGAAACTTGCCTACATAGTGGGCAAGGCTAAGTGACCATAGGCACCGGTTTTGGCGCTATGCGCTAGCTACGGTGGCCAGGAGTGTGCTGAATTTTGAATTTTGAGTACAGTATTAACTCTAATAAGAACAAGAACATTTTTCTTCAGAAGATTTTTGTATTTACATAAAGTCCTTATTATTTGTTTGTTCACTTTTGCATAGTTTTATCTTTAGCTATATATGTGCCTACTATAGTTGTACAGTGAAACCCTAATATAAAGGACCTCAATATAACGATTTCCTCGATTTAACAAATTCTTCGAAATCCCCTAAAACTCCCCTTAAGAGTTAATGCAAAATTTACCTTTACATTACGAATATTTTTCTGTTAAAAATCTCTTTATACCGAATTTTTAAAATATTTGCAGAACATAAATTAGTAAGTATAATTTACCTCTGTATAACGATTTTTGTCAACCTATAACCTTTACATAACCTATCCTATCAATCCATCTAACTATAATAAATTCATTATCGACAGGTTCAGACACGTTAAATTTATTGTAAGCCATTCTAGAAGTTCAAACCTGTCATAAATAAATTAACGTTTGGTGGTTGTACCGTACCTATTCGAAAAGTGCGAGAGTGCATTACATAATTTGTCACTATTGTTTAATGTAAAGTTGCAATGGCTGAAAAATGATAAAGGTGTTCCTTAACTGTCGTAGAAAAACGAAAAATCATTAACTATGTAAGCAAAAAAAAAAAGTCAAAAGACATCGCTAAAGAGTTCGTAATTCCCGCAAGTACATTGGCCACAATTTTGAAATTTAAAGATAAATTTTTAATATTGTGAGAAAACCGGTATAAACTGTTTTTAAATAAAAATTACAATGTTTTCATTGCAATGTGTTTTAGTATACTTGTGGAAATCGTTCGTTATAACAGGGTAAGTAGAAGAGTTCTTATGGTGAGGTTAATAAACAAGCTTACTTACCTTGTTAAAACGAATCTTAGACCACCAACCTAACCTCTATATAACAAACCTCATTGTAACAAATTACTTGGTATAACGGATATTTTCTAATCTCTTTCAGCTTTGTTATATCCAAGGTTTCACTGTATTATGTATCAACAATGTCATATTTCAAACAAAGAAAATATTAGTTCGCTAGGGCCAAAGAAAAAACTTTATTTTTAAAAAAGTTGATTCGATATTTCGAAAAAATTAAAAAATAATACGATACATTTTAAGGATGAATAGAGAGTTGAAAATGTTGAATGAATTTTTAATATTTAATATTTCTTATCGTTAAATGTTCTGGTTTATTATGTAATTTTCAACATTTTTTTTTTTGTTTTGTTTATGTACGAGGCATGTCCAGTAAGTAAGTAGGTTACCAAAATTTTTATTTCAACAAAAAAAATTACCTGGTTATTTTAGTACATATGTAAGCTATTTTTCGACATAGTCACCATTCCTCTCAATGCAGGTGGTGAACCGGGGTATTAATTTTTTTGATGCCTTCCTCGAAGTAGTTTCCCGCCAACCCTTTCGTCCACTTCTCCACCTCCCCTTCACCTCCTCGTCGGTTGAAAACCTTTTTCCACCCATTTGCAGCTTTAAGGAGGTAAAGAGTTAGTAATCTGAAGGTGCTAGGTCAGGGGAATGCGCGGGATGGTTCAAGACATCCCATTTAAACGAGGCAAACAGTTCGAGGCGTCCACTCGATTCAACTTGTGTTGGTCTGTCAGCTGTTTTGGGACCTACCTCGCGGACAGTTTCCGATATCCGAGGGTTTCTGTGATGGTTTCGTGTAGCAGAGATCTGGAGATTTGCGGAAACATCGCAGAAAGTTCATCCACAGTCAATCTGCGATCGTCACGGAGCGCATTTTCGATTTTTTCCACAATTTCGTCAGTCACAATTGAAGGTCTTCCGCTCCTCTGATCATCATGCACAGACGTACGACCGTTTTTAAACTCGCGACACCACTTGAACACACTCGTACGATTCATAGCTTTATCACCATATGCAGTTTTTACCTCATTATAAACCTCAACCGGAGTTTTTCCCTTCCAAACGAGATAACGGATGACGCCGCGTATTTCACACTTGGCGGGAGATTGGATTGACATTTTTCACGAAACGTATTGTCGCGTCGACAGTTCTCAACGTACTGACCTCGAACCGGTCTCGTTGCGGAGGGGAGAAATCAGGCTACACGACAGTTGAAATCAGGAAAACAAAATCCCTCCGGCCGTGAGAGCCTCGGTACACTTACTTACTGGACATGCCTCGTAGTTCCTGACCATAGGACCACCATAGGTGTCCGAAACGTCTAATAAATTTTGAAGATAAAATTTTTTTTTTGTTTGTCCCAGCCAACTAATATTTTGCTTGTTTGAATTACAACGTCCAAACATAACTATTGTTTATAATGTTTTATTTCTTTTTATATGTGTATGTAGAATCTTTAAAGAAGATAAACAATGTTCACGCCGAAACGTTAGTAAATTAAAACATTAGAAAAACCTATAAAGGAAATAAATAAAAAAATTCTTCTGTGATTTATTTTTTACCTCACTGTAACAGGCCGAATGTTTTCAAAGTATTAAATCTAATGGCCCAAAATAAATACAAGTGTTAACACTTCTAAAACTTAACGTTGATATATTAGGTATATTATAGAAGCTGAACAAAATAAAACTATTTAATTTCCCTACACGAAAGTTTTGATCTTAAGAATTTTCTCCGAAATTGCTCGAATGATTTTTTTTTTTTTAATTTGGAACGCTATCTGTATAATATATACAATCCTCTCACTTTTGTTTGAAATAGCATTTCAGAAAAAAATTCTTTTCGATGAAGTCTGGAGAATCTGATGTTTTAGGTTTATCTCCATATTGTAAAAACAATATTATTAGGACTTAATGGTAGCGTAGCAATGTGAACTAATTTTTATCTGGTTTGTCCTAAATACCAAGAAGTGGCTTCCATCTATCCATTATTCTTATTATTATTATTCACTAGAGGAGAGGGTAACCAAACGCTAAGCTAAGTTACCAAAAAAAGCCTCTGTATCCTCATATATGAAAAAAACCTAAGGCACAACAGCCCATGAAGGCCCAAGGCTTGCCAGACGGCGATTTGAATAGGGGAGCGTGTGGCAAGCACGCCTCAGTTGCCACGCAGTTCAGTCCCGGCCTTCGCTACCTAGGGCACTACCAACTGTAGCTCTCCACTTTTTATCACGTGCTTACCACTCAGAGTAAATACTGACTTTGCCCTCACGGGAATCAACCCTGAATTCTCGCACGAAAGACGAGAGCGCTAGCCCCTAGACCATCGCGTGAGAACCTGAAGCCTCATATAATTGTAGCCAGACCCCATTTTGTAGATTTGGTGAAACAATGGAAGAAACACTCATCCATCTCCATGACAGATTGCTTGAGGAAATAAGGTTCAGCATCCTTTGGACGGAACAGGATGTCTGTGGAAGAGCTGGTTATGTCTGATTTTTTCGAATCGTAGTGAATTTTAGGTGAGCCAAAGCCGGATGTGATTTCTTGTTCTAGACCCGGTTGTTGTATTGTTCTTTGGGGTAACAATATGAGGTTACAGTAGTTACCCCAAAGTACGAAACAACACCTAGGATTCACTACGGTCCGAAAAAATCGGATCATAAGCTCTTCCATAGACATCCTGTTCCGTCCAAAAGTCCTGAACCTTATTTGCTCAAGCAATCTGCCATGGAGATGGATGAATTTTCTTTCCTCGTCTCACTAAATCTAAAAAAAATGGGGGCTGGCACAAGCCCAACCACATAGAGATGTCTCCTTAAACCATAATGCCCAGTAAGGGATCCGATCAGTTACCTGAGAGAAGACCACAGCTACATCTCATCGGACCTCCAATGAGCTCGCATTTATCTATATTTTATTTTTTTTTTTTAAGGCGCATCAACATCTATGGTCATTAGCGCCCGGAGCTTTCTGAGTGCACTACCGGGCTCCGCTACAGACAACACTGTCCATCAACGAACAGTGAGCTGTAGAGGCTCCTAGGAAGAAAAAAAATCTAAGGGTAGCACTAGACTCGAACCCGGGACCTCCGCGTGGGAGTCCGACGCGATAACCACTTAGCTAATCCCTCCCCTTATATCTATATATTTATTATTGTAATAGCGGGAAACTGGTTTAGTAAAGATTCCATGTTTGAAGTAGAAGTTGTCAATTTGAATTTAAAAAAAAAAAATGAAGTAAGAGAAAAATTTACGAATGTTTTATAACAATTTTTTTTACTTTCTCTTACTCCTATTAAGAGGAAGTATTGTAATTTTGCAATTAACAAAACCTGACGTCAGTCTTCACAATATTATGAATTAAAGTTATTTTTTATAGCATTTATAAAAGTTAATTTTAGAAATTCCATTCATAATTCCAATATCATTTTAATAAATCTTAGTTTCGTTTATTTGAATATTAAAAATAATGTTTACATTTTAAAGTTATTTTCATTCTGAATGAAGATTTAAAAGAAACAAATAAATTAAAAAACATCCCTGTAAAACTTGTTAGAATAAAGAAACCAATTTAGATTCTCAATCTACATCATCTCTTTCAACATTGCTGACGTCATATATTTTATTTATAGCTATAAAATAAAAAGAATACAAAAATTTTGGTTCCATACAGTTAAACATGGAAACTTCCTTCACATAGTGGAACTAAATAAAATCCATGGCAATGTTCTAAATTTTATTGCGTGTTTATACTTGACTACCAACTCGACCAGAATACTGACTTGGAAACTTTAAAATGCATCTAAATTGGCATGTTTTTTTACATAGTTAGACAATCAACTAAGTTAAAAACCATGTCACTTGTAATGTTATTACAACATTCGCCACATTACAATTTCTTCAGTTTATTTCTTAGTTATAACTTTTTATTACTTCTATTTTATAGCAATGAAAAAGTTTATTGGTATGCATAAAAAATGTCATATAAAGTCTTCAATTAAATTACTTTTTAAAACAAAAACCTACTTCTTGTACATAGTAACTTTTGTTACGAATAATAATACTACAGAATTTATTATTGTTGATTAATTAATTTGTACAAGACTATATTTACCTTTTTCCTTTTATATTTATTAGTAAAAAATATATAATGATTATTGAGAATTTTTAAAACTTTTTAATTTATTTATTTTTATTGAAATTTAAAACTGTAATAATAGTTATAACAATAGGGAAGGGATTAGGGAAGGATGTGTAATAGGTAAGGGATTTAGCTAAGTGGTTAGCGCACTGGACCTGGGTTCGAGTCCAGCTGTGCAGCATTTTTTTCTTCCTGGGAATCTCTGCAGCTCACTATCCGGTGATGTACAGACAATGTGTCAAGAGAACACTGTCCGGAGGCCGGCAGTGCACTTAGGGTATGTCCACACTTGTAAGCTTTCCTTTGCCTCTTCCCTTTCAACTTGCGCTTCATCTTTCCATTTCAACCTGCGTTGCGCATGCTTTTCGAGCATGCCTCTTGAGGCATTCAATTTGTTGTCCACACTTAATCCGTCCAGTGTGCATTTTATCGATGGATTCAGAAGGCGGCATTAGCTGTTTGTGCAGGTTTCCTGTTTTTGAAAAGTGCACGAAAAAGAAAAAAGCAGCGAGCACTCATCTTGACCATTTGCAAGCGAAAACATTTGCAATTGACCTTAATAGGGGCTCGCCAAAAAAAGAATTTAATTACAGGCTATCGAGAGCAGGAAAATTGTTGAAAACGCTTTTGGATTGATGGCGCCAGCGTTCAGAATTTTTCGTAAGACTATAGAAATTACAGTTATTGGGACTGTGGTTGATATAGTGTTAATGTACATTGTTAACCGATGGAATAGGGATTTATTGATGAATACACGTGATAGGATTTTTCGTCGAAGCGTAAATACTAGCGTATTTTGATTTGATTGGATTAGTTTTGATTCGCCATTTAACTAACCAGGTCGAAAATTGTTTTAGTAAGTTGGAAGTTATTAGGTCATAGATTTGTGGCCCTTCCCTACTTCTCCTTCCAGATCTCCTAGAGATTGAGGTAGACAGGTCTTGATCTCGCCTAACTTATGGTAGGGAGATGGATGCTACGTCTCATGTGACGTGACGCAGCATTTGGGCCATAATGCCACACGATTTTTCGTTGCAGGCAAGATAAATATGCTGTCAGCAATTCATTACAAAAACAACTACAAATTTTGTAGAAATTTTTCAAGAAAAATAATTTTGTTGTCTTGTGAGTGTTTCACTCCAGATTTTTTTTTTTTTCACACTGAATTGCTTCCAATCATATTTTCCATGAAAACTTAATTTTGAAAATCTGATGCGTAATTCAGAGCAGTATTGCAGCTACTAAAAAGAAATTTTATTTATTTTTCTAGTTATCTACTAGCTAGAGCTTGAGATTCAGCAAAAAGTCAAATCAAATTCTTCTATCGTGGACCAAGATGGCTTCAATGTTATAGCTTATTTATTATCTAGACTAACCTATGTAACCAATTTTAAAGAAAACAGACTTTAACTGTCTACTGGGTACGGTTAGTATGTTCTTTTATTCTCTTCTTCTCATTTCGGCTATTTCTTGTGCCTATCCTTTTTTTTAAAGTTGATAACTTTACTGTAAAATCCCTGATGGCTGTCAAATGGCAATAGGAATTTTGTTGGGAAGAAAAGTTTGATTTTAATTAACATTCAAGTTGTGTTTACTTAGATTTACTAGGATTGGCAAAATTTATTGCAATAATCCACAATTTAAGTTGTTATATGAGTTCTTTGATCATTAAAGACCGTGTACCGTTACTCAGCTTGCTTTAATATTCCTGCACTTTATTATCAATGTTCTGTAGTCCTGTGTTTCTCTAATAACCACTTTCCCTTTAACTTTTTTTGCTAATTTTATAAAATATATTAGACTTTCGTTTCTTCAAATATAACTTATTGAAAAAAAATACTCATTATATAAAACTACTTATTTCATGGTTGTAATAAGCAAGATTTATTTGTCAAATACCAAAAATAGATTATCAAATACATGGTTAAGACAAAATAAAAAAAAAGAAGTGTTTACTATAATTTTTACTTTTTCTTAATTTTATAAGTGGGTGTTGTTGGTGTAGTGGTTATGAGCATAGGCTTGTAACTGGGAGGTTCTCAGTTCGAGTCCCGCGTATAATTCTTAAATTTTATATTCGTTTAAAAAAAATGTTAATGGTAAAGTTGGTGCTACTGCCTAATTTGATGATAGTAGTCGTACATTAAGCACGCCTGAAAAAAAAATTAACTTGAGTTTTTTTTTTCACAATAAAAAAATAATAAATTAATAAGCAAAAAGAAAATTGTATATAATAATAACAATAATAATAATAATAATAATAATAAAAGAAAGGAATTAGCTCTTTAGTTAGGGCACTGGACTCCCACTCGGAGTACTCGGGTTCAAGTCCAGCCGTGCTGCCCTTAAATTTTTTTCTTCCTAGGAGCCCCTACAGCTCACTCTCCGGTGATGGCCAGTGTTGTCTGTAACGAGAGAACATATCCGGAAGCCGCAGTGCACTGAGAAGGCTTCAGGCGCTAATGACCATAGATGTTCACGCGCCTTACATTTTTTTAAAAAAAACATAACTTTTTAAGAAGAGAAAGTTTTCTCTCTTAAGAAGAGAAAGTATTACGATCCCTGCAAATTTTCGAAATTGAAGTTCATTGGAAAATTTACGTTTTGAGCTTCCTTAGCTGTTCCATAGGTAAGTTTTATAGCGAATCTTCTGCATCTAAGTGTGTGGATATATTTGTGTGTGTGTGTGTGTGTGTGTGTGTGTGTGTGTATCTATGAAAAAAATATCTCAGACACGACAAATCGCAAGAGCGATTACCAAACCGGAAATTTGATATTTCATACCACCACCACATCTGACACGAAGGTTTCGGTCATAAATCCATCGACCATTATTGTAATTTTAATGAAAAGTTTTTCCCATTTTTCAGGATTTTCTCAAAAATGGCTTCAACGATTTTCTTTAACCCTTGCATACTATCATCTACACACCACATAAATGCCTATTACTTATGTAAATATTACAATATTTTTGCAAGCAAATTAGTTTTGTAATTCTAGTGAAACAGTAAAGTTAAGCTGTCTCCTAAACTACCACAGATGGTAGAGCCAAATATTGTATTGAAGTGGTACTTTATGGGGAAGTTTTTTTTTTCTAAAAAACCTCCTCCAAATACAGGCGTGAAAACCCCTCCGGAACCGTCGGAAGACATTACTTCGGGGGGAGCGCCTCATATGTGTAAGTCATCTATCCTACTCTCTTCTTGCTAAATATTAAATAAATTCTCTCCTCTTCTGCTTCAGAATTCACCCTGTATACCCTACATCCTTATTCCAAGAGTGCCTTCCTCTTCTAGCATACTTCTAACTAGAGTATCTGGAATCAAAGGTCCAGTGTCTCTCCACAGTTGCTCTCTTTCTATACACCATCTGGTACACTTGAAGAAGGTGTGAGGGGTGTCATTTACTTCTGCGTCACCATACGTACACCTGGTGGATGTCCGCTTCTTCATCCTGTATAGATAGCTCGCGAAGTATCCATGACTCGTCAGAAATTGACCCATGCTGGAAGGTCTTCGATCAGCTTATATGTCCACCTAGCCCTTGTGTCTGTGCTCCAGCGTCTCTTCCACTCTTCTTGTAGAATAGCAGACGCTCTGCATGTTGCCTCATGTTTCCCCAGTGCCTTGTGCATAAAACAAAATTGCCTTGCCGAGGCAATTAAGTCAATGGGGGCTGTACCTACCAAGGCTGCAGGTTCGGATACCGTGCGGTATTGCTAATAATTCTCAACGCTCCTCTTCGTTGAACCACCAGAAGTCGCTTGGCATGCCTAGATTGACTCAGGGGCTTCAGCCTAATTGGGGAAGTTTAACGTTACTGTTCCCCCAGAACATCCCCCAAAAAAAAAAACAATTTTCCCAGGGAAATGTTACAAATAAAAGTGATAGATACTTATGCGTGTAGAAAGTATACGAAATTTAAAGAAAATTGTTGCAGCCGTTTCCGAGGAAAATCACGTAAAACTGAAAAAACGCATTCAGTATAGTCGCACTTCCGGTTAATGGATTTTGGCCAAAAATCTTCGTGTCTAATGCGGAATAGTAAGTTTGAGTTTCTTAGGGCTTTTCATTTTTGAGATATTCTGTTAAAAAACACACATACACACGGACACTCACAGACCATTCGCTAAAAACATTTGTTTTCGTATTCCTTGTACTCCAAAATATATATATGAGTATTTCCGGTAAAAAACTTATTTCAAAAAAATGCACAATCGCAATACTTCCTCTTACTAGGCGAAAATAATAATAATAATAATAATAATAATAATATAAAAATAAATTGTAAAACCTCTACATTTATTAATACATCAATATCCGAAAGAGATTTCAAAGTAATCCTACACTTTGTAGAAGAATAAATAGTGGCCCTAGTGGTATAAGCTACTGATTTAACACTTCTAACAAATAATGTAAGAACACTAAATGGACTTGGAAGAGAACTAACTCTGGGAATACCAAGTTCCCAAAGGTCTTAACAATGGACAATATAAAAGAAGAAAACGGATTTACATATCCCTAGAGTTTAGACTGAATTTGCGTATAAGTGGCTAGGTGATCAGATAGATCCTTAGGGTATATCCTAAACAGTTCCTTATAACATAAACTTTCCAATTTATCTAATGGGGGATTTAAATAATAATTATAAATAATTAACTGCAATATTAAATTTTCTTTTTAGTTTATTTTATTTTTTTTATAAAACTACATAAAATTAAACTTTATATTTGTAAATCCGTTTATCTCTCCTAGTAAGAGAAACTAATACGATCGTGCTAGATTTTTGAAATTGAGTTTTCACTGGAAATATTATGTTTTGAGGTCCTCTGAGTTTGCAAAAACTGTTTTTAGCGAATGGTCTGTGAATGTCCTTCTTGGGCGCTATACATTATTTTCCCAATACCTTTCTGGGTTATTATTATTATTCAAAGAAGGGGAGGGCAAAACCCTACGCTATCCAAAGCCTCCCCGGGCCCATATATCTACCCCTAAAGAATAACAACTACTGGGACTAGAACAAAAATCCAGGCCCAGGTTATCACCATCTAAGTTTCACAACAGACCGAACAAATCGGACCAAAACCTTAAAAGGACATAGCTTAAGATCCTCTACCGATATCCTATTCCGGCTGAAGATCCTAAACCTAATCTCCTCACAGCCCAAACAATCCGTCATCAGATGCATGGGTGTTTCCTCCTCCGTCTCACAAACTCTACAAAAGGGGTCAGGCATGAGTCCCATTGTATAGAGATGTCTCCTTAAGCCACAATGCCCAGTGAGGAAGCCAACCAGATGCTGAGAGAGGTCCGTGAAAGACATCGGATCCCGCTACTCAAAGCTCCGTCCGGACCCCCAATGAGCATCTTAGACTGCCGACAATCCACAGCACTCATCCATAAGGATGAGTGCCGTGAGGTCATCCACGTCTGAAAGCCTGATAAACATGTGCCAGAAGACACACCAACAGCAGGCTCTGGACCAATGAAAGAGAGAGAGACGCCTAATTTGGCAAACCATCCACCTCCTCATTCCCAAAGATTCCCATATGACCTGGAACCCACATCATTCAATGAAGAAAGTTCTTCCAGTCTTTTAGAACATTCCAACACCAATCTGGAAGTGAAGACACATGAGTTAAGCGCCTTCAATGCAGCCTGGCTGTCCGAGCAGATACAAACACCTTTTAAATTTGTGTTTCGCACCCTCTCATCCAAAATACAGCAAAGAATTGCATAAACCACAGCCTGGAAAACGGTGGCCCACTCACCAAGAGTTGCCTTTAACGACGTCCGGGGAATAAATGCATAGCTCCGCATTAGTGCGCCTTCTTCAGTTTTCCCCCTTTCTAAATTTCGCCGGAGAATCTTCCATTCAAAGGTTGTAAAAGGATCTCTGCCTCATCGGCTGATTTTTTGCTGACCATCAATTGTGTAGGTAGTCATGTTTTCTATTTTAGCTAAGCGTTCTTTAAGTGCAACCAAATTACCGCCTATCGAGAGATTATTTTGTTTTAAGACTTTGATTATATCGGCTCTTTTCATAAAAGAAAAAGGTCGATAAATTTAAAATAGAAATGTATGATTAAATATTAAAAATAAAACATAAATATGTAAAATTGAAAAAATGAAGACAACTTGGGGGGGGGGGAGTTCGGATTGAAAATGCTTAAGCTGGACGAAACGCAGGATTCGAAAATGCTGCCACCAATATAATGGATTTGATAAGGAGAGAAGTTGGGTTAAATAGATAAATAAACTAGAAGTAAAGCTGAATACTGTCTAGCATAAACTGCCTGGACTTTACACTAAAAATATAAAATGGTGGTGAGAGGTAAAGAGAAAGGTTGATAACACGTTGTGACTGCTGTATGAACTCTGCTGCAAGACTGTCCTCCTTATGGCTGTCAAAGCTGTATTTAAACAGTTTCTCCCACTCTAGTATGGCCTAAACTAGAGAGTGATCCTAACTCTCTCTCTCTCTCTCTCTCTCTGCTTTGGATCCCTCTCTTCGGATCCCATTACAAAGATTAATAGGAGTTTTTCATCGACTTTCATTATTACCCGAACCATGCAACTAATGTGAAAACGGTCCGAATGAGCATCTTGTAGAGGCTTAATTACTTTCGTATTTCACGACACGAGTTTGCTCTTTATATGTCGAACGAACGGAATTAAGTGAGTTTAAAAATGTTAAGTGAAATAATGTTACATAATAAAATTGCATTGGACCAAATATATTATACTAAGTCGATTTTAGGGCACTAAAAACTATCTGGAATTAACTATTGCAGACTGGCTATTTCTGTCCAAAAAAATCACTACAAACCTCTAATGGTGGAGTAGATTTCGTGTCTGATTTCATCGTGGTCCATAAATAAAAAAATGAGTTTTTAGCTTTCTGAGACTTTTCATCTTTATGATATATATTCAAACTCAAATCCAAAATTCTAGACAACCATTCATTAAGACATTTATTAATTCATAGAATCATGGAAGCTCAAAATATATATTTTCGGTAAACACTCAATTTTGTCAAACTTCACATCCTCACGTGTGTATTGTGTGTATTTTTATGTAATATTTATGTTGTGAATAAAAATTATGAAATTGTTGGATCCGCATTTAATATCACCTTTTTAATATCACAGAGACATCGTAATAATCCATAACTAGAAGTTCGATTTCACTTAAATAATTGATTGTTCAGAATAAAAAATGCTAAATTACCTTTTTAATGAATAATTTTTTCATAAACTTTTTGAAAATAAATTTGAAAAATAAAAATATAATTATTTCACATTTTTTTAAAAGTGCAGAGGAGTTCACTTCAAACGAAATGCCTATAATATATTTTCAAATCAAATGAGTGATTATTTATTGAATATGTGGATGGGTCCGCAATGTTGGATAACATCTAACATTGTTAATGTAAGTTATCCGTCGTAGCATCTTGCATACTTATTTTGTCCCCGACCGTTTTCAGATTTTCATCCATCGTTAGAGTAAGTCTAGCCATTTCGTGCAGGGAGTTCATTTCAATCACTCGACTGTGTGTGTGTGTGTGTGTGTGTGTGTGTGTGTGTGTAATAACAAAATGGAATTATTATAAATTATGATTAGACATTAGAATATAATGTAAAATAGTCGAGATTAGATTAGATAAGATTGGGGAGGGCCACGCCTCATTCCACTGCGACCTTCATTGAGAGATCTATTGTGGATCCCCTGGGTTTATAGCACATCCTCAGCTTTGCTCTCTTAATCAGGCCTAGCAAAGCTGAAAGTGGCTCCGTCATGAAGCCGGTGGCTTCGGGATTACTAGTCCCCAGTTGAAGAAACCTTGTTCTCGCCAGTCCGGGACACTCGCAAAGGATGTGTACCGGAGTTTCCTCCTCGGTCCTACAGAAACGGCATAATGCGTTGTCTGCAAGTAATATATGGTGCTTGTATCTATTCAACCTGCAATGCGCTGTTAGTAGAACCACTATTTGCCTTATATCCCTTCGCTATGGCTCAATAGGTCCTTAGTAAATTTAGGCAGATATCTCTTGAAGAGTGTAGCTTGCATCTCCCTGGCGTACTTTCCCACCATCGCAGACGCTGGTCTTCTATCCATTTCTTGATAGAAGCGTGAATGAGGCTCCTGGGCAACCCGCAGAAGGACTTGGGGCCTATAAAGGCATCCTTCGAGCCCTTCCGCGCCAGGGCATCCGCCCTTTCGTTGCCAAGGAACCCCGCATGACCAGGCGAGTGTCAGCTTATTCCGAGCACCCACCTCGATTAGGGCAGATAGGCAGTCCTACGCCAGTCTTGAGACTATTTGGTGTGAGGAAAGTGCCTTCAGGGCTGCGTGACTATCGGAGTATATGACCACTCTTCTACCCACTAACACTTGCCTTATAATCTCCTTAGTGCAAAGTTCTAACGCCACAACTTCAGCCTGCAAGACCGTGCCCAGCTCCGACCCAGTCGGAGTTTCTCTAATGTCTAATCATAATTTAAAATAATTCCATTTTGTCATTAAAAACACACACACACATAATAACATAACCTTATAACCTCCCGCACATTCAAACCACAAGTGTCAAGTGAAACGAAAACATTGCGTTTAAATTGAACTCTCTACACGAAATTGCTAGATTTACTCTGACGATGGATGAAAATCCGAAAACGGTTAGGGATAAATTAAATATGCATGCTACGACGGCTAAAATATCAGAGTGGTTATTTCTTACAAAAAAAGAAAAAAAAAATGAATTTAAATTATTATTATAATTATAACAATAATAATATTAAAATAACAATTTAATTAAAAACTAAAAATGACTTAATTTCCAATGAAAATAAAGTTCTTTCCTTAGATGTTTAGGATTAGGTCACGTACTGGGTTTATGTAGACTGTTACAAGGGTTGTACAATCTCAGCGGTAAGTGACAGGACTAAGGAAGTGGGTGTCATCAAATGTTGGGGGAAACTAAATGAGTATAAGGGTTGTGGAAGGTTTGTGTGAAAGTGTCTAGGTAAGCCATCTCCAGTTGGAATTGGAATAACATGCTTAAGATAAAACTTTAAATCCTCTATGTTGATGTGCTGCTAGCACACTTTGGAATAGTTCAAATATTATATGTAGCCATTTTATATAGATGTTATTATGAATATCACTTGGGTAAGATCATGTCGGAGCAATTCTATAAGTGTTGTAGTTCATGCATAATGTTACGGTTATGGTTATGCAATTTTAATGCAAAAATTTCAAAAAAATCTGTGTCAATAAATATAAAGAGGAATCAAATGAATGTTAAAATCTGGGAAAGAGAAATTTAGATCACCCAATTTTTTTTTTTTTTTTTGTACAAATATTCTGAGATGATCAATTTGTATTTGTAAGACATAAATAAGATTTGTGGGCCATTTTGAATCTTGAACTCTGAACATAAAAATTTACAATCTGTATAGTAATGTATATACAAAAATTAAATAGGATGAGATGAGATGATATCTTGATGTGAAGAACTGTTGCCACATTGATGATTGATCAATTCTGAAGGAAATCTCGAGGCCACTGGTGATTCAAACGGCGTGGAAGATTTCAAAGATAGTAGTACAGACAAGTGTCTGTACAAATGAATTAGAGCAATGAGAGAGAGCGGCAGTGGCGGCTACTGGTATTCGCGATTGCGCGACTGAACCCCCAACTATTTGAAGAAAAAAAGTAAAAAATTAAATAAAAAAGTAGCAAAATTTTCTTATTTGATTTTATTTTGTTTCATATTTCAATTTCAAAAAAATATTTTCATTTTTATATTAATTAGGAACATAAGTCACACCAAAAATTGTATATACTATAAGTATAAATTGTACAAAAATTGTGTAATCTATAAAGTATATTAATTAATGAAAAAGATCAGTAGTACAATCGGAGAGTCAGACATAAAAGAATAGGAACGTATATCAGTATAGGAGCTCCTTTAATATGTTCGTACAATGAATTGTCCACTTAGTGAATTGCATGTGTATCAGGAGATGTATAAAAAAGTAGGAAGCAGGGGGTTCACAGTTGGGAGTCGCGCTGGAGAATTTAGTATATATATATAAAAAATTTCTTTGTGGTAGTATAGAAAAGTGTATGTTTTTATTAACTTTTTTCAAAAAGAGTAGGGGTTACAAGCGCGATGAACATTACTTACGATCTACGAACGAACTTACCCGATCTTACCCGGAGTTAAAAAAGTTTTTAGCAAATGTTCTGTGTGCGTGTGTGTGCGCCTGTGTGTGCACGGGTGTGTGTATATGTATGTGAACACCATAGCTCAAAAACGAAAAACCGTAGAAAGTTGAAACTTAATATTCCGTTTAGGTATCACCATGAGATCTGACCCTACGTTATCTGTCGAAATTCCTCAACCGGAAGTACCACTTTACTAGTTGATTTTTTTACTTTTTTGCAATTTTCTCAAAAATGGCTCCGACGATTTTCTTGAAATTTGGTATATGAACTATACATACAAAGATCTACAACTTCTATTTGAAACATTTCTCCGGAAAAATTCATTTAAAGGCAGTTTTGAAGGAGGGGTTGGGTTAGGTTTCAATCTAAAGTTCTATTTCGGTTCGCTATACAATTCTGTCATCTAAATAATATTAATAAGAATATAATATGTTGCTGAAATTCCGAGTTTGAAAAAATCGGATAACCGGAAGTGCGTTTACTTTACCACTTTACTAAATGATTTTTTCACTTTTTCGCCATTTTCTCAAAAATTGCTCCGATAATTTTCTTGAATCTTCTTATATAAACTAAACATACAAAGATCTATAACTTTTATTTGAAACATTTGTCTGGTAAAATTCATTTAAGGGCACTTTTAGGGGAGGGATGGGGTTATATTATTCTCTAAAGTGCTCTCATATTTGATTATACAATTCTATCATCCAAACAAAATTAATTAGAAATAAATAGATGGCCAAAATTCTGAGTTTCAAGAAAATAGTAAACCGGAAGTGCGCTTTTACTGAACATTTTTTTCAGTTTTCGAAGAATTTCATTAAATTTGGTACACAACCTATAAAATTTGTCAATTATAATTTTGAGAACTGAGTAATGGTCATTGCCGCCTGAGCCTTCTCAGTGCACTGCCGGCCTCCGGATGGTGTTCTCTCGTTACAGACAACACTGCCCATCACCGGACAGTGTGCTGTAAGAGCTCCTAGGAAGAAAAACCTAAGGGCAGCACAGCTGGACTCGAACCCGAGTCCTCCGCGTGGGAGTCCAATGCACTATCCACTGAGCTGATTTATTCTTAATTTAACATATTTAATTGTAGGAGAGGGATGCAAGTTTTTACCTGGCTCCTGGCTTACTTCGTGATTTTTAACTAGCCAAGCTACTAATTATGATAGGTAATGTAAGTATTTAAAAAAAAAAGTTGAACCCCCACATATCCAAGTCACGAGCCGCCACTGGAGAGTGGTATGCTATTTGAGATATTTTGTCATCTTGGCAAGTTGTCGTACGAAAAGGATGTTAAGATCGTTAAGAAGTGTGAGGTTTGTGACATAATAGAGAGCGTCAACTATCTATCAGAGTAGTTTGGATTGGAAATTCTGAATAGTTCGTATATTTGTAGATTTGGCTGAACCCCAGAGTTCGACCCCACAGTCCCTAAGTCCCACATAGGTATGAGAATCGTAATATATATTATGTCTTTTCAATTCCTTAGGTAATTTTAATCACCGTCCAAGAAGTCTGTAAAGAAATTTAACACATTTAGTCATTGCTTTTCTTATAAGTCTTTTATGTAGCATGACTGGTTGTCATATTGCGCACAGTAAAAAGGCATATTTGGAATCGGCATCTAGATAATTGAAAGATAATTGTCGCTCCTTTTGAGAATCGGCCATACTCGGATATCACATAGTTATCTGATGAGCAGGGAACAAATTCCATTTTCGAATACTTGCAATGTCCCAATATCCGTGAAACATATTATAATTGAATGCCCATTATATCAACGAAGAAGAAAATTGAACAAGATTCCCAATACCTTGTCACAGAAACTCTGAAAGATGATCCAGCTATCATCGACCGGATGATAAAATTTTTAAAAGATATTAAACTTTATGAAAAAATGTAGTGGAAATAATAAATTTGAATTTATATGTAAATAGTTTATACTTGTATAAAGATGTACATAACATATTTTAGAGGCTTAAGATTTAGGAGTAGAGGCGTATTGAGTACTCTATCCCGACCAAATAGTACATTCATTTTGTTCTATGGTATGAGTGTACTTATTAGGATAAAAGTATTTATTGGAGAACCAGTAGTTATGAATGAAAGCGAATGAGTGAGTGAGTAATGCCAGCGCTAATAACAGCCATAAAGGAAAACCAATAAAATATTCAAACGATTATTCTAAATTGGGGAATCATTTTTGAGTACAAAAAATAAGGTGTGAACAAATTATGCAACCTCAGAGCATAGTAGCCGCAAGGTTCATTGCTTAAAAAAAAAAAAAAATCTTGTATGTAGGATTCCACGTGAGTCACTTGTCTATGAAGAGTCCAAGGTAGTGCCCCAGATCCATTAACAGGTAGAGCATTGTTTTTGAAATAAACAGAAGGAAAGGAGCCCACCCGAAGAGTGAACATGGTATGTTGGAATTTTTGAGTGTTCATTTAAAATCCGCCACTTATTTGCCCATATTTTTATTGCCTTTAGATGTGTCTATAATTTGTATGATTTGCTGATGTAGTATTTTTCCTTGTATGGCGAAATCATCTACATACGAAAATTTCAAATTTGATGACATTACTGAGTAAGCAGCTTGATTCTTCTTGCTGAGCAACTGTTTCGCGTTTTCTCGCCCGAAAGAGATTCTGTTTCCTTTCTTCCGAACTTTAATGTACATTCATCATCACTGAAATTAGTAAATATGTGAGAATATTATAAATAATTAATGTAGCCTCACACATAATGCTATCAAAGTTGAAGGAGAATCCTCTTCCCTAAGATGGGAAGCGAAATTGGTTTTTTGTAAAGATGGCATTTGTTTAGTCTCGCAACCAATCAAAATATGCAAGTTGTAAGGAAAACGAGAACCGCTTACACCTTTACTAAAACTAATAGTAAGTCCAGTAATGTTATTGTTACTATTCAGCATATATTAACCATTAAGTATCAAATAGGCAGGGGGGGTTTTCCTAAATGGGCTTTTCCTAAATATGCTTTCATTTACATAACAAGAAATGTTAAATCAATACGTACTGCACGTTCACCAATTATGATGCATAATGAAGCCATTTAAAAGCAAGACAGGCTGTTGAATGTTCTGGAACTCATTACAGTATGTAAGTTGTGCTCCGGAGAAGTATAGTAAGCATTTACTGTGTTTATATCTAATACTGTGATTAATAATGGGAGAAATTTGTTATCAAGTTAGAAGTTTTTGTCGTTTATAACTGGCGGCAAGTTATCTTAGCATTGTTTGCTTGGTTTGCGGTAGCCTTTATGGTATTATTAGAGCAATAGAACAATTGTTGTTGACTTTATTACTATCTGATACGATAAGGCAAGATACATTGGAAATAACACCCTAACAGCAACTGAATTGTTGTTTTACACCGTCATAGTGCATACATATTGCTTGAAATCTAAATTAAATATTGATTTAAAAAAGTAAATTAATAAAAAAGAACTTCCTAATTAAGTGAATTAAAAAAGGAATTTTTATAAATCATAGGAAAAGAAATCGAAAATCAGCAATTCGAAATTAAGTTCTTTAGAACTTTATGTTCTTTATAATGTGAGGAGTATAAGTCAATTTAAGGCTCATAGAGAGGCAGTTAAGGAAATCCGAAGCTTGAAAGAAGGATGAAAGCGTCAGGTCTAATCAAAAGTCGGTCCAAAAGCAATATTTTCTGAAGTCTAAATTTTTGTGCTATTGGTCTTTTAAACAAATGACAAGACATTGATTTATTTATTAGATATTTAAACAAGTATTTAGTCACTTAAAGAATAGAATATTCAGGAACTAAACGCAACAGAGAACCTGCGCTGGTGGCTATTGCCTCAGACTGTCGTCATTAATACTACTGGGGTTCATCTTGAATCCTCTCAGCATTGAACAATGAATATTAATGAACGAACGCAGACCATCTAGGAGACTGTTCAGGATTTAGTATGAAACAGATAGTGGTCGCTCTGGTATGGCGGCTGTACGGGGGCGGTAAACATCCTACCCCGGATTCTATCTAATTGCTTCATCCATCTAGTTCTACGCATATGTTGCTGCAGCCTCTCAAGCCCATGAATACATAATAAAAATTTATTGCCCAATTTAAATACTAAGTAAATAGTAACTTTTCTATAATAAATTAAAGAGAATACATGAAAAAAAAAAAAAGAAAAAAAAACTTTGAAGCCATTCATTTAGATAATCAACCGAACGTATCACTCAGAGACCGCACCCAGGGTGGAATGGAAACAGTTGCTGCTATCATTGAATTTTAATTTTTAAGGATAATATTTTATCAATGATAAAATTGAAGTTACTGGCCAAGATGTTAATACGAAAAAAGGCAAGGGACTTTCCTCAAACACCGATGTATTTAGAACATTCATCTAAAAATGTCCCTTAAAATCAATGCATTCTAAATGCACTTAGACAGAATTTGGTAAGAAGTTCCTCATCATTTACAATATTTTCTACGATTTTAAGAATAGTTTAGGAGTTTTACAGGTAATTGACTCTTTACTATTTATACTTTTTCCCGAAGTGATTCATGAGAAAGTAACAAGGTTGTTGATTCATTGAAACAATTTCTTTTCTAACAGGTTTTATAATTTTGAAGAAAGTTTTGGTTTTAAAAAGGCATCTTCAGCCATATATACACATGGAGAGGAGATAACATTTCTATTCTCAATCCTACAGATACATGGGATTGTCTGCTCACAAGGCACACATTTAGAACTCTGCAGGTTGCCCGTGCACAAAAATGTATGTTTCCTCTGTTTATAGGGCTCTGTACGGTTTCCTTGTCGACCCAAGCAAAATTCTATTCTTTATTCCACACTAAGGATCTACAAGCACCCTTGTCTACCTATTGCAAAGGCTCTACAGGTTGTCTGCCCACAAACCCTACTGTAGGAACTGCTCGTTGCCCTTGTAAGAGTTCTGTGCGGTGTCCTTGTCTGCCAAGATAAGGTCCCCACTAAGGGCAGTGCTCGTTGCCCTTGTACGTGGCCCAAAAACCAAACATATGTTTCATCTGTAAGAGTTCTGTGCGGTGTCCTTGTCTGCCAAGATAAGGTCCCCACTAAGGGCAGTGCTCGTTGCCCTTGTACATGGCCCAAAAACCAAACATATGTTTCATCTGTAAGAGTTCTGTGCGGTGTTCTTGCCTGCCAAGACAAGGTCCCCACTAAGGGCAGTGCTCGTTGTCCTTGTAAGTGCCTAAAAACCAAACATATGTTTCATCTGTAAGAATTCTGTGCGGTGTCATTGTCTGCCAAGATAAGGTCCCCACTAAGGGTACTGCTCGTTGTCCTTGTATGTGGCTCAAAAACCAAACATATGTTTCATCTGTAAATGTTCTGTTCGGTGTCCTTGTCTGCCAAGATAAAGTCCCCATTAAGGGCACTGCTCGTTGTCCTTGTATGTGGCCCAAAGATCAAACATATGTTTCCTCTGTAAAGGGTCTGCACGGTGCCCTTTTCAACCAACAAGATTCCATTGTTTTTCGCCAGTGTAAATGCTCTTTGAAATGATCTTGTCATCTCATAAGTGCCCCACTGTTGTTCACTCACCACCAACCAACCGACCCAATAGCACTCCTAAAAGTTCCCACTTTATTCTATTTAATAATTGGAAGTTAATTATCACAGTTTCTTATGAAAGTAAAAATGAAAATAAAGGAAAAGAAATGGTAAATGAATAAAACAACTTTAATTTTTTTAAAAATAAATACAACACAAATTAAACAATAAAAATAATGATAAAAATATTCTTTATTCAGATTTTTTAATAGTTGGACATTTAATATATTTTTTAATTTTAGAACAAACAAAAAAAATAGATAATCTTGTAACAATTTTCGACAATTTATATGAAGCCAATAAAAATGCAATAGTTATTTGTATTAAACAATGTCTAGTTAATTGTTTAGATATATTATTAAAATCTGGCCAAATAAGTAATTGTAATATATATCTATAACCAATAAAATTTAATAATAATATGGCTATAATAAATTGTATATCTTCACCACGGTTTTTAATTATTGTTGTAAAAAATATTTGTATTATAAACAATACTAAACAATGTTTTATTATTAATAAAATATATTCATATAATTGATTATTTTCTTTGTAAAATCTAGTTATAAATCTTGCATCAATAAAATTTAAATCTTCTGTATTGCCCATAATAAAATAACTTGATACAATTAATACAGTAAATATTATTGGTAAATCAATATTTGTTTTTATTGGCGCTTTTTTTTCACCATCTTCTAATAAAAACCAGCAAATAATTTTTATAAACAAAATGAATAATACAATTGATTCATGTCTTATTGAAAATAGTAAAAATATTGAAGCAATACATATTGCCAATTGTTTTATACGATTCATTATGAAAGCACCTCCCAGTAATGGTATTAATATGGCTGTTGATAATTGATACCATATTATATATGATTCTTTGGCATTTGGTCTTATTAATATTATATTCATCAGTATTAATGAACATATATGATGTATTATTGATAATAATGTAATTATATAATCCAAAAATGTAAATCTCATGCGATGTGTCATAATTATACCAGCTATAATCCATAATAATCCAGATAAATTCAATAAATATGGGCTTACTTGTTTAGTATTTACTGGTATAAACAATGTAATAGCTAAAAACATACCAGACGTTGTTACAGATAATAAAAGTATAGCTGAAGATGTTGTTAGCATACATTTGATTGTTAAAAATATTGTAATCGCTAATATAGCGATTAATAATAAAAGTTTATATTGTAAACCCCATACTAATAATTCATATACAAGTATTAATAATGTTAAATTTAATAATATTCGGGGTAATTTGTTTATAGTTATTAAATTTGTTATATATTTCCATTTGTGAAATTGTTGTATTACACAATACCAAATAAACATTGGCGTTAACCAATAAACATAATAATGTATTGGCCAACTGTGTGCAATTACAAATATAAATGATAATATTGTAACTAATATGAAAAATGTGTTGAAAATAATGGCCCAATTTTCTGGTTTATTTGTTGTCAGTCTGTTTTGAGACATTTCTTTTGATTGTTCTTCAACAATTTCAAGTTTTTTATGATATTCTTTTAAAATATATGTAATCAATAAGAATATCCATCCAATATAAGTAATATGTACTAAATAAATCAACATGGTACTCATTATATTTTTCATTTTTTCAATACCATTTAGTGATAATTTTATTAATTCCTTATTTATTTCTTTTATATTATCTATATTATTAGTTTTTAAAGAATTTTTAATAATTTGTTCATATTCAATCATTTTGTTATAACCATTAAATGGTTCAGTATATAAATATTTTAAAAATTTTATTATAAGCTCGATTTGTTTAGTTGATTTTATTGCTATTGATGTCAAATGTAATGCATTATATGCTTCTTGTAATTGTTTATCTTCATCAGTAATATTTAATAGATTTACTGGTGTTATAGCTAGAGAATTTCTAGGCAAATCTGTTCCTAATAAAGTACTAATAAGATTTGCAATCTGTATCTGTTTTAATAGAACATTTTCATCAGTTTTTGCAATACCATTGCCCCAAATGCCAATAAAAGTTTCTATTTCTTCGCTACTGTTACCACCAAATTGACCAGTTCTAGTCATACCATGATCAGCTATCAATAGATATGCCGTATTGTTCATTTGTTGTTCAATCAACCAATATAAACTATTAATTTGATCAAATATATTGACAACAATATCTACGCATTGATATAATTGACAATCATATGTTTTGGCTGATTGTAAAATTTTCAAGAGATGTATTAATATAATATTTGCTTCTTTGATTTCTTTTAATGATAATTGTATTTTTATTATAGTTTCATCATTTTCATTAAACCTATGATTATTTAAATCAATATTATAATTTAATTCAGTCCATTGTGTTTGTATATTAAAATCTAACCTATTATTTGGTCCAAAATATAATGTATTATTTACCCTGTCAAATATTGTATCTAAATTTCTATTCATTGGTACTATTGTTAATAAACCTTCATTAATACCTGTAGCCAAAGCGATAAAACCATTTTTACTAGTTGTTGGTATTTCTGATCTTATTATTCCATTTGCTTTGAATTCATTCCATAATGGGATATTGTTTAATTCTTTCACTGATGTATATACCATTTCTGGCCGTAGACCTGTTAATACAAATATAACTATTCTATCTGCCATAGCTTCTTTTGAATATGTTGATTCACTTGAATAAATACTTTCTTTGAATATATCGAAAATTGATACTAATAACATACATTGTACAATTATACCGATTAATTCCAATTTCCACATTTTTTTTTTTTTTTTATTCAATTTCTTTCTTTTTTTTTTTTACAAATTTTATAAATTTATCTAAGACCTAAAAAAAAAAAAATTGTTTCTATAGTTTAAAAAAAAATTATGATTTTTTTTTTTTTTATGGTAAAACAAGTAACATATGCGTTTTTATTATAATAATTACAACAGCTATAATTAAAATTTTAAAATAATCTAATACATCAGTCCGTGCAGGGGGATCTTAAATTTCTTAGTGTTCCCTTAGAGCAGTGATGGCGAACCTTTTAAGCTCGGTGTGTCAAAATATTGAAAAATAGAAACATAATTCTCGTGGCGTGTCACTAATCAAGTTAATTATTTGTTTAATGCCATTTAAAATACAAAAGCCAAAATTATGAAACCAATGTTTACATTTAGAGACTTGTCTTACATATTTCATTGACACTTAACATACAAAATCAAGTAATATATATATAAAATATAATTGAACAAAAACAGAAAAACAATATAAATTTATATAATTAGAAAATAAATATATATGAAAAATTAGTGACTTTTTTGGTGTGGTCAACCAACCGTTCAGCAGAGCTGGAAAGCATCAGAGACATTTTCCGTGGTAGCCTGCTTCATTTTGTGGTCATCGACCGGTTTCGGGCGTTCGCCCATCTTCAGGATGCGTTTTTCAGACAGTGCGACAACACAGACTTGTACAGAGCAAACTTGAGTGTGAAAACTAAGTTTGCTCTGAGCATGTCGGTGTTGTCACACTGTCTGAAAAACGCATCCTGAAGATGGGCGAACGCCCGAAACCGGTCGATGACTACAAAATGAAGCAGGCAACCGCGGAAAATGTCTCTGATGACTTTTTTGGTGCTGAAGTTTGTCTGCTAAATCCTCTATTTCGGGTTTATACTTGGTACATTCCAAGCAAGCACCACTGACTTCATCTGTTAACCTATTCCGTTTGTTTGTCTTAATATTATTTAATGCTGAGAACAATGTCTCACAAAAATATGTGGATGACAAAATTGTTAGCAAAACAACTAAAGGAGACCTCGAGGAGCGGCCAATAAAATGTACACTTTTTTCAAATCTTTTCCAGCGTTTCGACAAATTTATTGTCTTTTTCAGGGATAAAATTTTAAAAAATGTTAATCGGTATTTATAATTTCCATGAAACAAACTAAACACAAAATATGTAGTAAATAGAGAGAGTTGCTAACTATATGAGCTACATTATCAGAAAAAAAAGATTTTTTTGAATTATGAAATTTTTTATCTTTGATGATGCGTGTCACCAAAAATGAGCTCGCGTGTCATAGGTTCGCCATCACTGCCTTAGAGGAAGTACTGTGATCATATCCAACTTCCGAAACTTAGTTTTACACTTTTTTATGTTCGTTCCTAAAAAATTCTATTTATAGAATAGTCCATATCCGTGTATATATGCATGCGTCTGTATGTGTAAACAAAAAAAAATGGCACGATAATACAAATTGTTTGAGCCAGAGAACATGTTCAAACAACTGAGGAATAAAAATAGATGCTTTAAAAATGTGAAGAATCAGGTTAGTAAACGCCCCCCCCCCCCCCAATTTAAAATTATCAGAACTAAAATGTTGGTAACCTGTGAAAGTCTGAGTTTGGGAAGAGAGAAGGTTTTTTGTTGGTTAGAGATATATTCTTTTAGAAGTGTGATGTGTTGTGTTTTTTTTTGAGACTTTTAGAACTATTGATTCTTTAAATATATATTTTGTTGATCATATTTGGAACTGTTTTGTGTTAAGTGAAGTTTGTCTTTTTATTGAATTGTATGGTTTCTTTCATTGAATAAAGGATCAGTTACATTTTCAGTGAAATTATAATCAGTATTTTAACATATTTGAAATTAGTCCTAAATAACTTTTAATGTCCACATTTATATCTAACAAAAAATAACAATTTTGGAGACATAGAACAGGTGCGAGTTTGGATAATGTAAAAAAAATAACTCACCTCTTGGATAAGATGGATTGCACAGACGATTAAAAAAAATCTGATTTGAAACATTTACCCGACTTTGTCTTAAAATAATTAATACAATTTATTTAATCAAGAAATTTTCTTTAAATTTTGCCATTTGAGGGATGGGAATAGCTAAGTGGTTAGCGTACTGGACTCCTACGCGGAGGACCCGGGTTCAAGTCCAGCTGTACTACCCTTAGATTTTTTTCTTCCTAGAAGCCCCTACAGCCATCTGTACGGTGATGGACAGTGTTGTCTGTACCGAGAGAACACTGTCCGGAGGCCGGCAGCGCACTGAGAAGGCTCCGGGCGCCAATGACCTTAGATGTGGACTCGCTTAAATTAAAAAAAAAAATTATTTAAATTTCAAATAATGCTCATTTATTTAACGTAAATTTTTAGTGATGGGTTTAGGACAAGTGCCAACTCACAACTAAGGTAAGTAGTAGAGAATGGCCAATTGTAGAATGCGCCAACCATCAACTACACATTTGAATAATTTTAACGACTCAGTTAGTTTGGAACTAATTTTTTTTTTTTTTTTAAATTTTACAAATAAAAATGATAGGTTTATATCTGTAATAAAATTCTTCCGGTTGATGGATTTTGTCCAAATCTTCGTGTCTGATCCGGTGGTAGTGTCTAAAATTATCTGAGATTTTCGTGTAGAATGTGTCTTTAATAGTAAACAGAAGTTTGCAATCAATGGCGACCTTTAAACAGGAGCTTGTGAATAATGGAGGCCTTATTCTCTAAAAGATGCAGATGTGATAGAGAGAATAGGGCAAGTAATGCTGAATACCTTCAAGGAGGTATATTTTTGAGGGTAGGAGAAATTAGCGGGAAAACTAGGGTCGAAAAGTAAATCGTTCACTTGGGTTCTACTTTAGATTAGTCCCTCTGGGGGGAGAGAGGACTCCAACCCAGACACCGCAGCCAACTTATTGAGGCTTAACGTGCCCTTATCTCTAGGGGGGAAACTTCCCCTCTTAATGAGGTCAAGGGTCATCCCCATTAGTCCTTCTTGCAGTACGATCTCCGCCGGTCTCAACGCAGATCTCGTACCGCAATCTGCCGATTGCAACGCATTCGAACAACCAGTGAGTGGCGTCACCTCCTTTTCCTGACACAGAACTGCACAAGGGCTCCAGAGTTAATTAACCCTACGTTGTGAAGATGTTTTTTTGAACCTACCATGACCTGTAAACAGGCTCGCTATCAAACAAATCTGATACCTGCTTAGTTTCTCTAGTTCTTCTCTTACAAACCCTGGCATCACTATTTTGCCGTGTTTTGCCCCAGTGCTTAGCCTCCAGTAGTGACTGTGTTCCCTCTGAGATGCCTCCGCCGTCTTCCCTTTAGCTATCCCCAGAACAGGTTCCGGCCCACAGAATGAAGAGTTGATCGGCTAGCTCATTACTTTTTATCCCCTTGTGTGCCGGCACTCAAACTAGCCGCTCATTATTGTGCCGATAAAGCACCTCAGGGAGTCCCTGCACTGTGAAGAAGTGATTCTGTAGGCCCAAAAAGCCTTCAGAGCCGCCTGGCTGTGCGAAAAAATGTATATCTTCCTATTCCTAGGGTCCATACGCAGATTCTCTTCAGCTCAGACTTCAATTGGGTTCTAGGAGAACGCAATCGGTCACGATCGACCAAGTTTGTAAAAAGGTTCCACATTTGAAGAAAATCGGTAAACAGAAGTGTGATGTTCATATTGAAATCATTTGCATTTTTTTACTTTTTTTTTTTTTTGAAATCGGCTAAAACGTTTTTACTTGGAGATTTGTCAATTTATTTTATGGCGATCCGGAGGAAGATGGTTGCAAGTCTAGGCATACATCTGGTCTGCAATTTTATTGCAATGTACAATTGCATTATTATAGGGTAAAGTTATGTGAGACGATGCACGGTTCAAAGTTATGTCCTGTATTAAAAAACTGGAGATATATTAAAGAGGTATATGATAGAGAGGTATATAAAGAGATATATAATAAAGCAAGAAATAAGCTTCACTTTACGTTTGGTAAGATGGTTGCTTTTCGTTTATTTGAAAGTTTAATTCCACACAAAAATGTTACGATTACGTTCAAATACGTTTAATTCACTAAAAATATTAAATATTCACATAATATTGAAACAAAGTGTAAATAATTATTTCTGCTTTAACTCGTTTAAATTTCGTTTACAATAACAAAGATTCAAAAGAATTTTCACATATGCATGATAAAAACAGCACTTATTTTTCATAAATTAAGTCTTCCACTTTTGATAATAGAGCGCTGCACTTGTCACAAAATTCGTTCCACCTTTGGCTAGTAGAGTGCTCCACTTTAAGCAGAATACCAGTAATGTTTATAAGTTATAAAACATAATGTCAACTACTACTATCTACAAAAAAAAAAGCTATTTTTGGAAATAAAGACATTCTCAAATATTCCATAAACAAAATACAAGTACACTGCACGTGGCCGTCTCTTCTATTGTGGTAGGATAGATGACGCACCATAGGTAGGAGAAATGTTGTACCTCTCCTCTGTGAAGAAAACGTGGTTGATCGAGATGAAACTTGGTAACACTATGGCTACGAGTCCAACTTTAACTACAACTTGGAAATCTTTCATTTCAATTGCATTTAATATAAGTATATAAAAATTTACATATGCGTTATGAACATTCAGGTATTCACCCAGATATAGCTGATGCGTATAATGTTCGTAGAACACAGAAGAACACACAAAATAACTGAAGAATTTTGCAATACGTTCTACTACTACTAAATGGCGCTACAGCCCTAGTTGGTCCTCCAAAAAGAATTGCCAATCTTGTCGATCTTCGGCTTTTCTTCTCCATCCTCTTATACCCAGCTTCCTGAGGTCGTCCTCTACATCATCCAGGCACCTTAGCCTCGGTCTTCCTCTTAATCTTCTTCCTCCCGGCTTTCCTGCCATCATCCTTTTGGGTAGTCGGTTTTCTGGCATTCTCTGTACAGGACCAAGCCATCGCAGTCTTCCTTTCTTAATGAAGGCCACTAAACTGGGTTCCCCGAATAACTTGGAAAGCTCCGTATTATACGAATTCTCCAGTTTCCATTTTCGTTGACCGGGCCAAAAATCTTTCTCAGGGCTTTCCTTTCCCAGACACTCAAGATCATCTGACTTCTTCTAGTTAATACCCAGCTCTCACTTCCGTACGCGACGACGGGTCTAACTATCGTCTTGTAAATGACAATCTTAGTTGCACGAGAGAGTGATCTGAAGCTTAGTACTCTATTTAAAGCAAAACGGCATCTACTGTCTGCTGCTATCCTTGCTTTGTTTTCAGCTTCTTCATCATTCTTCCCCGTTACTAAAGCTCCTGTATTTGAAACTTTCCCTACTTCCCTGAGTTCTTGAAGTCATCATATATTCAGCCTTGTTTTCATTAATACTCAGGCCAGTATATGCCGCTGCTGTTTCCAGCTCCTGAAGTGCGCCGCATAAGGAGAGTAAGGTGCACGCTGTGAGAATCGCGACGTCCGCGTATGCCATATGTTGCGTCATCCTGTTGTATATTGTTCCGCCTTTGTTTGTTCGGATGGCTTTTATCGCTTTTTCGAGAGCTAGATTAAATAGGATGGACGACATGGTCCCTGTCTCAGACCACATGTAACCTGGAACTCATCAGACAGAGAGCTGCCAATCTTTACCTGATTGACCTCTTATTGTTCCAGGTCATCTTAACAAGCTATCTTTTTAAGAACTCCAAGCACCCTCATGTTCTTTGCCATTGTTCCCTTCTTACCGTATCGTAAGCCTGCTTGAAATCTATAAAAAGATGATGCAGGCTCACATTATGTTCATAGGACTTCTCTTAGTGAGAAAATGAGGTCCATTGTGGATCTTCCCTGCCTGAAACCGCACTGGTAATCTCCGACAATCCCTTCAGCCCATGTTGTCAGCCTTCGAGTGATTGGTATGGATAGTATTTTGTAAACCACCGATAGCAGTGCTATGCCACGATAGTTTTCGCAGAGCATACTATCGCCTTTTTTATAAATTGGGCAAAGTATGGCGTTGCTCCAATCCTCTGGCATTCTTTCTTGAGTCCAAATTGCAATACGTTCGCTTCTGATCTTTCCACCTTTCGACTAACTTGCATGACGCCACATGGTGGCAAACAAGAGAAGTAAAGCCTGCGTCTTTTTCCCTACCCCCTCATCATCCCATTAGGGCCCACCAGACGTTTTACAATGTCAACATAGACGAAAATTTGACTAACTACTGTGCAAATTGCAATAAAAGAAAGTTATAAAATTTTTTGTAGGATATTCCACGAATATATTATAATTTAACTTTTATTTTATCTAAATGTTACATATTTCTGAATGAAGAATGTCTGAATTATATTTATAACTAATATATATTTGAAACTATTTTTAAAAAAAATTTAAGAAACCTCCTTTAGAAAAATGTTTCTCTTTACAACATAAACTATAAACAAAAATAAATATTGAGGCCCTGATTTCTGTGGGTTTTTGCTTCCTTTGATAGTGTACACATCAGTCTCTGTCGACACTCTTAAAAAAAAAATAAAGTAAATAAACTAAAAAGGGAAAAGGAAAAAGGAAATTCAAACTTGGAATAACATTTCCATAACATTTTCAGTTATAAAATAAATATTGGAAAAATATAAATAAAACAAACACACCGGTATTTTAATTTACTGGTAGAGAAAACGCAAAAGTATTTAATTTTGCTCAATTAGTAGAATACTCTTTTTGATAATTAATGCCTCCACCGCCTAGTAAGTTTTCTAGGCCAGCCTACAAGTAGGTACTGAGCTATCAGAAATGGTGAAATGAGACCTGATGGAGGCAGGTATGAGCGGGAAAAAGAGAGTGAATGCACTTGCAGAAATTAACTTTTTTAAAGGCAAGACTTGAATGAACAGTATCTATAGCAGGTAGTGTTTTATTTTTTTTTGGGGGGTGGGGATTATTTTTAAGGAATCACTGCGGCCTGAAAGATCTATTGTGTCCTCCCACAGCTTTCTCAGTGGCAGCTATACTCACAGGCAACACTTCCATCACCGGGTAGCGAACTATTGTGGCTTCTCTAGGAAGAGAAAATCTAAGGGCACCACTGCTAGAATCGAACCTATGATATCCTCATTGGAGTCCAGCCTGCTGCCTCTGGCCTAATCCCTAATCCCTAATCTAATCCCTTCCTTTTTTTAGTGGTATAATATAAAAAGAATTATATACTTACCTCAATCACTACACCACCGTAGCCTGTCCTACGCTGAGAAAGAAGGTATGCTAACTTCGGACAACTTAAAAAGGTCAGAGCAACAGTTAGTCTCAGAAACTAGCGAATCAAAAAATTAGATCCCTGAAGCTGCAAAGACTAGCATCGAGTTCTTAAAGAGATAGTCCCTAAACTACTTTGGACATGGACAATAGGCAAAAACTTACTTCTCCCACTTCTTATGAAGATAAAAGAATTTTACCTGATGTTTAGTGGCTAGCACTCTCGCCTTTGGTGCAAAAAGTCAATTATCGATTAGCCGGGGCACAGAAATTGTGAATAGCCTTGAATTGTGAAAAAAAATGTGGTGTGGTATATTATACCCAAATATAATAATGCTTGCAAAACAATATAATAATATAGAAACTATTCCAATAAAAAAAAAAAAAATCACGTGTGAAACACTCACAGTACTTTCTCTTACTCCAATTTACATAGTTACATAGTCTGTAGTTTTTTTTTCGAACTCTAATATATAACGCTTCTTCTTATTATATTAATTTATTTGATTAATTGAACTAATAATTAGTTCGATTCCTTTTTTTTATGTTGTTGCGAGATACTTGATTTTGTTTAAATTAGCACATGTTTATAGCTAAATCTTTATAGTACTCTTTCAATAATTTGTAGATTGCGCCACATACATAAAATTAATAATAATGTTTAGATAAAAACTCCAGATATAAGAAAAGTTCCTTGGAGAAATTTTTGTGGATGTTTAACATCAATTTTATTTTGTTCCATTAATATAAACGGCCATATACAAAATGGCGGATGTTGCATTTCTGTCAAATTCTCTTTTACTTTCTTTTTCAACAATGGCATGAAAATGCTGGATTTTTTCTATATAACTGACATTAATTTCATAAAACAGTAAATATTATGTTAGAAATGACTTGATTTTTGCCTTTTTTTTTTAATAAAAAGTTTTATTGCACAATTTGATAATTTATAAAAATACCTACGAAGGGAAAATTAGTAAAAAAAACTCTAGACTAGATTTTTTCATAGAAATAATTAGCCAATCACAGTGTAGATGTGAAGGTATGAAATGTGGGCGTGGTCCATATAATAATTATAAATTTCTGATTAGACTAACATACACCCACATTTCACACCTTCACTGTGATTGGCTAATTATTTATAGCTAATTATTTCTATGAATAATCTAGTTTAGAATTTTTTTACTAATTTTCCCTTCGTAGGTATTTTATCAAATTGTACAATAAAATTTTTTTTTATAAAAAAAAAAAAAAATTCAAAAAATAAAATTATGTTTAACATAATATCTTCTTCTTCTTCTTATTCTTCACTTCATCTACCCGAAGGTGTAGAGGTTTGACAAAAATTTCGCCATTGATCTCATTTAGCGACAAGCTTCTGGCGCTTACCCAATCGCTCGCTGCCTATGGCCGCAATTATCTTCTTTACATTGTCCTCCCAGGTCCATCTCCTTCTTCCTCTCGGTCTTTTACCCGTAAGTTTCACTTCAAGAGCTTTTCGGGGTATCCTGCTTTCCGCCATTCTGCCCACATGCCCGAACCACCTCAATTGCCCTCTTTCCGCAGCTTGGTTAAGGGGTTCAACTTTGAGAGCTGTTCGAATGTGTCATTTCTTATCTTCGACTTCCCCTCGATTTTCCTGAGGTACCGCATCTCAGCTGCTTGGATGCGGCTCTTTTCATTTTCTTTCAGGGCCTAGGATTCATATGCGTAAGTGAGAGTTGGAACATAGATTGACCGATATACCGCCAGTTTTGTCTCTTTTGAAACTTACCTTTTTGCTTAAGAAATTCTTATTAAAGGCGTAAAATATCTTTCCTGCAGCATTTAGTCTTTGGTTAAGTTCGTCCCTCAACTTGCTGCTCGCATTAAACGTTACTCCGAGGTATTTAAAGGAGGACACTTGTTCAATTTCTAGGCCGTTTACTGTAACATTGGCTTCTATTTCTGCTGATCTTGGCACTACATAATATCTACTGCTTTATAAAATTAATGTGAACTATAAAGAAAAAATACAGAATTTTCTTTCCCTTATTGAAAAAGAAGGTAAAACAGAATTAGACGGTAACGCTAGATCAATGTAAGTCCGCCATTTTGTATTTCGCAGTTTTTACTAGTGGTGCAAAATAAAATTGATGTTAATCACCCACAAAAAATTCTCAAAAGAATTCATAATTTTCGGTTAAAATACTTTCCTTTGACCTGGAGTTTGTAGCTAATCATTATATTGTCCTTAATTTTATGAAGGTGGCCCAGTCCACGAAGTATTGAAAGATTACTATCAATAAAGATAAATATCTACACAAGAGATAATTTCAAAATCTCGTTTCTCGCAACAACATAAAAAAAGGAATCGAACTAATTATTTGTGCAATTAAACAAATAAATTATAAAAAGTACAAGCGCTATATATTAGGGTTCGAAAATCTAAAGACACTGTAGAAAAAGAAATAGAAAGTGGAAATGTAGATTTAAAGTATGAAATAAAAATTAAAATGGTTGGACATAAAACTACTTTAATTAAACATAAAATTGATTAGAGAAACCAACCTTATAAAAAGAGTTTTACACTCTTCCCCACTCAAAACTTCTTTAAAAGGATTTCCTCTGAAAAAAGTCGCAAACAAAAATTATAAGTCTCTGCATTCATAGTTAGTGCACCAAATTTTAAAAAAAATCGTCGATGTTTCTATGGTGAAAAATGCAGTAAAAACTGTTCAGTAAAAACGCACCCGGACAACCGATTTTCTTCACACTCGAAATTTGAAACAGGAAATGTTTCAAATAAAAATTATAGCTCTTAATATATGTATCATTGATATTTCATGTTTAAAGTAAATCGTGGGAGCCATTTTTGTGAAAATCGCAAAAAAGTGGGGAAAAAATCCAATAAAGGGGTATTTTCGGTTGGGGAATTTGGACAGATAACCTACTGTCGGATGACATGGTGATATCTAAACGGAATATCAAGTTTCAACTTTCAGCGATTTCTCATTTTTTGGCTATGCTGTTTACATATACACACCACACACACACACACACACACACACACACACACATATATTTATATATATATATATACCATTTTATAAATACAACTTTTTTGAGCTCAGGGGGACCTCAAAACGGATATTTTCGGTGAAAACTCGATATCAAAAATTTGACACGATTACAATACCTATTTCCTCTTACTAATAGTAAGAGAATGTAATAAATATTTAACTCATGATGTTACATAGCCTAATAAATAATAATTTTAATATATACTTAATATAAGTGTACCATAAATTTTCAAAATCATAATTTTAGTTGATCATAATATGTTGCCAAAATTTTATATTAAACTAGAAAATCCTTTCCTATGGCACTATCTATAAATTATCTGAAACATACATAAATAAAGTATCCCACAGGTTTCTCCGTACAGGGGTGGAAGGTCAGTTTGAGTGTTCTTGGATGGCGCTATGAATAATGCAAATTACGCTTGGCATGGCTTGTACTGGAATTTCCCTTACTACACTGTTCCCTCCCATACAGCCTATTTAATAGCACGCGCCCATCTCCACTGCATCCTTTCACCATTAAAGCAGCCAAAACAATTTCAAACACGTATGGCCAATAATTCGAGTTGAGATGTGGCTGTCACGTGGGTAAGAAGTTTTAATTGCTGCTAGTGTAAAACGGCGTTTTGATGCCTGCTTGAGACGATGCTGTTATGTGTTACTTCCCCTATTTTAATACTGCCTTAGCACTTCCTGAACCTCTTTACTTCCTCCCTTCTAATATTAATGGTTCGCCGCCTACAAACCCTATCCTTTTCCTACTGTGTAATTTGCATTATCAAGTTTAAATTCTCCAAAGTTTACTATAATAAAATACTAAAGTATGCCTTTATATCTTTCTTTTAGTTAGGAAACCTTGCACAACTTCCTTTGTCTTCTTTAACCGCTAAAATGTTATAAAAAAAAATCTTGATGTTATGTTAATTTATGACTTTAAAATAAATGTTGTTGAATAAAGATATTTTGTTGAATATGTGGATGGGTTCGCAATGCTGAATAACATCTGATATTTTATCTGTCATAGCATGCACATACATATTTATATTGTTCCTGACCGGTTCGCATCCATCGTCAGAGCAAATTCACCAAGATCATGTAAAGAGTTCACTTCAACGTAATGTTTCTGTTACACTCACATTTGTTGGTGGTATATATGTGGGGAGGTTGTCATTAAACACACATACATAGCAACATAACCTTATAACCTGCCCACATATAAATACAACCAACAAGTATGAGTGTAACAGAAACATTACGTTGAAGTGAACTCTATACACGAACTTGGTGAATTTGTTCTGACGATGGATGGAAAATCCGAAACCGGTTAGAAACAATTTAAAATATGCATGCAACGACGGATAAAATTATCAAAGATGTTTTGTGTTGTAGAAACTACACCAGAAGATTTCCCCGCTGAATGTCACATTTCTAAAATTACATTGGGTGTAAGATTAGAATTTTTCAGTTTCACTTCTCTTATCATTGAATATAACATATTTCTTAGCATAAGAAAATGACGCTATTGTAATTAGCTGGAGATTAGATGGAATTTACTTCCAAACTTTGTATCAAAATGCTCTATTTGAGTTGAACATTTATTAGCACGTATATATGTATATATTGAACATATCTCTTTTTAGCGTAAAAATACGTCCCTTTTTTTAGCGTTTTTATTATTATTAAGGCGCCCAGTCAACTTCCAGTGGTAAAGGCGCCCGTAGCCTTCTCGGTGCACTGCCGGCCTCCGGGCAGTATTCTATCATTGCAGACAACACTGCCCATCACATAGGGCGAGAAAATTTAAATTGCCGCAGTGTTGGACTCGAACCCGAAACTCTGCTTTTTTAAGTTCAGTGCGGTACTAATCTGCCATCTTTATTTTTAGGTTTAAAAGCCAAATTTAATTGTATATGAAACTTTGGATCAAATCAAGAAAAATAGATATGACCGGAAGTATCTCATTAGAGGATTATAAGCTTAAATGTTTACCGAAAAAAAAGTTTCGGTAAAAAAAAAAGCTATGACTCAACAGCCCATGAAGGGCCAAGTCTTGCAAGGCGGCGATTTGAATAGGGGGGGGGCTTGTGGTAAGCACGCCGCAGTAACCCACGCCATTTAGTTCCGGCCTTCGCTACCTAAGGCGCTACTAACTGTAGCTTCCCACTTTTTTTCACGATTCTGGGTCAACACTGACTTTGCCCTCATGGGAATCGAACCCTGAATTTCCACACGAAAGGCGAGTGCGCTAGCCACTAGACCAACGCGTGAGGACATTGTTTTTCAAACTCGTTACAAATAATCTTTTTTTTTAACTTTCCCTTTCTGGTAGTAATAGGAAAATTGAGATAATGTCAAATTTTAAAAATTGTGGTTTTCAACAGAAATAACGCTGATTTTTTTTTTGGCAATACTCCTAAATAGAAACAAAAAGTTGTTTTGAGGGTTTGTAATGTTTATGAGTGGCGTTCAATAAATTATCGAACCAGTATGTTTCTGTCATTGCTAGAGAGGTAAGCTTGCATATGCATGGCTTTGGAATTGATAGGATGACAAGTACAGCTCACCGTGGATTAACAAAGAAAGTGAATTTTGAATCTGGAAGAAATTTCTGTATGGGCAACTATTTTTCCAATGAAAATGCCGTCAAGAAGGTGGTGAAAGGATGCTCAATTCAAGATGGATTACATTAAAAAGTAGTTAAGTTCAATTTAGTGGTTAGGTTTTGTTTACATATTCAGATAGATAACTTATTGATGCTCCATCGTTTGTAGGTTTTATCTATCTCTCTCAGTGTGTGAATGTGTCCCCCAATTCGGACATCTCAAAAATCTATTATCTTTAAAAATATCATTGGGTTCCTTTTATCGGGGGATTAAGTAACCAATAACTATTTTTAAATCTACAACCACACTTTTCAAAGTGTAGATAAATTCAATTTGAAATTTAACAAATTTATTTCTGCACTGTATATTATTTTGTTTTTAAATAAGTCTTGTATATTTATAAATAAATGCTTATTATTATTATTTTTCAATGTTCATGAACTTTTAATTAATCCTTAATAAATGATCTAATCAGTATTATTAGTAAAGATTTCATTAACTTTCCAATATAAAATACAGGTTGTAAGATCGGATATTTATTTCCTTCGTAGAAGACAAAGTAGAAAGTTAGATTATATCCTGTTTCATTTGCATTATTAATTGCACTGGTTTATAAGAGAATATTATCAGTGGATCTTCTAATGAAGGTAATAGAAGAAAAAAAAAAATGTACAAAGAGGTATGAATACTAATTGTTGACATCTTAGACCGGAAGAGATATTTCCCAATATTCAGCTGCATATTTATATTTCTGATTGTATGTCATTTTCTGCTTAATTTGACGTCTAGTACTCCAGCTCTTTTTATTCATTAATATAAAGGGATATTATTCATTAATATAAAAAAATATGAAAGCAAAATGAAAAATCTGGTGTGAAACACTCACACAACTTTCTCTTAGTCCAGTTTTCAAAATTATAATTGACAAATTTTATAGTTTAGTACGCCAAATTTAATGAAATTCCTCGGAATTGATCGAAAACGGAAAAACTGTTCAGTAAAAGCGCACTTCCGGTTTACTAATTTTCTTGAAACTCTGAACTTTAGCCATCTATTTTTCTAATTAATTTGGTTTGGATGATAGAATTGTATAAACAACTATGATAGCACTTTAGAAAGAAGAACATAACCCCCATCTCTTCCCTAAAAGTGCCCTTAAATGAATTTTTCTAGAGAAATATTTAAAAAAAAATTTGTAGATCATTGTTGGTGTAGTTTATATATTGTCGGTTCAATACTAGAACAGACAACTCGAATTGTTTAGATTTTGAATTAACTACTTTAGCATATTGTTCAGATAGTTACCGTTTCAATGCTAGAGGTGGGTAACTAATAAAATTACTCCAGGATATATCTGGTAACATTTTTTTAGTTACCCACATCTAGCATTGAAACGGTTACTATGTGAACAATATTTTAGTACAGTAAACTCAAAATCTGGAAAATTCGAGTTGTCTAGTTCTAGTATTGAACTAACGATGTATAGTTTCAAGAAAATCGTTGGTGCTATGTTTGAGAAAATCGCGAAAAGTGAAAAAAATCATTTACTAAAGTGGTAAAGTAAACGCACTTACTGTCATCCGATTTTTTTCAAACTCGGAATTTCAACAACATATTTAATTCTAATTAACATTATTTAGATGACAGTAGAGAAAAACCTAACCCTACCCCTCCCCCAAAAGTGCCCTTAAATGAATTTTTCTGGAGAAATATTTCAAATAAAAGTTGTAGCTCTTTGTATGTGTAATTGATATACCAAGTTTGAAGAAAATCGTCGGAATCATGTTTGAGAAAATTGCAAAAAAGTAAAAAAACTAACTAGTACAGTGGTACTTCCGGTTGAGAAATTTTGACAGATAAGTACTGTCAGATCCCATGGTGATACCAAAACGGAATATTATGTTTCAACTTTCTGCGGTTTTCGTTTTTGAGCTATGCTGATCACATACATACATACAAACACACACACGGACCATTTGCTAAAAACCACTTTTTTGGAACTCAGGGGACCTCAAAACGAATATTTCCGGTGAAAACTGGTTATCGTAAATTTGACACGTCTACAATACTTCCTCTTACTAGGAGTAAGAGAAAGTAAAAATGAGATATGATACTACAAAATGATGGAAGTATTTGGGACGTAGCAGATGATCGCCAAGTTTATAAGATGGCCATGGATCACCTGTAAGGGGCCGTGGTCCTTGTTAACTTTGGTTTTTTAGCGTCGAGGACTGTATGTGTGAGACAGAGAGCGCGAGAAACAGAGTGAGAGAGAAAATATTTCAAAAACGATAATTTGCAGGAAGTTCAAACCTGATGTTCTATTTAATTCTACGAATGAAGATTTCTGTCAAAATGCGTCAACGATTGAAGTGCGTTTTTATTATTATTATTATTATTATTTTTCGTTTCAGTTTTTCGTAATTTTCTCGTTAACAGCTCTAACGATTTTCTTCAAACATTTGCATAGTAACTACTCACACAAAGCCCATTTATTTAAAAGATTGTATAATTGTTCAATACCATTTTGTTCTTCAATTTTTTTTTTTTAGTCTGACGAAATATGTGGGGTAGAGCGTTATTTTGCTGGAACAAAACTTGTTTCCGATTAACCAAACTTGCAGAAAACGTAGGGCCATTTTTTAGTACAGTCATTGGTAGTAAAGTTTGGAATTCATGGAAAGTTTATTGGGAACGAATTCATAATGAATTACTCCTTCATAATTCTTGGAAATGCATCACATTGACCTTTTTCTCAAATAACCGCCTTCCACTAACTGGATACCGTTTGATCGCAATCCACCTTTGACCACCTGTTTCAGGATTTCGCCAGTAAGTCCACTTCTCATCACATATCGCTATTCTTTTGTAGAAGCGCATATAATATTGGACTTTTAAAGAGAAGTTGGCTAGTATCCATTCTCCTGGCCGGCCTTTGAGGTGTATTATATTCATGCGGCACTATCCTACATTTCCCATAGAATGGAGATCGCGGCTAGGTGTCCTTTAGACCATTGCTAATACTTGTGATTGAATTTGACTCAACAGCTTCCCATAGAGCCTCAAAAAGTCACATGATAGGCGTCCTGAACCTGTCTTTCTTTCTAAGGTCGTATCAGCATTATTAAATTTTGGAAAAAAAAAAAAATGTAATTAAATTCTATAGCCTGTGGCACCAAATTTTTTTCTTCCCCCGTTTAAAATACAGATTATTTGCATAATGTAATTTTGAAATTTCCTATCGCTTCCCTATTAAATAAAAAATACCTTAAAAAATGCCATCACATCTTTCAACAATTTCTAATTTAATTTAAATGTTGTAAATTGGGATGTTGAGGTTCGGTCATACAAAAGAACTCTTGTTAAATTTCTACCGACATTTCGACAAATTTATTGCCTTCTTCAGGGTCTATACAAAGGTTTTAATACAAATTAATAAAAAATAGAAACAACTTAAAATATTTTCATTTTTAAGTTCATATTTTATGTTGTTTCTATTTTTTATTGATTTGTATTAAAACCTTTGTATAGACCCTGAAGAAGGCAATAAATTTGCCGAAACGTTGGTAGAAATTTAACAAGAGTTCTTTTTTGTATGACCGAACTTCAACATCCAATTTACAACATTCAATACAGCGGTCGTAACGAACACCAAAAAACATTTAATTTAAACATAATATTAATATCATTTAAAAGTAAGCATGATAAATAAAAATGAATGCATTTGATTTTCTCTATTTATTTAATATCATCTCCAATTTGCCGCTTGCTGCCAACCTTCTTGTTAAGTAACAATTTACATATTTTTCTATATATTTTCTTGTATTAAACCTTGCTTAGATTTCATATTTATTTATTATTTTTTACAAAGCTTTTGACTATCCTTAAACTTTGCATTACCTTTTTTCAAACTTAATTTATTCTTATCAGTATAGTATAATCCTGAAATTTCTTATCGCCCCCCCTAAAACAAATGACTTGATAAATTAAAACCACTATTAAAATTTAGTTATAAAGTATCCTTCAAAACATGCTATTTATTATACACTATTTTCTAATGTCCAATCATAATTCAATAATAATTCCATTTTGTCATTAAACACACACACACATAGTAACATAACCTTATAACCTTGCACACATACATACAATTAACAAACCAACAAGTGTCCGAGTGTAACAGAAACATTGCGTTAAAGTGAACTATCTGCACGAACTTGATAAATTTATTCTGATGATGGATGAAAATCCGAAACTGGGCAGGAATAAAAGAAAATATGCATGCTAGGACGAATAAAATACATTTTTTTTTTTTTTTTTTTATAGGTACACTTCACTATCTGGAAAGCGTTAAAATTATTTTAGTGATGTGCTGGGGATTCTGTGACAGTTAGATTTCAAGCGCAATACAATTATGTTATTTACAGTTATAGAAAGTGTTGTGAACGTTTCACACCAGATTTATTGGAGGAGAAATATGTCATTTTCCTTCTTATTTAATCATAACAGACTTTGATTTAAATTTTTAGATAGTATTAATCTTTATTTTAACGTTAAATGTGTCTGTATTGTGATTCCTAACAATAATTAAGAACCAAATCAATATGGGACACAATTAGAATTGTAATTGCTAAAATTCGTTATTAAATGCTGAATATGGAGAGGGCGAGAGAGAGAGAGAGAGATAGGACTTTCAGTTTTTAATTGGCATTTCTATTGGAATTAATGGAGGCTTGTAGCCAGCAGTGGGTAGTACATTTGGCACATTAATTATTAGGAATGTAATAGGAGGAGATATTGTGAACAGTGGCAACGTTGGTATGGGCTTTGGACTTAATGGTCGCAATGAAGAGACTGGAGAGTTACTCTCACACAATCTCTCTCTCTCTCTCTCTATTCACTGTGACAAGCTCTGTACAGAACGATTCAGTCATTTCCTGTCTCAAATTGACCCCTGACCCAGAAAAGACCTTATTTCCTCTAAAGCATGATAGAAACTGTTTCTAGTAAGAGAGACGAAAGATTTGTACAGTGGATTTCCCCCGTGCGCACATAGACATTCCATCCAAGTAAAGGATATATTTCTCTATCCAGAGCCTTCCCCCCATCCTTTCCATCTTCTCCAAAGTGATCCACACAGTTTAACTTCACCTTCTCCAACTCATAAGTGAAGGTCGGGGATAAGTCAGTTAGAAGATGGATAAAGTGAGGGAAACTAAATCCAATTTTGAACCGGACTGCCTTATACAACTCCCATCTCTGTAACAACCATTCTCGTGCACACACTATATCCAAAACCATCACATGCCACATCAAATGTTGTAATGTCAGGAGTTTTAGTATATTTATCCAAACGTTTCTATCCTTTTCTTGTGGTGGGTGAGGCTTATGTGGTTTTATGTACATTGAGAAGTAAAAACCACCCTTGGATCTTTGTTTCAAATGTAAACAAAACACCGTTACCTTAGTAATAGTTTTGAAATGGTTGGTAGCCATTTTATTATCATGTACACATTAACATAGATAATTTTTGTATAGCATTAAATATTATATATCTATTTGTTATGAAGCACATCCTATCATTTTATATTTCAAAGCTAAATGAAGCCATATTATATAGTTCCATTTTGTTACATTAATGTTTGGCAATCATTATGTTCCTTCCATTCGTACTTCGTAAAACTTGGCAACAATTTAACCAGATTATTTCCTAAAATAATTTGATAATTTCATTGATTGCGTAAGCAGAATAAGCCCTAACACAAGGTCGTCCTCACAGAGACGGCTTAAAATAAATTTTATTGTAGAAATATTTCTCATAAAAGTGATAGGCCTAATTTTCTGTAAACTTAGAAACTATACTAAATACTAGTTGTTTTCAGTATTATACAGAGGAACCTACACTATAATGAAGAACATTTAAGGTCATTATTAATAAGGTCTTCCTAGTTTGAGTACCTGGGCACTCGGGTTATAGAGGCAATGAGGTGGCGGACCGCCTGGCCCGGGAGGGTACAATCAGAGCACTTATCGGGCCGGAGCCTTCTGTGGCGTCTCAAGATGCCTAAGGAGTGCATCCATCAAGACATGGATGCAGGACCGATCAAGAAATGGTGGGTCAAAATCTCAGGCCAGAGGCAGGCGAAAACGTTTATTCATAGCCACTCGCCCAAGCTAACTGCGGAATTACTCCAATTAGGTCGGGTGGCCATAAGGATAGCAGTTGGCGTTCTCACTGGCCTTTGTAGACTAAATAAGCACATGCATCGCATGGGCCTGGCAACGGACAGCCTGTGTAGGTTTTGTCAGGAAGAAGAGGAGACGGCGCTGCACGTGGTATGTCATGCGAGGGGCTGGTTTGGCTAAGGTACCGCCTCTTTGGTAAAGAGAAGCTGGCGCCAACAAGCCTCAGCCAGGGCCCTCTCTCGGACCTATTAAGTCTTTTAAGGCAAGCAGGCTCGAGAGGGTGCTCTGATGGCAGATGCTCTGATTGACCACCTGGGAGCCCCCCTGATTCCACAGTCCGGTTAAGGACAGGATCGGGGAAGGGTCTCCAACTAGGGGGGGTGCCACAATAGATCCTTGGGGTGACGCGGTGGCGTAGGCTGAAGAGCCAATTCCCCCGTTAGAATCTAATCTAGTATAACACCTAACCCTGGGGCGCAAGAGCCCATGAAGGGCCACCAAGGCTTGCCAGACTGCGATTTGAATAGGGGGGGCCGTGTGGTAATCACGCTACAGTTCCCACGCCGTTTAGTTCCGAGTCTTCGCTACCTAGGGCGCTACTAACTGTAGCTTCCCACTTTTAATCACGATGCCGAGTCAACACCGACTTTGCCCTCAATTAGTTAGTATACCAAGTCTATATAATATGATATTATCAAGAAAACTGTAGGGAAAATGAAAAAAAAAAAATTGAATAACGAATACGAATTATAAAATACGAATTTTTCCGGTCAACCGATTTTTTATTTTTGTATGTTCGGTATTTCAGCAACAAATTTTAATCTTAATTAACATTCTATGTATAGCAGAATATAATGGGGTTGATGAAGGAGAGAAACGGTCTGGTTAAAATGAATTAACAGAATATGGTTAACATTGTATAATATGATAAGTGACACTCACTGACTGCTGGACTTTACACTTGAAATGATTGAGTTTGGTAGAGTGGTGAAGGGTAATTAGACGTAGTGATTGGCTGTATGAACTCAGTAGTATGAACTGTTCTCGTTCTGTATCCCGTCGCTGTATTTATGTGGTTTCTCCCACTCTAGTCTGATAGAGTGGTCTTGTCATTTTGTCTCTCTTTCTCTGCTACGAATATTCTCTTCGGATACTATTATACTGAACAACACGATACTTAATGATACCGTAAAGGAACGTTCAAGGTATTCCTAAGGACTCCTTAGATCTTCCCAGAATCTTCAGAAAATAATAAATTCCACGGAAAATTATCATAAAAGTGATATTTCTTGATATCAAACCTAGCAATGGCGGCTGATCCATATGAGCACATTTCCAAAATGAGCCTCTTGCAATTATACTTAATTACAATGTACATTCTTACACTGAATTAGTTTACCGAGAAGTCATCAAAATGAGGACTCAATAATAATTATTATTATTATTATAAAAATAACAGTCTTTATTAAAATTTTTAACAATATATCGGCATATAATAAAATCCTGATTACAGACATACTCATGGTCGTATGACCGTCTGAGGAAGTTGTTGTTCATAAAATAGATTGCAATATAAAAAGTATCAATGCATAGATCCAAAATAGTAAAAAATTCAGTAACAAGCAAAATTCAGGATACAGCATGAACATACATCTGGTGACTATAGACCATACAATTAAACAATTTTAAATTAAATAAATAAAAATACAATTTGATTTTCTTAGATTTATTTGCAAATTCCAGAGATCAAAATACTCCGATATTGAATCTATCATTTTCTACAAAGCCACCTTATCTGTTGCTAGGAGCACCAGATCATCAGCATCGCCAGTAGCTTAAATAGTGTATCCTTTATCTGAACGCCACCTCCCAAATGCTCCTCGATCCCGCTCAGGAATAAGGAAAATAAAAGGGAACTTAGGAGGCATCCCTGCTTTACCCCCATGCTAGTTTCAAAACCATTTGATAATCCTTCACGCATTCATTTCCGAATATAATTTCCTTAGCACCGCTATCATTTTGGTGGACACACCCAAGCAAGAGCTTATAAAGAGAGCGTGTCGATCAATGGTGTCAAACGCTGCAGAGACATCCATAAAGAAGGCGAAAACTTTACGTCTCTTGACACTTATGAGGACTCAATAATGATATATATATCTAGACGGAAGTAAAATGAAAAAAAAATGGTGGTTCTTTCGTTTATCATTTCGAATCCTGTAATTATTCACAATGTTGATTTCTTCGTTCTAAAGAGAGTAAAAATTGCCTTATACAGATGGATTTTACCCTAAACCTTCGTGTCTGTTGCGGTGATAATATGCCTGCACGAAATACCAATTTTGAAGTTCCTACGAGTTTTCTTTTTTCTTTTTGAGAGATTTTGTTCTCATAACACATACATACGTACATATTATTCTCAAAAAACAATTTTTGCAAACTCAGGTAACCTCAACATGTATTTCCGGTGAAAACTGAATTTATGTCAGGGAAAGTAAAAAGAAAATATATCAATAAAAATTTTATCTGTGGGAGGAAGTGTGTGTGTGTGTGTGTTTGAATGAGTCTTATAAGGGAGACATTTTTTTTTTTTAAACCTGTCATAACCATTCTGGTAGATCATAGATTATGTGACAATGCTTGAAGAATTTCTTTCCTCCTAACCTTTGCATCAACGAATCAAGATTATTGAATTTCATGAATTCATGAGAACAGCACAAGGTTGCCGGATAACATCGGCTATTTCACAGGTTCAAATATTTTTTTTTTTTTTGTTTATCATTTCATGCCTTACTTATTATTATTCATATAACTAAGTGTTCATCAAATATCATACAAAGAATTCTCATTTCTTTTGGAAGAAGAATCAGGAATGGTCTCCCCTCCACGCCACATTGTGTGATATCTGATTTTTGAGTAGTTTCTATCATGGTGGAAAAACAAGTTAAGTTGGGGTAGGGGGGTAATTCAAGAGTAGAGAGTGTGGGTAATAAGATTTGGAAAGTACTGGTTCTAGGGAAAATTCACCCTAAACGTTACTGTCTAGATTAATTAACTTCATTTGTACGCTTTACGCAGGTACACTGGCTTTGTACCTTTCCCCTAACATACAATAGAAGTTTTCAAACTTAGAGTCTTACCGGTGGGGAGGGGGGATTTGTTGTTAACTGGAAAGCAGTCAAGATCAACATTAAAACTTTTAATTTATTATATATCTATCAATATGCTGTAAAAACTTTGCTCGAGAATATCCCATGAAGAAATCTGATTTTTTTTTCTTGCGATCATATCAAAGTTTCGAAATTCAGTTTTTCCTTGGAATTTTGAGAACCGCTCCCGGACTTGGAAAAAAATATTTTTTGCGAATGTCCAGTCTTACTGACATAGGACAAAAAAATCACGAAAACGAGGAAGCAAAGAAACTTAAATTTTGTATTCTATTTAGGAAGTACCATGGCATCTGACACGAAGATTTCAGGCAAAATAAATTCAGACAATTTATTCCACCGTCGAAAAAGTATGTTTGGCATTAATGCCAGTTATGTGACATTTCCAAATTTATGTAGATTACTCTAGTCACCTTTTAATTATACATACATGGAACATATCCCTCTTACATTTATTGATAGGGTGAAAGGTCAAAATTCACCGAATATTAAGATGGAGCTAGTTTTTACAGCAATATGACTTAGATATAATAAATAAATAAAAAAAAACTGGTGTGAAACACTCACACAACTTTCTCTTACTCCAGTTCTCAAAATTATAATTTACAAATTTCATAGTTTGGGTACCAAATTTAATGAAATTCGTCGAAAACTGAAAAAGAAACTAGTAAAAGCGCACTTCCGGTTTACTAATTTTCTTGAAACTCGGAATTTTAGCAATCTATTTATTTCTAATTAATTTTGTTTGGATGATAGAATTGTATAATCAACTATGATAGCACTTTAGAGGAAGATGTAACCACACCCCTCCTTAAAAGTGCCCTTAAATGAATTTTACCAGAGAAATGTTTTAAATAAATGATGTAGATCTTTTGCATGTTTAGTTTATGTTAGAATTTCAAGAAAATCGTCGGAGCAATTTTTGAGAAAATCCCGAAAAAGTGAAAAAAATCATTTGTAAACTGGTACAGTAAACGCACTTCCGGTTATCCGTTTTTTTCCAAACTCGGAATTTCAACAACATATTCAATTCTAATTAACATTATTTAGATGGCAGAATTGTCTAATAAACTGAAATAGCACTTTAGATAAAAACCTAACCCCACCTCTCCCCCAGAAGTGCCCAAAATGAATTTTCCCGGAGAAATATTTCAAATAAAGTTGTAGTTGTTAGTATATGTAGTTTCGATAATACATAGTTTGAAGAAAATCGTGGAGCCATTTTTGAGAAAATCGCAAAAACGTAAAAAAAAACCATCTAGTAAGTGGTAATATCCTTTGAGGAATTTTGCCAGTGACCATGGGATAACAACGGATATGAAGTTTGAACTTTCTACGATTTTCCGTTTTTGACTAGCCGTTCACATACATACACCACACACGGACAACACACACACACACACACCACCATTGCTAAAAACCACTTTTTTGGACTCAGGGGTCCTCAAAACAGTTATTTTCCGGTGAAAACTCGATATCGAAAATTTGATACGATTACAATACTTTCTCTTTACTAGGAGTAAGAGAAAGTAAAAAGGAAAAGAAAATGTAATAAATTCGAAAACTCCTTAAATTTGATAATAAAATTTCATTTAAATTTGAAACTGTCAAATTTAAATTTGATTTTGATAATATATTAAATGTCTGTTTATCTAAAAATATATAAAACACTGTGGATGAATTAAGGTATAATTCTCTGTTGTGTAGCTCTGTAAGTACAAATATTGACTTATTTAATGTTAGTAATATATGTTCCAAAAATGGTTTTGTTGATTTTAAGTAATTTGTTTCATGTTTGTATGTGCGTTTGTTTTTGCAAAAATTTTGTATTTAAAATTTTCTATTAACGGGGATTTGTTATGGATGTCTGTGTGTGAGACACGTAGAATCCCCCACCACTTAGATCGTGGTGGAATGAAAGTGGGGACAATTGTGCACTTAGAAAAAATAAGTAGTACCTCAGACAAGAGAAGTGTGAGGATGTAATTGGTGTTGTATGTCACCTTATCTTTTAATAAGAAATCATTTATTACATATTTATTGCATTGCCCATGTAAATAGATCAATATCTAATTAAACATCTCTGATTAAATACATTGAATATTTTATTGATGTTCAACATAATTTATGACCTTATCAGAAACGTTATTTATGTTATGATCTCTAATTCCTAGATATCATGCCATTATTTTGTTTACCATTGAGGTCTATAACACCTCTAACAGTGCTTTTGGCAGAGAGTGGGTTGAGACAATAAGCTCTTGAATGCTTGACTGGCTGTTTTTTTTTCTTAGCTTGTTTAAATTTTTTTAACACTTCAAAGTGGATCTTGTCATGTTTATTCTTTAAAGTTGAGTTGGAAACTTGATTGGGCTACTTATCGGATTTCTTGTAGCTGTTGATGGAAACAGGAGACAGCTTCTAGTGGGTAGCTTGGCTGTCTAAATTGAAACTTATTCGCCAATACATTGCAGTGGGCGTGCCAGGAGGGGTAATTTATAAATGAAGTGCGTTTGAAGGCACGATGGTAGTGCTTGCTACCACTGATATTGACAACATTAGAATTTCCTAGAGGAAAATAACAGTTTTAATCTTCTAGAAACAATTTAGCACCAATTTGGAAGTGGAAACACTAGAACTCAGTGCTTTATACCCGTGCCTAAATGGCCGTGTAATTAGGAATACCTTTTAATTTAGAGTTGCTTTAATACCAGTTTAAATACAACAAAGTATAGCATAACCTTTTAGCCTTGCTCCCTTCATTTTTTAGCCTGAAAAACAATGGTTCCTTCATCAAAGTGATTTCCTGTCTGAAATTACACCAAGTTTCAAAACTACCACCTTTTCCGTAATCATCGAGTGAATAACACCAATTAACACATCAGACGTATCCAGCGTTAATTAGTCTTCCCTAGAAGACAACGTAACACTGTAAAAAGAATCAATATCTCAAGAAAAGTCCCCTTAATTGGTGGTTCCCTTCTTTAAAACATCTCGCCATATGTATTGAAAATATCGCTTTTCTTACCAAAAAAAAAAAAAAAAAAAAAACCTGCCTACTTAATTCTATAACAGGTTTTCATTGCCACGTCTCCATAAAAAAAGAGGTGGTGAAGAATCCCCAACAAAGACTCTTCATAACAGCAGTTGGTTATGGTCTACAGATAAAATTGAATTAAAATATTCTAATTCAATTATTAAGTTTAGTAACACAATTTTTAGTCAGAATATTTGCAAGTAAATTAAACTGATCTCAATTTTAGTCGTCACGATACGGGCCCGGTTTCTTGTAAATTGAATATTAATAAAATTTTGTATTATCATTTAAATATTATAGTTTTTAGTTAATAAATGACAATAGATAAATTTATTTGCAAACATATTGGGAATGAAAATTAAAAAAAAAAAACACGATGCCTCTGTAGAGTCGCTTAAAAGATAACAATTTATAATTGTATTAGGCAGTTTTGGAAAACTTTTTAATCAAATTGTTAATAGACTGAAATATAATTAAGCTGCCCTTTAAAATTAGCCAACTTTAATAATTAGATGAATCAGACGTTGTAAATTTGTATCTCTTCCTGTCCTCGGTAATATTACTTTTCATTAGATTTTTATCCTCAAAATTATATTTACTGTTAATTATTAAAAAAAATCTGGTGTGAAACACTCACACAACTTTCTCTTACTCCAGTTCTCAAAATGATAATTGACAAATTTTATAGTTTGTGTACCAAATTTAATGAAATTCGTCGAAAACTGAAAAAACTGTTCAGTAAAAGCACTTCCGGTTACTAATTTTCTTGAAACTGGAATTTCAGCCATCTATTTATTTCTAATTAATTATGTTTGGATGATAGAATTGTATAATCAACTAGGATAGCACTTTAGATGAAAATCTAACCCTACCCCTCCCCTAAAAGTGCCCTTAAAAGAATTTTCCCAGAGAAATGTTTTAGATAAAAGTTGTAGATCTTTGCATGTTTAGTTTATATACGAAGTTTCATAAAAATCGTCGGAGCCATTTTTGAGAAAATTTTGAAAAAATGAATAAATCATTTAGTAAAGTGGTAAAGTAAACGCACTTCCGGTTATCCGATTTTTTTCAAACTCGGAATTTCAACAACATATTTAATTCTAATTAACATTATTTAGATGACAGAATTGTCTAAATAAACTGAAATAGCACTTTAGATGGAAACCTAACCCCACCCCTCCCCCAAAAGTGCCCTTCAATGCATTTTCCCGGAGAAATGTTTCAAATAAAAGTTGTAGCTCTTTGTATGTGTGGTTGATGTTTCAAGTTTAAAGAAAATCGTCGGAGCCATTTTTGAGAAAATCGCAAAAATAAAAAGTCCAACTAGTAAAGTGGTACTTCCGTTGAGGAATGTTGACAGATAACGTAGTGTCAGATCCCACGTGATGCCTAAATGGAATATCATGTTTGAACTTTCTACGGTTTTTCGTTTTTGAGCTATGCTGTTCACATAATACATACATACACACACACACACACACACACAGGACACACGGACACACACACACACACACACAGAGAACATTTGCTAAAAACCACTTTTTTGGACTCAGGGGACCTCAAAACGGATATTGCCGGTGAAAACTCGATATCGAAAATTTGACACGATTACAATACTTCCTCTTACTAGGAGTAAGAGAAAGTAAAAATATATAAAAATACATACAAAATTTTAAATATATTATACTATAATGTAGATTTGTAAAAGATGTAAATATGGAATACTAGTATTAAATTTTAAATTTATAAATTTTCTGTTTGTTACAGATCTTTGAAAAGTGATGCTACCTCTGAGAGAAATATTCTTGTTTACGTGTCTTCTGAATTTTAGCGTTTCATTTTCAAAGGTGAGTAATTTTTATTATTTATTTTCTCCATGTGTATATTTTTTTCTTATTATATTGTTATTATCTAAGTGTGGACTTCCATTATATACTTACGGATCTCTAATTACAAATAATTTTAAGTCAGTAGATTGATGAACCGAAACAATTATTGGTCCTATCAAATTTACGTCTTGTTCAGCCTTATACTATTTGCCGAGTAAGAATGACCCTTGTTTTCTGATGAGCCTTCCTTACTTACTGGGTCCTGGCCTGTTCAAGAATCCTACGCCATGATTCTCTATCCTTAGCCGCGATCCACTAATTCCGGACGTTCAGCTGTCTTGCATCATTCGCGACCTGACCCAGCCATCTTATTTCCGGCCTACCAACCTTTCTTTTCCCTCCCGGTTCACCGAACAGCACTCTTCTGGGGATGGTAGTTTCTTCCATCCTAACAACGTGGCCTGTCCATCGTAGTCTTGCCAAGTGGATATGTTTAACAACATCCACTTTCGAATACAACCTTGCCAATTCCTCGTTGTGACGCATCCTCCATTGTTAATTTTCCTTGACTGGACCAAATATCTTTCTTAAAATCCTTCTTTCAAAGACGAGTAGCTTTTGTTCTGTCGCTTTGGTCATTTTCCATGCTTCAGCTCCATACGTCAGAACAGGGCGTATTAGCACTTTGTACAGGGTACGTTTTGTGATCCTGGATAAATTACGGCTTTTCATGTACCTCAGGAGCCCATAGTAGCATTTATTGACGGACATGAGCCTCTGGTTTACCTCCTGTTTTACGTTATTATTCGCCGTTATCACCGATCCTAGGTATTTAAATACACGAACCTTTTCAAAGTTGTTCGTTGACCTGAACGCATGAGTTATACACTCTCTAATCCGTTTTAAGGTACTTGGTCTTATTCTCATTTATTGCCAGCCCCATGTTTCTTGCTGCCCGGTCTAAGGAGATAAAGGTTTCTTCTACAGCCACTGAAGACCTTCCAATGATATAAATGTCACCGGCATACGCTAAGATTTACACGCTCTTATTGAAGATTGTGCCTGTGGTTTCAATTCTGGCATCTCTAATTATTCTTTCCAAACCCAGGTTAAAGAGAGTGCATGAAAGGGAGTCTCCCTATCTTAAACCTTGATCGCATTTGAATTTGTTTGACAAGTCTCCTTGTATCTTGACACGACTGTAAGTGTCAGCCATGGTCGCACGGACAAGTCTTATTAATTTGGAAGGGATTCCAAGTCTCATCATTGCTTTATATAATTCTTCGCGGTATACGCTGTCATAGAAACGCGGTAGCTTTGAAATCCACAGCAGATGAATATTGGTGTTGAATTCCTTAGTCTTCTCTAGAATCTGTCTTAAGGTAAACAGCTGATCTATAGTCGATTTTCCTTGTGTGAAGCCACACTAGTACCGCCCCGCCTCCTTTTCAGCGTAGGGTCTCAGCTTCTTGTTCAAGATGTTGGAGGACACCTTGTACGCTGTGGGTAGAAGAGTGATCGCTCTATAATTAGAGCATTCCAAGACATCGCCTTTCTTGTGGATCGGGCATATTATACCCGTGCGCCATTGTTCAGGGATAGTCTCTTCTTCCCATATTTTCATTATAATATCATGCAATCTCCGTAACAGTTCTGAGCGTCCGTTTTTATATAGTTCTCCCTGCAGGCCATCACTTCCTGGTGCTTTGTTATTCTTAAGTTGATCGCGTCAAGTACGTCCTCTTCATCTGATGGTTCTACATTTTCTCTTCTATCAGATCTGTATCTCTGGATGAGCCTTCCTAATGATCTAAATGCGGCCTGAATTATTAGTGTTAATGTTAAAGTAGTAGACATTATTTTAAATACTTCAAGCACTTTAATGTTTCAGTGAGATGTAATATTAACACTGAAAAGAAAATTTGTTCTATTTATTTCATTTTTTATAAAAAGTTTTACAAAAAATTTCTTAAATGAATTCATAAATTAATATAATTATCTTACTATATAGTTAATTATATTGGGGCGAGTGTTGGTGTAGTGGTAATGAGTATGGACTTGTACGTGGGAGGTCCCCAGTTCGAGTCCCGCTTATAACTACTAAATTTTATATTTGTTTAAAAAATATTTATGGTAAAGTAGGTCTTCGGCCCCCGTCCACGACACCTACTTAGGTAGTTGGACGTTAAGCCCGCCTGAAAAAATAAGCAATACTTTACTTTACTTTTAGTTAATTATATTTAATATTATGTGAAAGTAGCGGGAAATGGTGATTTGTGATGTTGAATAAAACATATAAAATTCACTATTGCACTTTACACGGTTTATAAAACCACGATATGGTAAGCTTCACGCCGTTGAGCTTGATCGCAAAAAAATAGAAGACAAGAAATTGGCAGGCTATTCTATAACATATGGAAACAAGAAATTGAAATAAATTACAAAACACAAAACATCGGACACTCTTTATATACGTTAGAACATGAAAGTTCTAAATTATCGTATTTTTTTTTTTTTGAAACTGTAATACTGGAAAATATGCAGTTTTGCTATTTTGGATTACGTTTCTGTAAATTTTTGTATTGTTTGTAAATTACGATTTTTTTTTTTTTTTAATGTATTATTTTATTTTTTAGTTAATTTTGAAACATTATTTATCTGACATAATATGTCACCTACAGAAAAGTTTCGAAATCAAGTCGATAAATGGTGAAGATGGAAAAAAAACGCAATTCAGCCGTAAATTTGTTTTAAGTTGTCGTGCTGTTTTTGCTAGATCATATAGTTGGCCGCCAGTCAGATTCAAAATTTAAACTAAATGATGGTATCAGACAAATTTTGCAATCCTCAGAAGTCAAATGGTTGTTTGCATCCTCTTCTTTGCTCCAACCATGATAAAATCTATGTTCAGTGTTGTTTAATACATAAAGGTAGTTTGATTCATTAACCATATTTTAGAGATAAACGGGAAGATATATATATATATCTGGAATATCAATTATGGTTTCTTTATGAATACAACTTTCCTGTTTGCATACAAAATGGAAGTTAGAAACTTAGAAAAGCTTAATAAATATAGGAAATGAAGCTACAGTTTGCTGGGTATTAAGCTTAACTCTAGAGAGCTGTTGTTTTGTATTGATAGCTTTAGTTGGTGAATACCATGTTTTTAGGTTGAAATCCTTGTAGAAGTGGCTTTACCACTTCCCTCCAGGGGGCATTAAATCATAATCCGCTTTAAAGTTTAGATTAAAAATCAAAAATAAATATCTACCTGGTTGTAGTAAAAGTTTAGTCAATTTTCAATATAAGTAGCCATTAGAAATCAGATTGGAAAAGTCACTACAGTTCTCATTATAGGCGGAATTTAACAGTAAGTATTTTTATTAATGTTCATACTGAAGCTACATAGTAAATAAGTAGACATTGAAGTTACACACTGCAATAAATACAAAGAAAATTGTTAATTAATAATTTCTCTTTAATTAGTTGAGACCTTTACTCAATTATTACTTTGTAGGCCGTAAAAATGGGTTAACAAATGTGTGATACAAAACTGGAGGATCTTCGAGTTTAAAATATGGGTTAGTGGTTTGATATAAACCTACACATTTCGCCATTTTGCTAAGAAACAACATTTGAGTTCTAGACCAACACTGTGTAGACTAATCCTTGGTCTTTAACTTATGCCAACACCAACCTGCAGATGCCAGGCTGAGGGTCAGACGGGCCACGCTGCAAAGATGGCAGGAGCGTTGGGAGAATGAGCACCGCGGTAGGTGGACCGCGAAGCTTATCCATAGTCTGTCGGAATGAGTAATTAGGCGGCCCGGCGAGGTCGACTACTTTCTCATCCAATTTCTTACAAGACAAGGCTGTTTTGCCGCATTCCTGTGTAGGGTGGGGAAAGTGGGAGACCCGTCGTGCATCTACGGAGATGGAGAGAAAGACGATGCTTTCCATACCTTTTTTAGGTGCGGCAGATGGGACCGAGAACGGCAGAGATTGGAAGCGGTAATCGGGAGGATCTCCCCGAAGACGGTGGTGAGGGCCATGCTCGTCGGAGCGGACCGTTGGGACTGGGTGGCTACCTTTGAAGATAGCCGAAATGAATAGACACCTCGACTTCTCGAGGACCGGGTCCAGCTAGCGTGGAGCTAGCCCACGGTGGCATTACGAGGCACCCTCCGAAGTAGTACCATACGCAGTTCCGGGATGGATAAGTGCCTGTGAGGGAGGAAGGTTTTTTTTAGTGGGTACACACTAAACACCACACTTTGTGCGTAGGCATTTTTCCCCCTCTGTAAAAAATAAAAAAATAAAAACCACCAACCTGAAGTAGCCTATTGCAATATTGGTGAAATGTCGGTTTGTATCAAATCACTGTTGCAGTCTCAACACGAAGATCCTAGAGTTTGACGTGATAGTGACTGTAGATGTCTGTGAAAGATAATTTTGGCAGACGGAGTTCTCATTCCCAAGTATATATTAATTTGTTCTGAATTGTTATAAAACTCCATTCTGTTACTTATTCTCTAATGGTGTATGTTATATAATGTGTATGTTATAAATTTAATTTACTAATTTTTATTGCTGGTAATGACATAAAAAATTGTCAGCTATTTATTTATATGTCAGGTATTTATTTTTATTTATTTGTTAAAATTATTATAAATTAACATGTTTACTGCGTTATGACGTGTATACATATGTCCCATATGAAATCCGCTCTATAGTAATTGTAGCAGGTTTTTTTTAAAAGAAGGCTTACCTAAGAAGCGTTTATGTAATTATTTGTTTTAAAAGAACTATGATTGCTCTGATAGCGCGAATTCTATTGAAAACAGCCAATATTAATTATGAATAAACCTGAAAATTCATATTAGTAACATGTCTGTTCATGCTGTTCCTACAGCTTAGTTTTTACCATGTTCATAAAAAGTCAACATTGAGATTACTAAATTTGATTTGTCCAGTGATTTGGATTTTAATAATTTACTGTTGTTTGTAATAGTAATAAATTTTTGTTTTAAAAACATGCCTTTATCATCTTATTCATTTAGAATCGAATAATCGATTATATTTCTTTAAAATGGTTACTTTGTAGTTTATTTCTAGAATAATTTCCTACTTCTATACAGAGAACACAAAAAAGAGTTGTAAAGATATCCAAACAATGGTGAAGCTTAGGGATGCTTCCAAAGTTAGGAGCGGCTATGGAGTGATCCATAAGTACAACACGATAGGATAATACATACGTCCTGTAACAGAGCAAAGATCTTTCAAAAAAAAAAAATCTAACGTAGTGAATATGTTAATATTATAATTCTAAAATAATATTATTAATATTAATTAATATGTTATTTAGTGGCCAAGACATTATAGAGATGAAGATTATGTGGCCAGCAGTCAACAGACACCTAGCCAAGTAATTGATTATGATGAATCAAATCCTGCCTCAATCACTGAACAGAGTAAGATTTACATTAATTATACTTAATTTTATTTTATTAAAAAAAACTTAATTATTATCACATTTTAAATTTTGGTTTTGCAATTTTACTGTATCCTTCAAGACACTTTGTGAATTTCATGTAATTTCTTAATTGTTTTCGGCGTTATTCGTTGACTTCTGTCGTTTTACATTTCATAGTTGTTGCAAGAGAACATTGCAGCATCAGTAATGAAGGGACATCTTTTAATTCTTGCAGATGAGATAATTATATTCTTTTGTATTATTATTTTTAAGGTGCACAACATCTATGTACTTTTACACCTGATACTCATCCTTAATGACCACTATGAGCGTAACGTACATTATACTAAAATATAACAACCTTTCATAAATTACTTTACTCTTAATTAATGTAATTGATCCTATTTAGTGCTTATACCTGAGATTAGAAATATAAACTATGTGCAAAATTCATACTAGTATTTTCATGTTTTTTTTGCCAATCAGATTCATACTTGAAAACATTCATCCTAATAAATACATTCATGCCTATAAATACGATCACACTATAAATACAAGATAATATATTGAATATTAGAAAAGAGTTTTTGAGATTCATGGGCCGTTTGTTATCATCACATGGAGTAATTAGAACTAGTTGATAAGAAAAGAATAAAGATTAAATTAAGACAAAATTAAGAATTAAGAATATTTCAAACAATTTCAACATTCATTTCGAAATGTAAGTTTTATCTTGAACAACCAAGAGAATCCCAGGTCTTTTTTTAATGGAAGGGAAGATCCTTCTTATAACATTTGCTCCTCTAGCCAATAATGGGGAATGGTAAGCAAAAACTACAAATCAGAATTATCAGATTTTTTCCTCTACTCTTCCTCATAAAAAAGTTAATTGAAGGAATATTGTAATTTTCATCAAAGTAGAATTCAGAGAAATTGAATTGCACATTATAAACTTCTTGAGTAAGGGAGAATCACTTAACCCCGACGCCTGGAAGAGCTTAGGCTATTTCCATTTAAGGTTATGACCCGATTTGTTCGGACTGCAATAAATCTTAACTGGGTTAGACCCACTAGATTTATGTTCTGGACCCGGTTTGTTATTGTTTTTCTTTGGGGTAGCTATATAGGCCCAGTGAGGCTTTGGATAGCGCAGGGTTTTCGTTGGTCTCTCCCTAAGACAAATAATAATAATAATAACGCACTCGACGCCTGACACAATGACTTGGGCACTATTAACAGTGAAATAGCGATTATTTTAACCAGTTTTGTAACTGGTTAGGCATGATTAGCTACTAATGATAGTCGCATTCATCAGTGATGAGATCTTTCGAGTGAGAATCTTATTGAGAAAGTGTCCAATACTTCAAGTAACTGGTTGCCGGTCCAAGGCGGCTTTTGATAGTTCATTGTTGGATATATAGCGTCTTCTTTTATATGATTTCCATTGATGCTTCTGACACACCGAGCTGTGCTGATCGTTTCCAAGTTGACTGCTTTGGAGAATAATCTGTGAATTTGGTGAGAAAAAGTTTCCGAGCGCAATATCATTTCTAACTTTCTGACCTATTTTTAATGGGGGTCTTGTTTTACTGTGGCTCTTAAGTTCTTGACGGACTTTGTCTTCTCCATTACATTTTGCGATTCATCTCGCTTATGGGCAGCACTTCACTATAACCTTGCATCCATATTTTTTGTCCTTAAATTTGTTTACTCTACTTGGAGTGCAAGAAAGAGTTGGTTAACAAGCCCTCGTTTTTTTTTTCTTAAAATGACCTAGCAAGCTTTAATCGTCATTTTCTGATAAGGTGAACTCAGTAGAGGTCAGTATAAATATCTCTGATTAGTCTATTGTTCCGGTTCTCTTTAAGTCGCAAAAATTACCTTATTAATATTATTCACCCACATTTTCTAAGAAGGCTTTCGTCTTATTTTATAAGAACTTTTGATACAAATAGACTAGTATATATATCTTGCAATTGATTTTTATAAATTATCAATTTGGTTGTTTATAAAATGTCGCGAAACGTCATGCATTAGTAAGTTCAAAGCCTCCATGTATTTTTCTGCTGTCATTATGAATATTTATTTGTTTAGATAGAGATTCGTAGCCTCCATTGATAATTTTTATCAAAATTCTTTTACAATAAGTTATAAAGCAGGCCTTTTGCTTTATTCCCTTCGTTATATTATATCCTTGCTTTGTTCTTGCAATTTCTTCAAAATTACCTGTTAGTGCAGCTAGCTATAATCAGAATAAAAACAGTCAGGTGTTGAATCTTAATCTATTACAGTTTGTACCATCAAGAGTTTGTATCGGTTATATTATTGCCTTTTCTAATATTAAATTAAATTATTTTAAGAACAGGTATTCCCCTTGTTTTCTCTAAACCATAAACCTCATTTTAATTACTTATGCGCATAAAATTATAGTTTGAATAATAATATTTTAGAATAGAATATGTTTATTTGACTCATAAGGTATACATTCTATAGCCATAAGTTTGGACCTTAACAAAGACAAAAATAAAATACAATAAAATAAGATTATGCAAATTACATGATCATAATTCAGCTATAAATAAATGAAACTGAGGTAATTGTAAAATCTTCGTACAAAAGAAAAGCAAACTGTTATGTATAAATCAAAGCAAAACACAACAGAACAACAAGCAAAAAAAAATAAATAAATAATAATAATAATAAAAATAAAAATAAACAACTTAGAACAAAAATAAATATTCTCTCTTCAGTAAATAAACACCAATCACAAATTTCTTATATTTAAACTATGAACGCTATATACAAACAAACTATTTAATTTATCTATAGTATCTATTGTTAACAGTTGTATCAGCTGATCTGTTTTATTTGGAACCTTATTTATAAATCTTATTAAGTATTTATTTCTATATATTAAATACGCTGGACATTCTAATATGAAATGTAATATGTCATCTTTTTTATTGTTTAAACAAAATTTACAGTTCTCATCGTAATGAAATTGATATTTTTTACCTTTGAAATAAATATTACAATGTTTCATATTTGCCATTCTAAGTTGGGATACAAGTCTTAATTTCATTATATTACAGTTAAATTTTAAATAAGATTCGCAACGTTGAAGAGTACTAATCGAGCGATAAATCGGGTTGTATGATGAATTTAATACTGAATTTATGTCTTTACTAATTAAATGGTTTTCCAGTTTATTAAAAGTATTAAGTTTTTCTTTTTTTTATCATGTCCACGTTTTGCCCTTCCCATAATTATGAGAAGAACCTAAAGAAAACATAATATTTCTCATTTCGTGGGCCCAATTAAAAGGAATGGAAGTAGATTGCATGAGGCCTAATAGTTTCAAATAGCACAATTTCGGTAAACGGTCATCTGGCATAGACTATAATTTAATCCACCACTGATACATTTTTTTTAAACAAAAAAAAAAAATAATAATATTTTATTAATAATAGAAATTTATTAAACATTGAGGTTTAATAATATGAATGGTTCAATAAAGTTACCGTTAGTTCATAAGTTTGCCAGTTTGATATTAATTGCCAGCTCGTAATATCTATTTTTTTTTGTAGATGTATAATTAAATTAACAAGGAAGAGATTTTATTTTATTTTTTTAATCATGAAGAGTAATGGGGTGGGAGGAATATTTTGTTAAAAAAAAAAAAAAATTACCCCACGGAAAAATAGGTGTAATGTTTATCTTAACTTTACTCATTTCTATCAGATGAGAGTTTACCTTCGTCTTTTTCTATACTCCTTTCCGCTCTGCCTCTCTGTACACAACCATTCCTTCACCATGAACTTCTCCTGTCTTTCCTTTCTTAGCCACAACTTATACAATACATCAACCTGTCGGTTCCTGTTTATTTATGGGTTTTTCTTTCCAATGTGCCTAGCTCACTGAACTTCTTTCAAAAAAAAAAAAGAAAGGTTTTGTACCTTTCCTTATACAGACTCATACCTCACTTACATTGGGTAATATAACGTATCTACTTGTTACTAGACAGTTTCTTCCTTCCTGTTCTTCATTTCTACACCCTCTCTCAGTTTTTCTTTTTCTCAACTTCCATATGTAACATTCTATTTTTCCTCCTTTAACACATTATTTGCTGTAATAAATACACTTACTTGAGGTTTTCTATTCTTATATCATCAGTACTACAGCGATGTATACAGTTACATGTCAAATAAAGGAATAGGAAGTGAAGTAAGTTGGAATAAGAAAGGCGTGATATGACTAAGTAGTTAGAGGTACTTTAACAAAACTTCACTACACAACTTATCACGGATTCATAGTGCTTACTGTCTCTAGAACTTATTACTAAAAGCGAAGCATTTGTATTTCACATTTGAATCTTTATTAACGTAATAACCTCTCCTCCAAATTATCTGAAACATTGAAATAAATTTCTACCCTTTTTCATAAGTCTGTAAATCATAAATTAAAAAATTGAATCTGAAATTATTTTTTTATATTCAATTTTTAAAAGCATAATGTGGTAATTTATATTTGTCACAAAAGTTCTTATGAATGAAATCAATGCTGATATCTCTGATGTTAGATAATAAATCTTAATTATTAGATTTATCATGATCTAGTAACGACATTTACCTCTTATTAGCTAAAAAAAATTATCTCAACCAAAATGTCTGAAGAAGAAATTGTGATCAACGATCTTCTAAGACATTATCGAGAAAAAGGGGCTAAACATAAAGGCAGTAGCCGAAGAAAAATTGGTGCAGTGGTTTGAGAGGAAGGGTTGTGCACCAGAATATGACAGCGTTTAGCGTTAAACCTTTCAAAGATGAGGATCCCCTCGTTCAAAGACTGTTCCCACTTTTATAGACGGCTGAAACGCCATTGGCCACACGACCATCTCAGTGGCCAGTGAAAGTTGAATAGTTGCTTGGGACTGCTTCCACTGGTCGCTCACGCCATGTAACTCCCTCTAGTCAGTGATAATATATTTACATATTGCGTAAGGTGCACGTATAAATTTAAATCAACAATAAAAATAAACAAAAAAAAACGCCCCAACATATAAACCACGATTCAGCGAATCCGAATGTAGTACTTTTTAGATTATTATAGGGGATTATTGCACTGCGACCTGAAAGATCTATTGTGCCCCGGAGCCTTCTCCGGTGCAATGCCGACCCCGAGCAATGTTCTCTAGTTACAGACAACACTGCCCATTACCGGACAGTGAGCTGTAGAGGCTCCTAGGAAGAGAAAATCTAAGAGCAGCGTACTGGTTTCGAACCCGGGCTAGACCTGCGCGCAACCATTGAGCTAATCTCTTCCTTCTTCCTTGGCTTAGATTAGATAGATTCTTTGGGGAGAGTGGCTCTTCAGCCTGCGCCACCTTGGCCCTATGGGTCTATTGTGGCATTCTCTATGTTGGAGACCCTACCCTCGTCCTGTCCTTTATCGAACTGTAGAGTCTGAGGAAGCTCCCCAGGTGGTCAATTAGAGCACCTAAAATCAGAGCACCCTCTCGAGCCCTGTCTGCCTTAATAGACTTAATAGACCCGAGAGGGGCTGCTCTTAGCTTGCAGGCATCAGCTTTTCTTCTCCAAAGAGGCGATACCTCAGCCATACTAGCCCCTCGCACTAACACAGCACGTGCAGTGCTGCTTCCTCCTCCTCCTGACAAAACCTGAACAGGCTATCCGTTGCCAGGACCATGCGATGCATGTGCTTTGTAAGTCTACAATGGCCAGTGAAAACGCCAACTGCCATTCTTATGGCCACCCAGCCTAGTTGGAGTTATTCAGCAGTTAGCCTGGGCGAGTAGCTGTGAATAAACGTTTTCGCCTGCCTCTAGCCTGGGGTTTTAGTCCCATTGACCATTCCCTTGATCGGTCGTGCATCCATGTCCTGATGAATGCACTCCTGAGGCATCTTGAGACACCACAGAACGGTTCCGGGCCAAACGATCTGCCGCCTCATTACCTCCCAGGTACCCAAATCAGGAAGACTTTATTATGGTTACTAATATCCCTAAGTGCACACATGTCCGCGTAGCACATAGATTCGTCTGAAATTGGCAGCCGTTCTTCCATGCCCCTCTGTCTAATCTCAAGATTTTGAAGGGTTTTTGGAAGTCGTATCTAGGAGTCATACGTATCCGAAGGCAGACGTAGAACCGGGTCTGCCTCCAACTCCTCGCATAGTTTCTGGTATTTCCCGCTATGCCTGGGATAAATGGGAGCTTGTTCCTGTTGCAGTCGTGCCACGACTGCCCTTGCAACGTCTTGGACGTAGATGTGGAGTGGTGGAAGGTCTAAAAGAACCTCCAAGGTCGCAGTGGGGGTAGTTACCATGGCGCCCGTCGTGCTCAGCCTTTGAACACTTCTTCTTTGGCTTATGCCAATTAACTAGGGACGGAGACCCTACAGAGACTCCTATTTGTCATTGTTCTGTAAAGGGAGAAGTGTATGTAGTTTAAGAGTATTGTGTACTATTCTGACGAAGTGCGTGGAGTACTAGCTATGGTAACCCGTGGATCCCTACTCCCCAAATAATTGCATGCAACAGATATCCCTTGCGGGCTAAATGTAGCGGATTTCATTGTCAGTAAATAATTACAGAAATTTAGAAGGTTCTTTATATTAATCATTATGTGTACTTCTTTTTTTCTAAATGCTGACTGTATTGGATCTTTATCTGTTGCCACAAATCGGGAGGCTTTATCTATTTAACAGTCCTGTGAAGAAATATTGACAATTCAGAATTTCTGTCACATATTACCCCTGATTAATACGTCAAATGTACTAGTATATTTGACTGTATCAGTTTATTTATTTTTACTCTAATGTTCAATAAAACCAATAATAAATAAATTAACGATAAAATTCTAAAGTTCATAAGGTTAACTTTGAATAACTAATGTTACATTGTTACATATATTATCCTAAAATACTAGCAAATTACATTTCAATTTTTTATTTTCTCATTGTTTGCTTGAACTTCCCTCAAGTTTGTGATAAACTTGTCATGCATAAAATAACAGTGCAGACATATAAAGTAGAATATGTTTAAAGCTATCTATTTCTGTATTTACTTTATAGTTTTCAGGTTTATATATAATTCTTTAACGTTTAATACTTTTTTAAAACAACGTTAAAGCAATATATCTGCCATGAAATAGTATTTAAATTAATGCATTTATATTTTAATATAGTTTGTCCTATTGTTGTAAACCAATTTGTTTTATACTATCTTAGAATAAGAAACCAGTTGAATCATTGCAATAGTCCGATTAATGACTGCCTAGAGGTGTCCATTTGTATAGAACTGGGGTGGTCAATAGTCCAGTCTGTGTTCTCTGCGGAGTCAAACAAATGACAAGAGGTCATCTGTTTGAGTGTGCAAGATGTTTAATGATGCAAGGAACATAATTATTCCTGTTAGTTGAAAATTCTTATTCTGCTAGAGATTCGAAACCTTCAAAAAAAATTTTTTAGTGGTGATTTCATCGTTAAATATTCCCTAAAGCAGGAAGTGGTCGAGAAGTCGGAAAAAAGTGTAATAGTCTCTCGTATCTATTCTTACAGGCAACAGTGGCTATCCCTAGACAGTAAACTGGAAGACTAGACTGTCTTGGAAAAGAAAAACTAATGGTAGCACTGCTTGATTTTGAATCCGTGTGCCAGTCCTGCGCACCTCCACTGGGTTAATTCCATTCCTCTGTATTCTTCTATTAATTATCGTTTTGTATCTTTTTCTTGCCGAATCCCGCCATGCGATTAAAATCGTTTTTATTCTCTAAAGATGAAATGAACACAATTTTTATTAGAGATTTTCGTTTCATGAAGTTTCATTTTCGTTCCAGCAAGTTTTATGTTTTCCCAATTAGTGATTTGCCCGGTATTGTCTCATACCGGCAAGTCATCCACGTACACACCTGGCCCTTCTTTGATAACAGCCCGCAATTGATCGTTATTACTAACAGAAGAAATTTCGCATCCATTTTTATCTTAAAGTTTCACATCTTCAGTATAAAATTTTTGAATTTGCCAGGAGAGCTTGCGTCTATTGATGCCTAATGCGAGGGTAATACGCCTCCTTGGATAATATCGCGACCAACACTATTATCAATTTTATGTATATGTAAATGAATACATATATTTATGTATATATACATATTTATACGAGGGTCGTACAATAGAGACAAATCGCTGTATCTCAAAAACGATTTATTCAATCAATACAAAACTTTGGCTACTTTTCAACATAGTCTCCAGCAACATTATACACTTGTCCTTTCATTCTTCTAATTTGTGTATGCCTCTGCCTCTGTAAAATTCTTTGGGTTGATCTCGAAGCCACTTTCGCACCTGATTTTTGACTTCTTCATTGGATTGAAAATTTTCCCACGTAGACTCTCTTTAAGGGGTCCAAACAACTGGAAGTCCGATGGGGTGAGTTCGAGGCTTGTAGTGGAGATGTGGAAGGATCTCCCACTCCACTTTGACTGATTTGAAACGTGGTTTCTTTAAGTTGTCTTGGAACCCATATCGCACAAGTTTTCTTGTACTGCAGCTTATTCTGAATAATGTTAAGGACAGTTCCAACACTCGCGTGCACTTCTTCAGTTATCAGTTCAACAGTAATACGCCCGTGTCCTGAATTAACGCGTTAATGCGAGATTCGATGGAGGAAATTGCAACTTCAACCGGTCGTCCATTTCGTTGCTCGTCACAGACACTTACATGACCACTTTTAAACTGTTCTACTCATTTGTAAACGTTCGAACGATTCAAACAATTATTCCTGTACACTTTTAACATTCTTTCGTAGATTTCACTACCTTTTATACCCTCTGCAACTACACATCTAATCACTGAGCGTTTTTCTTCCGAGTAGCAATGCTTAAACGCCATTGTTAACTGAATACATTTGAGGTTATGCCCACCAAATACTCTCGAACAGCTGATGAGAAACTAAATACAAGGAAACTATTGTATTGGTTAAGCAAAACGTTTCTGAGCTACAGCGATTTGTCTCGTTACTTATTGAATGACCCTCGTACATGTATGTATTTATGTATGTGTAAATTAATAAGGTATTTTGCTTATTCTCCATTTTAGTGCAACATATATATTGATACATTAAATATATAGTAAAGTATAGAGTAAAAACTAACAGTATAAATCAGTACAGGAATTCCAGGATTAAAGTATACTAGCTTACATAACTTTAAATAGATATATTCCCAAATAAAACTTAAATTTCAAATGAGAACGGCGATTACGTTTTGCATTAATAAAAAATACATATCTTAAGCTGGCTTGCCAACATAAGGCCTTTCTAATCTGGATTCCCTTGCATTCATATATTAGGGCAAGAAGATGGCAAGTCGCCTTGCTCGGGAAGGTTCCATAGGAACCCCTTTGAACCCAAACCCTATCGTGGCATTGCAAGATTCCTCATAAGTGCAGCATTCAAGCATACATATACAATAGATAACAAGAATGATTGGTGGAAACTCCAGGCCAGAGGTTTACTATAGAACTACCCACCAACAAGGCTATGTAGCAATACGGATGACTGTAGGCCTTCTCAATGACCATTGTAGACTTACTAAGCACATGCCTGTATAATCTGTGTGTAGATTTTCCCAGGAAAAAGAGGTAACAGCACAACACAACCGGTGCAAGGGACTTGATTGACTGAAATATCATCTCTTCGGAGAGGAGAAGCTTAAGACTTCAAACTTTAACTAAGATTCTCTTTCTAACCTCTTTAGTCTAATTAAACTGACAGGACTGGAGAGGGTGCTCTAATTGTAGGTATAACAATAGAACCACAGGGTTCTCAGTAGCGAAGACTCCCAAGTTAACCATGCCAACAACTAGTCTAGATTAGCTTTTAACAAATTTTTCATATACCGAGATTATTGTAAATCCTGAGCCATTATAAGATAGAAAAAAAATATTTAGGATATCTATACATTAGAACAACAAATAAATCAGTTTAGGTTCTTAAGAAAATCCACGTAATAAAAGATCTATTACAATTGTTATTACAATGTAAAAATTGGAATATTATGCTTAGATTAAAAAAATGTAAATTCATAATATTTTTGCATGATTTTTTTGACATAAATCAGATCCCTGGAGGCCGGCTTATCTACCTTCAATTCTTTCTAAAAAATTCCCTTGTCTTGTTTATTTTCTAAATAATAAATCTTGTGACTTAGTCCTTAACATTTATGAAAAAAAAGTGATTATTTTTGAATGATAATAATATATTTTCAATTCTCACAAACCAACATTGTAAGGTATTATAAATTACTGTTTAGAATGTGATGGATGCAAGAAATTATATTTATTTTAATTGAAGAAAATTATGAGAAAAATGCAAGCTCGTTGGCAAAAAGGGTAACCCAGGTAAAAAAGTAGAGTTACAGAAAGAGTTCATGGACTTTGTTAGCATTGTCTACCCCTTCTGTTATTGATGTGATGTTTTGTAATGTAGTTTGTAGTAAATTGTGTAGCACGAGCGGTTTTGTAAAGGGGCTTGTGTGTATGTTTAAGATAGAGAGAGAATTATTAGAAATAATCAAGAAATCACCACTGTTTTTGAAATGAATATATTCTCTAAGTGAATTTAAATGCTTTACAATATTTACAACTATATCTTAATAAATCAATTGTTAATCTAGACTAAATGCAAATCTCTATCACTGGCACTGTGTTTAAGAGAGCGATTCCTGAAGCAAGTGTTCTGGCTTGAATGTCTACCAACAGACTGTTCTTGTTTGAAAGCAGAATGCTTTCCAATTGTTCGTTCAAATCTTCCCCTGTGAGAGGAAGGGGTACACAATACTAACAAGGTTCTTGAACTCTTCCTGTAACTGTACTCTTTTACCTGGGTTACCCCTTTTTGTCAATAAGTTGCATTTGTCTCATAATTTTCTTCAATTAAAATAGATACAATTTCTTGCATCCATCACAAGAAATAGTGTTTTAGAGCAAATTTTTTTATGTTTTATCATGAGTTAAAAAACATTTCATTGTATAATTGTTAAAATCATAACATTTTACTTTTTTCTCCCGCAGTTCTGGAAAGTTATTTCATACTTCCTTCATGGAATCTTTGGGAATCAAAACCTTACGAAATTCACATGAGATGAGACCCCTACTTTCTGTCTGCCTTCTCAGTTTTGAGACTACTCGACTGAAAATACATTTCCCGAACAAATAGATTTTTATTAAGAAAGAAACACTTTTATGGATTTGATTCTTTGAATATTCTAATTGATTATATGCCTCTTTATTTTCAAAATCTTAGATTTGAATTAATAAAGATAGCTATGTTTTTAGAGGTTTCTCCGAAATTCGAGTAATGAATGGCGAATGTTCAAAATATATAAGCCACAAAATCTATAAATTGCGATTGCTCTAATCAAACGGGCATCATCACTTTAACAAATTTTGATGAGCTGTGGAGAACCAATATATATATGGAGATAACAATATTCTTACATATATTATTATATTAATTAAAATATTGAAACAATCTTTCTCATCAATTTACTTTCACAAAGAATGGCTGCTTAACTTAATTTTTAGAGTTGTGAGAAAATTCGCATTAAAAAGATTATTAATTTTTAATTTTAATATTATTATTGATTTAGATCCATGTTTGGTGAAATATTGTGCGAAAGGGCAAGAATGCCGTGTAAGATCGGGCATTGCTCGATGTGTTTGCGTAGAAGATTGTCCAAAACATAGAAGTCCAGTTTGCGGCTCTGATGGTAAATTATATCATAATCATTGCGCTTTACACAGAGCATCATGTCTACAGGGAGAAAGAATCATTGTCGATCATTCATTCTCTTGTCTACAAAAAGGTAAGCAATCTTCTTTTCTTTTTTTTTCATTTATATTGTATTGTAATTGTTAAATGTTAAAAATTAACATATTTTTGAACTAAAATTTTCCCCTTAACATTTTCGTATACTCTCATTAAATATTTATTGGAATAACAAGAAATAACTCATAAAATTTCAAAACTTTTTCCACTTTTCTTGTAGCTTAATTTTACCGATAACATATCCCTAAAGCATTATTTACCCAAAAATCCTTGTATCCAATGATTTTTCCATCTAACCGAAGTTTAATTCTTTTACCGTTGGTGCTGTTAAAAACTCGTCTAGTTTATTCGTGTAGCAGTTCGGACGACATTCACTCCTCCACATCATAATTATAATTAACAAAATTTTATACAAAAATTAATACCAAAAACTTGATGATACGAACTTTTATCCGTAACTTGATATGCTAGGAAAAACGCCTTTTGGAGGATTTCCAGATAGAACTTATGGCAGCTGATTTTTATCCAGTAAACTATAAACTAAAGCCTTAGCCTAAACAGAATGATCCAAGGCCTGGAATTAGATATGAACTGTCGGTCGTTTTGCTTAGTATAGCTTTGCTTCCCAATCTTTAGTTTCTTCAGGACCGATAAGCTGGAATATGCTATTAATTGCTGCTTCTCCAATATATTCACGATGCCCTGTAAACACTGTTTTTCGCATTTAGTTGACTATGAGTTCCGTAGGCTTTGTAGATCTGGGATCATATATGTGTGATTAATTAACTTATTTCAAGGATAGTAGTAACTTGGCATATATACTGACATCAGGAAATTCTAGTTGGTGATAGAAATGAAATAAAAGCATATCATTGCTTTTACTTACAGTGTATAAATCTTTACGTCTGACTTTGTAAGTAGGTAATGTAAATAAGAAAGATTGAAAGTAACCGAGTGACGAGCAGTTTGGTAGCGTTGAAGGCTGAGTGAGACTGATATCTTGTTTTTTGGCCTAGTCAAGAATTTGGCGCACTTGTTTTTTATACAAAATCCGATTAGTATGAATGGAACTTGGTGCTTTTGAAGTATCCCAGCACATTCTACTTTCTCGTACAGGTGAACGTGCTAGATGCATAGTAACTTGGTATCCGTGGCGCAGTTTTTGCTGCAAACGTTGACAACTTGGAGTCGTTAGCGCTGTTGTGGAAAAAAAATCATAACATAATTTGTTTCTAATTACACAAAAGCCGATAATAAATACTATCCATTCTATTTCAGAGAAAAAGTTGATTAGCAAGTTTTCTCAACTTAAATAATCAAATAGAAAAGCACCGGTCAAAACTTACATACTAATGATGATTGATAAATTGTTATAACCATAATGTAACCTATAACAATCTAGTATTAGTTGAATGGAACTATATGACAATGATAAATGTATGCAAAGATTATCTATGACATTCAGTACTTGTCAGAATTATCTATAAAAGTGATATATATATAAAAGTGATAACCGCGCGTCCGCTGACCTATAACAGTATTATTCGAGAAATCGTGAAAGCTGAAAAACAAATCCGTAAATGGGTCATTCCGGTTAATCTGGTATCTATATTTTTAGATTTTTTTTTTTAGTTTGTTATAGAGGATTATTGCACTGCGACCTAAAAGATCTGTATTGCCCCCCCCCCCGGAGCCTTCTCAGTGCGGTGGTGGCTTACGAACAGTTTACTCTAGCTAAAGACAACACTGCCCGGACAGTGAGCTTTAGAGGTTCCTAGGAAGAGAAAATCTAAGGGCAGTATGTTGGTTGCGGGAACTCCGCGTTCGGTCTAGCGCGCTACCACTGAGCTAATCCCTTCCTTTTCGCTTAGGTTATGCCAATTAACTAGGGACGGAGACCCTAGTTTGTGTACGGTGTTTGTCCTTGTCTGTAAAGGGTAGTTTAAGTGTATGGTGTACTGTTCTGGCGAAGTGCAAGTGCTGAGCTACTCCATTGGGTCGCTACTCTCCAAAGTATCTGTTTGCAGCAGATACCCTTTGCAGGCTTATATATGATATTTATTTAACATCATATTTAATATTGTTCTGAATTACATAGTACGATATTCTGAAATAGCCAACACTGTGCTAGGCCTTCCGAATATAATACTTTCTACAGGCTGTCGAATAAAATCGGATTTATTGCTATTATTAATATGAAAATATTTTTGTTTAGCTGTTTTTAATTAAACTAGCAAAAAATTAGTTGGCTGGTGCCAAAAAAGAAACTTTTTATTTTTAAAACAAAGGTTATTGGACGTTTCGGACACCTTTGGTGTCCTTCCTCAGGATGATTGATAATTGATTGATGATTTGATGAAAATTGATTTTTATAACTCTCCATTCTTCCTTAACAGTTCCTGAGGAAGGACAGAATAAACTTTTTTTTTAAATAAAATGTTTTTTCTTTGGTCCCAGCCTAAATTATTTACTTTTATTCTATGAAAGTATTTTTTGCTTTAATTTTATTTATTAATTTTTTTGTTTTCTTTTTTAATGTTTTAGTTTTTCTAAAAGAAACCACTGTGTTTTTATTTTTAGGGTTTGAAACAAAAAATGAATTTGAAACATTGGCCAAATTATAGATGTTTTTTATTTTCTAAGGTCCGAACCTCACTAAATGCTCTTCTATTTGTTGTAAAGTGAACTTTTAAGAGATTTCCTGGTGGTATTGCGGCTTTCTGATTTATTAGTGAAAATAAATACGTTTCGTTTAATAAACTTATAATTTAGTGGTCGAAACTTTAATAAGTAATTTAAATTAATTAAATTTTCATCTTCAGCATTCAAATTTTCAATTTCAGTATTAATATCGGGTTGCTTGCTGTTTTTTTTTTCTACTTTTGTAGTTCATACATACAGAAATATAATATATAATAACTTTTTTTTTGATTCTCTAACAGCATGGTCAAGTATGTAAAATATTAATTTTTTTTTTTTTTTATGTAACAAAATACTAGGTCAGTAAAGCATGAAAATAGAGATAATACTAGGAGATAAATTTCTCACTATATTACCTCAGTTAAAATATATTTTTACTAGTTTATCAAACTTTAACCACAATTTATTATATCAAGTAACTACATCTGTAAAAACTAGAAAACAGCAAATATAGAAGATCTTAATGTAAACCCAATATAATTTAAGAGAAAGAGAATATGTTATGGATTGCCCGATAAGTATATTGTGTAGGCTGTAGGATTTGAGAGTACGGACTGCGAGAGAGAACATAGAATAAATTAAGATTGAGGAAATAAATCCTTTAACTTGGTCGTAAATCTTCCAAACAGTTTTCTTGAATGTTGCTAACGTTCCACATAAACTGTCAAGATACGGTTAAGAAGCCATAGCTAGGCAAGATTTACATCAATTGAAAAAGAAAAAAGAAAAAACATAAGTGCCTAGCCATATTACATGCGGAACACACATTCAAATCAATCGATTATCATTGTAAAGTTTTTAGATTCGAGCTTATTATGGTTCCGCTATTTTTCACTTACTATTATTGCTGGCTGAGGAACTATTTTAATCAATGGCGTAACTAGGATTTGGCAGGCTTTATTTCTACAGCAGACTCAAACAGTCTTTGAAATAATTTTTTTTAAATCTAATACAAATACGCCCACAAGATGTTATTCTCTTATGTTTTATACTCATAGTTTTTTTGATTGTCATATTTTCTTAAAAAGTCGTTATTTTTCTAAATATTGAATTACCTCAACACCAGCTAATTGATGGAAGCCTATATTATACTAATTGACACTATAATGGAAAGTCACAACCTCTCTACTCCCCCCCCCCAGGACCCGTTAAAATCAATTCTCGCAAAGAAATGTTACAAATCTAAGTTTGTTTTTTTTTATCTTTTAGGCTTCTGCGGTCATTTTCGTTCGAAACACTTAGGGTTTCGAGGGACCTCGATGGAATGAGCTAACGTTTCGCTCATATTGCAATATTATGCTTCCTCGGGGCAGAATTTGGCTGCCCCTGCTTAGAGAAAGGAGAGAAAAAAGAAAAAGCAAAAAATAATTAACTGTTTTCCAGAGCCAAACAAGGCTACGACTTTGGCAGAAAGACGGTGGGAAGGTAGGCTTGGATCGTACCACCAGCCAACCAATCAGATGCTTGAAAGGGTTAATTAAGCCCGCCAAGATGGACGGAGAAGTAAGCCACGCCTCTTTCCTCCTACTCCTGCCTCCTTCTATCCACCCCGTTTCTTATAAATGTTGATTTGCATTCGAGTATCACACCTCTTAGGAAGCCTATTCAGTATGGGCAAAACGCCGGTTTATAGCAAAGCCATTGATGCAATCCCGACTGGAAACCCTAAGTATTTTTCAAAAGTTTTTTTTCTTCTTAATCCCACGCTATTATTTGTTTCACAGCAACTACGCATCTTGTAGACTGATATCTTTTTTGCTAAATCAAAACGGGATAATTTTTCTATTCCCAACTTTATCTCGGCTATCATCCAACTTCCTACAATAGGTGGGTGACATCAAAATTCCCCTCTCCAAACAGGATGTTTCATTATTAATTCCCAGCCTAAACAGATAGTATGGGAGATAAGTATGGCCTGTCAGAGTTTTTTAAATTAGCACCAAAAACGGACATGGAATTATATTTTCGTATTATAGACACCTGTAGTGTTTCCATTCAATATTTAGAGGGTAAAGTTGTCATGGTCTCCAAGTGGTTCACCCGTGATAACATTTTTGTATGCCGTTGATCATAAAAAATCGAACAGTTTTACTGGCTAAATGAATAACAGTTTATAAATGGAGTCTGAAAAGACCTTGAAAAAGGGGTCTGATGTTTATACAGAATTTAGGATGGAAATAAGTAAATACTTACATAGACACAAAAATAAAAATAGATTTACTATATAAAACAGAGATATGATTAATAAGAACTTTTTATTTAAGAGGAATCACTTCTTATAAAAACAACATATTTACAGATTCTCCAACTTTTTTTTTAGGAGATTTTCTGCAAGTGGTGGAACAAATCACGCTTCTTTCAAGTAACGTTTTTAGTTTAGGTTCTAGATTTATTATAATAGGGGTGCCTAGTGGCATGGGACCTAAGCCTGTATTATGGCTTTTATCCCCCCTGATACCCCCCAATTCAAACCCTTGAAATAATCTCCCCGGTAGCCTACCGGTCAGTCTACAATATCCCAAAATATCCTTCAACTCCCACTCACCCAGACAATCCTGCGAGAGTGATACCCTCCCAAATACACGAAACGGGGACACTGACATAAGTAGTGATACATCGTTTCCCTAACTCCATCATCACAGTTCTGACAAATGGGACTAGACGTCCTCCCTATATAAACAAGTGACTAGACACCCAAGCGTGTCCAGTCACTACCCCAACCAACGTCCTCAGGCCTGTCCTACTAAAGGGCAGGAGATAATCCGAAACTCCCTGCTTGATTCTTTTTATAAATCTTTTAGCTTGGAGGCACCCCTGCGTGTCCCGTGTCCCCCCAGCATTTCTCCAAGACTCTCGTCTCCCAAAGACTAAACTGTTTATCGCGAAACCTCTTAGTGACGGCAAGTGCTGGTTCAGGACCACAGAATGGTAATGATGATCCCTCCCTAGCCAACTGATCCGCCCTCTCATTGTCCTCTATTTCCGCATGTCCGAGTATTTCAAATAGAGACGCACCTTACCCCTCCGAGCTAAGGCATTGAGCCTTCTCCTACATTCTTCCACTAATTTCGAGCTCCACCATGGCTTGCTCAAAGCCCTCAGTGCGGCCTGACTATCGGAGAATATCCGCACCTCTTTTATCTAGATTTAATATGTGGGTTGTTCCACAGCTATGCAAATAACATAGAAACTAGTTATAATTTAATCTAGTTTCCATATTTGAAGTGAATTTGTCAATGATATCTCTAGGATTTGTTAAGAGAATGTTGTGCGAGTGTTTCTTATCCAATTTTTTATTTATTGATGAATTTTAAAAAATATTATTCCTATTTAGGAATAAAAATTCCTCTTCTAAATAGAAATCGACATTGGATTTCTTTTTAATTCTTTTTATACTTTTCACTTTCTTTTAATTAAAAATGTGGTCTACAGATCTGATTGATTTGAACATTTCAATAAACTTCTTTAAAAGGAGACAAGCGGTGAAATCAGTTGAAATATTTACTCATCCTAATTCTCTGCGCTCATGGATACAGTAATATTTTATTGCTTAGAAATTCATTTCTGATATTAAAGATTCAGAAATTTCGTACTTATTTGGGAAAAGCTGTTTAATTAATACTCTTTAATTACACCCCCACTTTCAGGCTGGTTACGTAGTGATTAATTTTTGATGTGCCTCTTTTTGTAAGAGTTTAGACTTTATATTATGAATGACTATGTTTTAAATATTTTTAAAAACGGCCACTGAAAATTTATGAGCAGACTTTTCTGGCTGATCGAAATAATTTTTTTAAAAGTGTCCTCCCCCGAATAAAACGAAAAAAAAAATTACAATTTATTATTTCTTTTAACTTTTGTAAAGTTAAGCATTCCGTTTCGATCATATATCCTCCGAAATTGAGTTCAGTGGAAAATATGGTTTGAGGTCCCCTGAATACAGAAAAATGTTTTTTTAGCGAATATATAAGTTTGTGAACAATATATCTTACCAAAAATAAAGAAGAAGAAAAATCATTTTTATTGGCCGGCAGCTTATTTTTCTGCCTTACAATATTACAATATGCACTTTTACATACTTTTATAATTAGCTGATTGTGGTAAGTACGTTTTGTGGCAGTTTTGGGTTTCAGTTTTTGTTGTACTATTGTCAGTCCAAGTCTGTGGTTTGTCCCACCTTTTGTATTGGATAAGTTGTCTAAAAAATTTTGTGTTGGCTTGTCTATGAATCCTTTTAAGAATCGTAATTGTAGCTCCCTATGGAGGAGCTCTTCGTTCTGTAAGAATCACGACGCTCCCAGAGCGATACGCAGGACTTTGTTTTGAAAGACCTGTAGTTTATTTAGAGCAGTCTTGTTAGCTCCTATCCATAAAGGACATTCTTTTCGTATGCCCGTTTTCCTCCTGGTACTTCGAGAGATCTTTCTAGACCGTACCTACCCGTTCGGCTTTACCGGTCCCCCGTTGCAAGCAACGGGATCGTTTAACAAGAAGAGGATGTCACCACCATGGAAGGACTTTTAGTGCAATGCCCGACCATAGCAGAAGTACCGAAGCACTACCCCGCTTGACCCGTTTAAGGGCAGGTTGAGATGCGCTTAACCAGCGCGCAGTGTGATCCCACAACGTGGCCACACTCCACTACCAGAAGCTAGAGAAGGCACTCTCTAGCAGGCTCTGATGTACCGCGCTTACCCAACAAATGCGCTTCCAGCAGCGGGCTGGCTCTGGGGTTAATTTTTTATTGTGAGTCTCCGCCCGCTCAGCTCATGACCTCGGTCATTGGAGTTATTGGTTAAACCACGGCCACTAGGAATCCTACCTCAATTGCGCCCAGTATAAGCAATTGGCTCAGAAAGTAGCTTGCGCCCATAGTTCAGTATTTTAGCTCTAACGAGCTAGCGTGACTGATCGCACGCCCGATGGATGTAATATCCATCTACTGATTCCTGTCCATTGCCTCAAGCACAGGGGTTTCAGTAACCCAGGTAACTTGCAGAGAACCCTGCAAGGGGAAAGGATCAGGATGGGTTGGTGAAGGGAATCCCCAACCGGGAGAGCCAGAGGCTGATTGCATCCCGCAACAACAAAATGTCTCTAGTTGTTGAAGTAAGAGTGATACAATTAGATTTTACTTTCCACACAAGGACTCATACATATCTTATTAGAAGATACGACATGTCCAGTGCAGGGTCTCCCTTTTAGTCACCTCCTACGACAGGCAGGGCATACCGTAGGCCTATTCTATCCCGGGACCTACACGGGAAATCCATACAGGACAGGCGGTCGAAGTATAGAGGGGTAGAGAAATCTAGAGCATTGTGGTTTCAGTGGGGTACGTCTGTTAATGAGTTGATAAGCTTGTCGGAGCTTTAGAGTTATGTGAGGTTGGACACATTTATGTACATGGACTGTAAGTCACGTGTCCAGTTGAAGACCAAGGTACTTTAAGGGTTCGTTCTTTTTTTTCTTCCACTGTATGTCAGTGCTGTTGATCTTTAAATTAGTTACGGTTTGCGTCCGGCGAAAAGTAAAATTTTTTGTCTGTGGTTTTTGTATGGTAATATCAAATTTCCATTCGTAAAACCAGTCTGTTATTTTATCAATAAAATGGTGCAGATTACTTACTGCAATGGAGAGGTCGTGATGTCTGGAGAGTAGTAGTAGGGTATCATCTGCGTAAGTAGCTTTGAGTAGGGATGTCGTGTGTGTAAATTTAAAATCGAACGGGGCTAAGAATGGACCCCTGGGGAACCCAGCCTTGATTCTACGTTGAGTACTGAGAGTTGAGTTTATGCGTACCTCTAATGTTCTGTCCTATAGGAATGAGGTCAGTATTGCTTAGAAAAAAAAAATCTAACAGAAGTTAGAAGTTGATATTATATCGAAATCAGGAGATTGTGATCTTATCCGATAGCCAGACTGCCTGGTGTCATTGGATCTCGAAAATGATATAGCAAACCCTCGGCTAACTTAATGAATTGGAAAGAAACAACAACGTCACCATATATTGGGTATCAAGGCATAATGACTTGTAGGCTAAGGAGATGGCTATTTTCCGGGCATTTCGGACTCCGGAGTATTTTTTTTTTTTTTGTTAATTCGAAATGCAAATATCTTTCATGAATTACCTTTCACTTTTACTTTTTACAGGATTGATAGAGCCGTGGGATTATAACACAATGATAACAGCGCCTTTGCCCTAAAAACTGTAACAATATACTGTTCCCTCCCTACCAGCTATACATCTAGTTACATCAGCCATAATGCATCGTAATGGTTTTAAAATGTACAGCTGTCTGGCTTGACAGCAGATGGCATACGAGTTATGATGGTCACTGACATTTCTGACGAGTCTGTGATTCATAGTGGAGTTTGGAATGGGCTTGCATTAGTGAATACAAATTAATGACCTACTTTTCTTTTGGTTTTTTTGTTTACATTCTTACACACCTAATATGAGCACGTTTTGGAACTAGAACGATTTCTGGAAGATCTGAAAATTTTACTTCCTCAAAGGAAGTAATTCTAATGTCGGTATCAGGTCATATAGGAATTATTGGCTATGAGGAGGTGAAGAATAGTTTTGCCAAATTATGCGCCACTTTTAAATATTAAATTAATTATAGTGCGGTAATTGGTATGAAAGTGGTGTGACTGTTTCACGTGAAACATTTATACTACTTTTGTAACATTACTTAGTACTTTGATAAAAACTAAATTTAGACAAAAAAATCTGGTGTGAAACACTCACACAACTTTCTCTTACTCAGTTCTCAAAACTATAACACACAAATTTTATACTTTGTGTACCAAATTTAATGAAATTCGTCGAAAACTGAAAAAAACTTCAGTAAAACCGCACTTCCGATTTACAAATTTTCTTGAAACTTGGAATTTAGGCCATCTATTTATTTCTAAATAAGTTTGTTTGTATGATAAGATTCTACAATCAACTATGATAGCACATTAGGGGAAAAACATAACCACAGCCCTCCCCTAAAAGTGCCCTTAAATGATTTTTCCAGAGAAATATTTTAAATAAAAGTTATAGATCTATAATGCGTAGTTTATATAAGAAGTTTCAAGTAAGTCGTCATAGCCATTTTTGAGAAAATCGCGAAAAAGTAAAAAAAATATTTATTAAAGTGGTAAAATAAAAGCACTTCCGGTCATCCGATTTTTTTTCAAACTCGGAATTTCAACAACATATTTAATTCTAATTAACATTATTTAGATGACAGAATTGTCTAATAAACTGAAATAGCACTTTAGATGAAAACCTAACTCCATCCCTCCCCTATATGTGCCCTTAAATGAATTTTTTCAGAGAAATGTTAGAAATAAAAGTTGTAGCTCTTTGTATGTGTAGTTGGTATACCAAGTAGGAAGAAAATCGTCGGAGCCATTTTTGAGAAATACGCAAAAAAGTAAAAAAAAAAAAAAACTAGTAAAGTGGTACTTCCGGTTGAGGAATTTTGACAGATAACGTACTGTCAGATCCCATGGTGATACCTAAATGGAATATTAGGTTTCAACATTCTACGGTTTTTCGTTTTTTAGCTATGCACATACATATACCGACACGCGCACGCGCACACACCATTTGCTAAAAACCTCTTTTTTGGACTAAGGGGACCTCAAAACGGATAATTTCCGGCGAAAACTCGATATCGAAAATTTGACGCGATTACAATACTTTATCTTACAGGAGTAAGAGAAAATAATAGATTGCTGGTCTTCATTAATCTATCATTTGAATGAATTTTATGCATGATGATGGTAATGATGCATCATTTTATAAAGAAATAGATTTTATTTTTATTATTATTATTTAACTACGATATATATATATCCAATAATAATTAAATAAATAAATAAGTTTGACGTTTCTTTCATTTTATTTAACTTAACATCCTATTTTGTAACTTAAACTTAACAGTTATATAACATCGAAAGAGTCTACTTTGTTATTGTTTGTGTTCAACGAATTGTTTAACTTGGCCGTCTGTAAAGAAAACTTATGCCAAAGTTAAATAATTGAATTTCCTAATGTGTTCGCCACCAAGTTATTCATATATATATATATATATATAGAGAAGGGGTCTTTGTCCTTATCAGTGTATTACTTCAACACCAAACCTTCACTTACTGTTTCTACTTTATTTGTTTTTACTGTTTTACTTCTAAAGTTCTTCTTACAAGGTATTTTTTATTATTGAAATCTCTCCTTGATTTATGTTTTCAAATTTTCTTTGGCAGTTTATTTTGAAGACGTATATATATTATAATAAAACGAAAACAAAATAAATTGTTATTTTTTAAAACAGCATTCTTAAAATTTATCTAACAAAAAATAATTTTTTTCAAAATTGTAACTAAAAAATTTTATTGATAGTATGCGCCAAATTTAATGAAATTCATCAGTAAATTTTATGGAGGATCTTGCAAATGAAAATCGTAATTTTTAGCAATCTATTTATTTCTAATAGATATTTTTCTTAGAAATATAGCCCTCCCCTTCCACCAAAAGCCCCCCTTAAAAGAGTTTACCCGGAGAAATGTTTCAAATAAAAATTATAGCTCTTATATCTATATAGTTCACATACTTAGTTTGCAGAAAATCATTGATGCCATGTTAAAGAAAAATAACAGAAAACAGAAAAATACTGTCCAGTAAAAACGCACTTCCGGTCATCTTGATTTTTTTTTTTTTTCTTCATTCTAATTAATATTATTTAGATGATAGAATGGGACTCATGCCTGACCCCTTTTGTAGAGTTTGTGAGGCGGAGGATGTATCTGATGACGGATTGTTTGGGCTGTGAGGAGATAAGGTTTAGGACCTTCGGCCGGAATAAGATATCGGTAGAGGATCATAAGCTATGTCCTTTTAAGGTTTTGGTCCGATTTGTACGGTCTGTGGTGAAACTTAGATGGGTAAAATTTGGGCCTGGATTTTGTTCTAGTCCCAATGGTTGTTATTGTTTAGGGGTAGCTATATGGGCCCAGGGAGGCTTTGGATAGCGTAGGGTTTTGCCTTCCCCTTCTTTGAATAATAATATAATAGATGATAGAATTGTATAATAAACTGATAATAGCAATTTAGTGGAAAACCTAATCCCACATCACTCCCCCCAAAAGTGCCCTTAAGTTGCATTTTCCCGGTGAAATGTATCAAATAAAAGTTGTAGATCTCTTTGTATGTGTAGTTTATATTCCATGTTTGAAAGTAGTTATTTAGTCAAGCAGGATTTCCGGTTGAAGGATTTTGACAGATAACTTACTTTCAGATCCCATGGTGATACTTTAACAGAAAATCAAGTTGAAACTTTTAGCAATTTTTCGTTTTTGAGCTATGCTGTTCTCATACACACATATATACACACACACACACTCACACTATTTTCTAAAAACCACTTTTTTGGATTCAGGAGACCTCAAAACGGATATTTTCGGTGAAAACTCGATATCGAAAATTTGACACGATTACAATACTTCCTCTTACTAGGAGTAAGAGAAAGTAAAATTATGTTTAACACCTACAAAACAAGAATGAAATAGCAGCCCATTAATCATTGATACGCCCCTATTAAAAGCGATCATTAAAAGAAGATATGTATAAGCGGTGCAATTTGATTCTATTTTTCTCTGTATAGCGCTACTTTATTCTAGCTGATTGTAGAACTACTTTTTGCATATACATAGTCAGGTTGCATTGGAGGCCAAAAATTATGTGTCTTCAATTCCTAGGTGGCTTCATTTGGGAAGTTTGTAGAACGTTCCACAAAAATGGAATCTTTGAAAAAACTGAGTAGTAAAATTGGGTGTTGGACTTCCATTCAAATTGGTTTGGTTCCCATCCTCTATTGGTATTTCACTGGGAAATGGAAGCTACACCTTCCAAGCATGGAATGATTCCTCTGAAATCAAGCCTATAAAGATGAGCTTACTGGGTTGTTGGCTGTCCAAAATCATTGGCCTAACTACTGGATGCAAAATCCCAGAATACAGGACCCACTTAATAGGAGCTATTACATTCTCTTTCTCCTTAGTAAGAGGAAGTATTGTAATCGTGTCAAATTTTCGATATCGAGTTTTCACCGGAAATATCGTTTTGAGGTCCGGATCCGAAAAAGTGGTTTTTAGCAAATGGTTTCTGTGTGTGTGTGTGTGTGTGTGTGTATGTGTGTGTGTGTATGTATGTATGTATATGAACAGCATAGCGCAAAAACGAAAAACCGTAGAAAAATGAAACTTCATATTCCGTTTAGGTGTCACCATGGGATCTGACACTACGTTATCTGCCAAAATTCCTTAACCGGAAGTACCAGTTTACTAGTTGCATTTTTTAGTTTTTTGCGATTTTCTCAAAAATGACTCCGACGATTTTCTTTAAACTTGAAACATCAACCACGCATACAATGAGCTACAACTTTTATTTGAAACATTTCTCCGGGAAAATGCATTAAAGGGCAGTTTTGGGGGAGGGGTGGGGTTAGGTTTCCATCTAAAGTGCTATTTCCTTTATTAGACAATTCTGTCATCTAAATAATGTTAATTAGAATTAAATATGTTGTAGAAATTCCGAGTTTGAAAAAAATCACATAACCGGAAGTTTGATTACTTTACCACTTTACTAAATGATTTATTCACTTTTTCGCAATTTTCTCGAAAATGGCTCCGACGATTTTTTTGAAACTTTGTATATAAACTAAACATGCAAAGATCTACAACTTTTATTTAAACATTTCTCTGGGAAAATTCTTTTAAGGGCACTTTTAGGAGAGGGGTGGGGTGATGTTTTTCTCTACTGTGCTATCATAGTTGATTATACAATTCTATCATCCAAACATGATTAATTAGAAATAAATAGATGGCTGAAATTCGGAGTTTCAAGAAAATTAGTAAACCGGAAGTGCGCTTTTACTGAACAGTTTTTTCAGTTTTCGACGAATTTCATTAAATTTGGTACACAAACTATAAAATTTGTCAATTATAATTTTGAGAACTGGAGTAAGAGAAAGTTGTGTGTGTTTCACACCAGATTTTTTTTTAATTAAAATTGCAATAATTTTCAACGACAAAAAGTTCTTTATTCCGCGGTCAAAAGGCCACAGCAAGTAACAGGTTTATACAATTAGTAATAGTTTGTAGAGTGAATAGAGAAACTGAATTTTTTTTACTTTCTTTTACTCCTAGTAAAGAGGAAGTATTATAATTGTGTCAAACTTACGATATTGAGTTTTCACCGGAAATATCCGTTTTGAGGTCCCCTGAATCCAAAAAAATGGTTCTTAGCAAATGGTCTGTGTGTGAGTGTGTGTATTCTGTGTTTGTGTGTGTGCATTCTGTGTTTGTGTGTGTATCTGTGTGTGTATGTATGTGAACACCATAGCTCAAAAACGAAAAATCGTACAAACTTCAAACTTGATATTCCGTTGAGTTATCACCATGGGATTCGACAGTGGGTCAACTGTCAAAATTCCTCTACCGGAAGTACCACTTTACTAGTTGGATTTTTTACTTTTTTGCAATTTTCTCAAAAATGGCTCCAACGATTTTCTCTAAACTAAGTATATCAACTACACAGACTAACAGCTACAACTTTTATTTTAAACATTTCTCCGGGAAAATTCATTTAAGGGCACTTCTGGGGGAGGAGTGGGGTTAGGTTTTTATCTTAACTGCTATTTCCGTTTATTAGACAATTCTGTCATCTAAATAATGTTAATTAGAATTAAATATGTTGTTGAAATTCCGAGTTTGAAAAAAAATCACATAACCGGAAGTGCGTTTATACTAACACTTTACTAAATGATTTTTTTCAGTTGTTCACGATTTTCTCAAAATACCTCCGACGATTTTCTTGAAACTTAGTTCATAATCTAAACATACAATGATTCTACATCTTTTATTCAAAATATTTCTCTGGAAAAATTCATTTAAGGGCCCTTTTAGGGGAGGGGTGGAGTTACAGCTTCCTCTAAAGTGGTATCATAGTTGATTATACAATTCTATCATCCAAACAAAATTAATTAGAAAAAAATATGTGGCCAAAATTCCAAGTTCTAAGAAAATTTGTAAGCCGGAAGTACGCTTTTACTGAACAGTTTTTTTTTTTTCAGTTTTTGTCGAATTTCGTTAAATTTGGTACACAAACTATAACATTTGTCAATTATAATTTTGAGAACTGGTGTAAGAGAAAGTTGTATGAGTGTTTCACACCAGATTTTTTCCTTTCCAAATACAATTAATGATTTATTTTTTTTTTTTTTTTGCATTTTTATAAATAAACTCTTTCTATCTGATTTTTAATAATGCTGTCCATATTACGGCAAAATACTTCTTTTAATTATAATAATTAATGTTTCCCTGCTTTACAGATATTTATTAACATCTGAAAAAAAAACAACATTATTTATATAAAAATAATAAAAGATATTAATTAATAATTTTCTAATTAAATAAAGAGTTGCATTTCATTAATTAAATAAAGAGAGGGGGTAAAAAATACCGTCAACATACACCTGCGTTTAATAAAATTAAAACCAAGGTGTGTTTCAATTTTTTTTTTATTTGTTACGGTCTTGTTCTTTCTAAATAGTTTAAATAATAGTATTTTCCCTTCTAATTTGGAATTTGTAATGGAATGTGGAAGTAGAAGCTACCTCTTGAGGGAATTTCAACTCCTACTACAAAAACTCCTTTTATAGTAACCCACCTGAATAGTTAGTAAACCTCTCACATAAAAAAGTCTCTAATCTACATTGGCTTTTTCCATTTATAAAGTTTTTCATTCAGCTATCAGATTATAAAATTTTGAGGTTTACCCGAAAATACAAACTTTGAAGCGAAAAAAAATGGTTTTTTTCCATATGTGTGTGTTTGTGTTTGTGTTTTATCATAATTAGCAAAAAAAAAAAATCTGACGAGAAACATAATCACACAACTTTCTCTTACTCCAGTTCTCAAAATTATAATTGATAAATTTTTTATAGTTTCTGTATCAAATTAAATGAAATTCGTCGAAAACTGTTTAGTAAAAGCGCACTTCCGGTTTACTGATTTCCCCATGATGGCCGGAATTTCGGTCATTTATTTATCTCTAATTAATTTTCTTTGGATGATAGAATAGTTAGTATAATCAACTTTGATAGTACATTAGAGAAAAATATAATCTCACCCCTCTCCTAAAAGTGCCCTTAAATAGATTTTCCCAGAGAAATGTTTTAAATAACAGTTGTAGCTCTTTGTATGTTTAGTTTATATATAAGAAGTTTCCAGAGAATCGTCGGAGCCATTGTGGAGAAAATCACGAAAAAGTGGAAAAAAAAAAAAAAACATTTAGCAAAGTGGTAAAGTAAACGCACTTCCGGTTATCCGTTTTTTTTTTTCAAACTTGGAATTTCAACAACATATTCAATTCTCATTAACATTATTTAGATGACAGAATTGTCATAATAAACTGAAATAGCACTTTAGATGAAAACCTAATACCGCCCCACCATCATAACTGCCCTTAAATGACAAATAAAAGTTGTAGCTCTTTGTATATGTAGTTGATGTGCCAAGTTTGAAGAAAATCGTTGGAGCTATTTTTTGGAGGGAAGAACGCAAAAAAAGTAGAGAAAACAATTAGTAAAGTAGTACTTCCGGTTGATGAATTTTGACAAATAACGTACTGTCAGATCCCATTGTGATAACTAAACGGAATATCAAGTTTCAATTTCCTACGGTTTTTCGTTATTGAGCTATGCTGTTCACATACACACACACATACAGACCATGTGCTAAAAACCACTTTTTTTGGACTCAGGGGGCCTCAAAAAACGGATATTTCCGGTGAAAACTCGTTATCGAAAATTTGACACGATTACAATACTTCCTCTTACTAGGAGTAAGAGAAAGTCAAAAGTTTATCGCTTACATTTGCAATATTAGTTTTTTAGAATCATATCCAAACTTTAAGAGAAATTGAGTTTACATTGTGTACATGTACTCTGTACAAAAAAAAAAAATGTTTGTTAGCCGAATAGTTGGTATGTTTGTATTTCTTTGTTTTAACCAAATATATTTCAAAAAACGTAAAATAGCAAGAATTTCAAACTTGGTCTTCCGAGTTTAGGAACAATCATCACTTTCGACACGAACAATTTTTTTTTATTGAAAAAATATATTTTACGAAGTTCAAAGGATGTTGGACATTTGAGTTTCCAATGTTATTGGGTTTTGTTCAATGTTAATAGTGCTTTCTTCTGGACTATAATATTGTAACGTTTTTCCCTCTAAACTAGCTACTGCAACTAGTTTTAAGTGGGTTCGTATAGATAAAATACTCTAAACTTCAATAAAGAAAACACCAATTTATTGTTTTACACAATAAATTACAAAATTAATAATATATAATTCACAGTTTAAACCACAAAAATTCACTTTGTTCACTTTTTATACACTTTTCACAAACTAGTGACTTCGTTTGTAAGTGGAAACTCTCTCAACTCATACCGGTGGGGAATATTCTAGAACTTCTTCGATTCCTTCCCATAACTAAAGCGCCGCCAGCGTTCCCAGCGGCCACTAGGAGAACTTGAGGTTCCTATTTCCTCTCCTAGATGGCACCACTGGCTGCGTTACAATATAATTACTTCAAGTATTACATTACTTAAACCTGGTTTGATACATGTTTCTCCTGATGCCATGCTCCCTAATCACTTTATCCACCCCCACCCCTAAATTCTGTATTTTTTTTTTTTTTTCAACTTCTACCTCTTTTTACAGGTAAGTTTACTTCCTTAGGCTCATGCGCGTATTACATGAATTCAAATATATGAAAATGGTGGTTTGTTCAATTAAATTGTCAAATAAATAAATAATAATAATTAATTGTGCAAGATTCAGATTTAGATAAAAAAATTAAGAAAGTTTTCATGCATACTTTCTATAGTCACGCAAATTCCCTTTCAATTACATTATAATAATTAAAAAAAAAAAAAAATCAATATACTTTTGGTAATTTTATGTTAATTTCAGTTTTTTTAGCATTTAATATTTTGTCTCTTATTATTATTATTATTATCCTTTTTTGACTTTCTCTTACTCCTAGTAAGAGGAAGTATTGTAATCGTGTCAAATTTTCGAAATCGAATTTTCGCCGGAAATATCCGTTTTGTGGTCCCCTGAGTCCAAAAAAGTGGTGTTTACCAAATGGTGTGTGTGTGTGTGTGTATGTGAATAGCATAGCTCAAAAACGAAAAACCGTAGAAAGTTGAAACTGATATTCCGTTTAGGTATCACCATGGCATCTGACAGTGGGTCATCTGTCAAAATGCCCAACCGAAGAAGTACCACTTTACTTGTGGCTTTTTTATTTTTGGTTTTTTTTTCTCAAAAATGGCTCCGACGATTTTCTTTAAACTTGGAAAATCAACCACACATTACGAGAGCTACAACTTTTATTTGAAACTTTTCTCCGGGAAAATTCATGAAGGGCACTTTATGGGGGAGGGGGGGGTTAGGTTTTTATCTAAAGTGCTATTTCAGTTTATTAGACAATTCTGTCATCTAAATAATGTTAATTAGAATTATATTTTGTTGAAATTCCGAGATTGAAAAAAATCGGATGACCGGAAGTGCGTTTACTTTACCACTTCGTTTACTAAATGATTTTTCCACTTTTTCGCGATTTTCTCCAAAATAGCTCCGGCGATTTTCTTGAAACGTAATAATAAACTAAACATACAATGGTCTACAACTTTTATTTAAAACATTACTCTAGGAAAATTCATTTAATGGCACTTTTCTGGGAGGGGAGGGTTATGTTTTTCTCTAAAGTGCAATCATAGTTGATTATACAATTCTATCATCCAAACAAAATTGATTACAAATAAATAGATGGCCAAAATTCCGAGTTTCAAGAAAATAAGTAAACCGGAAGTGTGCTTTTACTAGACGGTTTTTCCAGTTTTCGTCGAATTTCATTAAATTTGGTACACAAACTATAATATTTGTCAATTATAATTGTGGGAACTGGAATAAGAAAGAGTGTTTCACACTAGATTTTTTTGGTTATATTTATGTTAACATTATTGTATAGAAATGTATAAATCTTCTTCTTTTTTTTTCATAGTAGAAAGTGCTAGCCCAAAAAGTGAATCATCCACTGTTATACCACCAAGGCAAGATGCAACTACCGGAAGAATAGATATTCCAAGGCAAGTACCAAGAGAGATATCAGTAGAACAACAACCACAGCAATCTGAAGAAGTAGATGAACAAACAGCTGAGGAACAACAAGATTATCAAAACAAGGAAGCTATCACAGAGACGACTGTACCACAATGTACACTACAAAGATATGACATAATGAAGGTTAATATACTCATTTTACTATTTGGTCATACTGAATTAATTAATAAACAAAATAAAAAAATTTTAACTAATTAGATTTAAACTAAAAATTATTTATTAAATAAAACAACTAAATATATCGCTTTGTATATTTCCGTAGGCGTAACATTTGTTTAGTTTTTTTTAATTTTCATTAATTATCTTTTGTCTAGCTATTTCTTTGTTTTTTTTATACAACGAATAATTAATCTAGATGAATTCTAATAGAGACTTTTCAAAACAAGTTTCTTTTTTTTTTTGTTAAAAAAAACAAAAAAAGAAAAGTTACATAATTTATAAGAAACAATTAATTATTCACGCCCACATCATACTGAAATTTATTCTGTTCCATTTTCTTAATAAATACATCAGTATTGTTTTCATTATTTTCAAAAGGATTTTAGACAAGTTCCAACTCAACATTTTTTTTCTGAAACTCAAATAGATGGAGAAAATATAAATCATAACGCCCCCAGCCCTTATGTCCTAAGGCGAATTAGCTGTTATCAGGTCAAAAATTTTGTTAATATTTGGTGAATGCAAACTACAAACTATTTCTCAAAATCAGTTTTTAAAGGTCAGAGAGACATAAATTATTTAAACTGATTGATACTCCAGCGATATGTCATTTGCAACTATTACTTCGGCTAAAAAGAAATAACCACAATACTAAATTATGTTATAACCAGAGATGTTTTCCATGTAGGCTGTTTCATTTGTACAAACAGAAAAATTATTCATATATTGTACGTATATAGTACTATATATTGTACGTATTCAAGTAATGCCATAACCATAATACTGTAAGAAAAACGCAACCAAAACTTGTATTTAAAGCGTACAATTTAGACAAAAATTTGGTTGAAAAGTCAAATGGTTACGATCGAAAAGTTAGAACTTTTTCCTTGATAACCTACTTCATTTTGTGGCATCTCACTCACCCATCTAACTGGGATGTCATCCACCAGTTTTCGACTGTTCACCCATCTTTGTTCACGATGTTCTTGATAAATGGCGTAAGTAATAGGATCCAAAGAGAGGGATCCATAGCAGAGATCCCACCCCTGCCACCAATATAATGGGTATGATGAAGGAGAGAAACTGGTTTGGTTTAGATTAATAAACTAGATATGACTGAACACTGTATATTGTAAAAAGTGACACTGACTGCCTGGACTTTACACTAGAATGGTAGAGTATGGTAGAGTGGTAAAGAGTAAGGTAGATGACACGTTGTGACTGCCAAGTGAACTCTGCTATATATCCCTCGTATATCTCCAGTCGCTGTATTTAAGCAGTTTCTAGAGAGTGGTCCTGTCACTTTTGTGTGTGTGTCTCTCTCTCTCTCTCTCTCTGCTATGGATCCCTCTCTTAGGATCCTATTACAGCGTAAAATGATGCGACTGCACAAGGCAATATCAGTTTTCATACACACTATAATGGGTATGAGAAGGAGAGAAATGGGTTTAAGAAATAAATAAACTGGAAATAATGCTAAACACAAATCAACAGGACTTTACACGAAATATAGAAATTGGTAGGAAAACACGAATATAGAGATTTAGAGTGAGTAAAGAGAAAGATAGTAGTTGGTTGCTGACGCGTTGTAACTGCTGCATAAACTGTTGAAAGATTTCTCTAAGGGCTTGTGCAGCCGAATTTGAACAGAGTCATCCACTCTAGTCTGGCCTAAGTAGCGAGTGAGACTCTCAATTTTTTGTGTGTGTCTCTCTCTCTCCGCTTTAGATCTCTTTTTCGGGTGACCAAACTCGCTGAGGGTTGCAAAATTGGTTTTTCCTTTGTATCTTGCAGGGTTTCAGTTTAAGTTTTCTTGATTACATTTTGTTTATGATAACATTTTGTTTTCACAGTGTTGACCAGTTCAGATCAACTTAATCCGTCTTAACTGAATGGAGTTTGTGTTTTTTTATCTATGATTCCCATCGCCTTCAGTTTACTTAAGGTTTAGTTCTTTAAAATATACGAGTTACCTTTCCTGCTTGTTCAGTAATCTTAAAGAGCTAAGTTTAATCTATGCAGGTTGAGATATATCTTGAACGTGTGTATTGCATTGTATCGTTGTTTCGGATATTGGACATTCCGGTCGGAGGAAGGCATTAATAATCCAATTCATGCAATGTACAAGATACAGCTATAGTAAGATCTGGAATTCACAGTTTGGCAAGTGCAGCTCCATGTGCGTTTTCAAAGAATGAAAGATTTGGAGGTCATTCTATTATTAAATTTCTTAAAAAAGGAGGAGGAGGGAGGATTTCTGTATGGGAAATAATTATAGATTGTAATGAATGGCATTATTCATTATTTAATCTTGAGGATTGAAAAAATTAGTCCACAAATGAAAAGAACCAAGATACTGCTAATGAGCATTTTTCTGAGGTGATTCTCCGAGTTGAAATATATACCTGTATTTCATCGTGGCCTGCTTGCTAACAGCATTGCAAGTATAATTACAATCATTTAGAACATTTTCTCAGGTGCTTAAAATAGCAAGCATTCCTTTAATTTTTTTGCCCTACTGTTTTTAAATCCTTTGCGATTTTAAGAAATGTAAATATTTTATTTATTTATTTTTCAATTATTATTATTATTAGATACCAAAGTATTTGATCACCATTTTGAGTTAGTTCCTCCCATTCGCCATGATTTAGGAGCTCTACCTTATTAGCTCGAACGCGTGAATACTAACTCTAGAAAGTAGCTAGTATTAGACCATGAAAAAGTAAATAATTTTTCAACAGAACCATGGCAAAACTCACCCTTATTTACAGTTGATTTTAAAAATCAACTAGACGTTAAATTATTAGACTTTACCACCTTCGCTTAATGATCTTAATGCCGCAGTTTGCTTGTTTTTGTCTTTTGAAGTATGATCGAGTGGGGAAAGCAAAAAAAAATGTATTAACTACTTGTTACAATATTTTGAACAACTTCTTGGTCTTTATTAGGGGTTCAAATATATTAAATGTTTTCAGTTGTCTGATGATTATGCATAAAAACAGAAAATTATTCAAATATTGTACGTACATAGTTCGTTTCCATAGCAATACCATAACCATAATACTGTAAGAAAAACGCAACAAAAACTGTATTTAAAGCTTTCATAAAGACAGAAATTTGGTCGGTCAGAAAGTCAAATGGTTACGATTCAAAAGTCATAACATTTTGGTATTTTATCCATCGTAGCATGCATGTTGGCTTTATTCCTGACCGGTTTCGGATTTTCATCCATCATCAGAGCAAATTCACCAAGTTCGTGTAGAGAGTTCACTTTAACGAAATGTTTCTGTTCGACTCACACTTGTTGGTTGTGTATATAGGAAGGTAGGATAACCTTGTAACCTTCCCACTGTTGGTAAGATACAACCAACAAGTGTGAGTCTAACAGAAACATTTCGTTGATGTGAACACTCTACATGAACTTGGTGAATTTGATCTGACAATGGATGAAAAAATCCGAAACGGGTCAGGAACAAAACCAATATGCATGCTACGACGGATAAAATACCGGATGTTATCCAGCATTTTCAGAACCTCCCACATTTTCAGAACTTTTTCCTTGATGGCCTACTTCATTTTGTGGCTTCTCACCACCCATCTAAGTGATGATGGGCTAGGTTTCAAGCATTCGCCCATCGTCTTGATAAACGGTGGGCGCTAGTCGAATAGCAAAATGCAAAGTCAAGTTACTCACTTCTGATCATTGAATGCAGGCCCAAACTATTCATTTATTCCTACATCATTACCATGACCCAAAGAGTGAGATTCATATGATAGAAAAAAACTGCCTACATCTCGAACATTGATAGTTAAGTGAGTGAAATATGACTTTTAAAAATAAATTCTGGATAACGCATACATTTTTATTAAAGCCCAATATTCTGGAATGTATAAAAATTTCGATTTTTACTAACTAAGTCAATAGTTTTACTTTTGGGACTATTATAATAGTTATTTAAAAATAAAAATCTATTCTCTATTTTAGGACAATCTATTAAAGCAATCAAAGAGTACAAGCGAAGAAAGGATACGCACTGGTAAGGAATATATAGTCAGCACTATGTTCACATATTATGATCTGAATGGTGATGATCATTTAGATAAAGCTGAGCTTCAAAAGGTTTGTATTAAGAATTATTGAATGAAGATACTAATTTTTATCATTAAGAAACTTAAGTAATTTATATTGTCTAAATTTCGTCTTTTTCCTTACTTAAAGTTACACAGAAACTTTCTAGTTGTCTAGAAAACAGTTGTCAGTAATTCCTTAAAGTTACTTGGAAATATAATGTGCTTTAGTTTGGCCTAACCATAGTTCACCAGGAGTTTAAGGAATTTCAATTAATAGGAATGTAAACCTCTACGAGTGTTAATTGTTTTGTGTGGTTAAATTTGTCAGTTAATTGCTTATTGTTGTTCAGTACAAACTGTACACATTTTAATTATTTATATACATATTGTACAAATCTGACATTTGTTTAAAACTTATTAATTGATAATATATTTAGCTGAAGTTAGTGCTATCTTTCAGCTTTGCGTAAGATAAACTATATGATTTACTAAAACCAAATAGTACGCGTTTCAAAATATTCCCTTTTTTTGCTTTCTTATTTATTTTTTTCTATGGCCTAAGTGATGGCTGGTGAATGTTGAGAGTGGAGGTTCGCAAAAAAAAAAAAATTAAAAATAAAAATGTAACTTAGTTTCATATCGACATTATTTCGGATAATTAGAACAATGCCCAAAAATTGTCAGTAAAATTAGTATCATTGCTTTTTGATTGTAGTATAAAAAATTTTCTTTTTATTAATTATTAAGCAATATCGCTGTTCGGATGTTCTAAATTAAATAACAGCAAGAGATTCAGCAAGAAGCTGTGCTTACAGTGGAAATCGATAAAAATTGTGGTATCATATCGGACTCCTACGACAAATTTTACACATTAATTTTGATCAGAGACATTTTCCGTGGTAGTAGCCTGCTTCATGCGTGGTTCACACTGAGTGTGAAAACAAAGTTTACTCTGTACAAGTCTGTGTTGTCATACTGTCTGAATAAAACGCATCCTGAAGATGGGCGAACGCCCGAAACCGGTCGATAACCACAAAATGAAGCAGGCTACCTCGGAAAAAGTCTCTGATGCTTTCCAGCTCTGCGGAACCAACCATCACAACAACATTAATTTTGAGTTTCAATAAATTATTTTATTGGTACAAAAAATGTCGAACAATATAAATTTAATTGTTGTGGTTGGTTCCACGAGCGCTGGAAAGCATCAGAGATATTTTCCGTGATAGCCTGCTTCTTTTTCTGGTCATCGACCAGTTTCGGGAGTTCGCCCATCTTCAGGATGCGTTTGTCAAACAGTATGATAACACAGAATTGCACAGAGCAAATTCAATTTACACATTGACTGGTCTTTTAAATGTATTTGTTAAATGCCTAGCTAGGTCAAGAGCAGGTCTGTGCAAGTCTGTGCAAGAGAGGGTTATGGGTACCTGAGTGGGCAGTAACTAATTATCCTTACTGCCTTACTATTACATTTATTTATTTATAACAGCGCGAAATAACACTGTGTCAGCCTTGGGCTGCTGTGAAATAGTCACTGACAAGGCATGTAAAAAAACCTACATTTAGGTGTACACGCGTGCGTGGATGGCGTGTGTGAATTGTAAAGGTGGAATGCGAAATATTTTAGTGTCATCAAACAACCTGCTTATATATATTGATTGATTGTTTTATTTGTTTCGATTATTTTGTTTAACAAAACAAAATATTATTCTTTTTTTGTCAGTGTGACTATTTCACAGCAGCCCACGGCTGACGCACTGTTATTTCGCGATGTTATAAATAAATAAATAACTATAATAGTAAGATAGTATGGATATTTAATTGTAAAAGTGAATCGCCCACAAACAACGGAGTTTAAGATGTAGAGCCCCACCACATTTTGGATGGTTTCATTTTAAGAAAAATATGCCCCTCTAAAGACCCAAACATGTGTTCTTTTCCCAGTCAGGTACCATCACTCTCCATCTCTTGACCTAGTTACGCATTTAACAAATACATTTAAAAGATCAGTTAGTGTATAAACTGAGTTTGCTCTGTGCAATTCTGTATTATCACACTGTTTGACAAACGCATCCTGAAGATGGGCGAACGCCCGAAACCGGTTGTTGACCAAAAAAAGAAGCAGGCTATCACGGAAAATATCTCTGAATTTAAATATAAATTAAATAGTTAACTTTAATTGTAAAATATAGATTTATGCGAAAAGCAAAACAATCATTGCCGTATCAGAGATATTTCCCGTGACAGCCTGCTTCTTTTTGTGGTCATCGACCGACTTTGGGCGTTCGCCTATCATTAGGATGCGTTTGGCAAACAGTGTGATAACATAGATTAGCACAGAGCAAATTTAGTTTATACACTCAGAAACTTACTGTATCCTGATGATGGACGAACGCCCGAAACCGGTCGATGACCACAAAAAGAAGCAGGCTGTCACGGGAAATATCTTTGATGCTTTCCAGCTCTGCAGAACCAACCACAACAATCAATGTTGCAATTTTTTTTATTCTTATTTTTTGTTTGGCTTTAAAGTCTATATTTATTTATTTATTTTTTACTTTAAAAATTGTTTGTTAGTTCACTATTTTTGTACTTTTCTTTTCTTCCTTTATATTTTCGTTTTTTTTTTTTTTTTAAGGAAAAACATAAATTATAAAGAAATAGATAAAATATGATATTGATTACGCTTTTCTTTTTCTTTTTTAACATTCAATACATTATTAAAATGACATATAGAAATGTCAAATACCATTTTCTGTAGAAAATCTATGGTACAAAGCCTTAGAACCGTACAAACACACGTCCGTATGTAAGTCCCTTAGGTGGGAAGTGAAGTTGATTGATGCCCAACGGGTATACATTATGTATTCAATGTAAGGAGCAATATTATATATATATATAGTAAATATGTTATACATATATATATATATATATTCTCACTATATGTCTGTTCACAACAGATCTCGGATCAAGAACATCTGAACGAGTTATCTGAAGGTTGTTCCCTTGGTGATATGCTGAAATATGATGATAGTGATAAAGACAACCTACTTTCTGTTAATGAATTCTATTCTGCCTTCAGTAAGTTATACAGTAAGTTTCTAAATCATACATATAATAATCATGTATTAAATAAAGGTAAACTGCTTGTCTGCATGCTTATAGATTTAGTGGGATAACTATTTTCAATTAAATGCATAACTTTCTTTATTTAATTGTTTTTTAAATTCATTTAAGATTTCACAATATTTTTATTAACCCTTCCATTATTCAATGGTATTTGTTTTTCTTCATTATTTGCTCGCAAGGGGTATCTGTTGCATGCAGTTACTTGGGGAGTAGCGCCTCCCACGGGTTATCACAGCTAAGTACTCCATGCACTCCGTCAGAACAGTACAGAATACACTTACACTACATACACTCTATTGGCGAAAGCCTAGGGAGAAAGAAGGGATTAGCTCTGTGTTAGCGCGCTGGATTGGCAACGCGGAGGTTCCGGGTTCGAATCCAGCATGCTGCTCTTAGATATTTTCTTCCTAGAAGCCTCTACAACTCACTGCCCAATGATGGGCAGTGTTGTCTGTAGCTAGAGAACGCTGCTTGGAGGCCGGCTCTGCATTGGAGAAGGCTCCGGTGGGCACAATAGATCTTTCAGGTCACAGTGCAATAATCCCCTGCAACCTTTCTTCATTATTGTCTCATTTATCTTTTCTTTATTTACAATTTATTATATGGTAAACAATCTTTATTTTAATTTTTGTAATTGTGTTAAAACTCGCAATACAACTAGCGCCTTTAATTAGAAGCAGAGTTTACTAGAATGAAGTCTGTAACAGACTTTTTCAAGAATTTCTTAGAATATTACGGTATAACAAAAACTCTCTGCGTTTCTTTCTGTGAGTTTAAACCTTTAACTGTTAAATGCATATACATTTGTGCGTTACTAGTATTCCCTAACATCCTAAAATCATATATATGTGCTTGTTTCTGGTCTGTCTCTCTTCCCTTTACATGTACCTATTTGTTTCTATTTTCTCATCTCATTCCTCAACATCAACTTATCCTATTATTTATTTATTTATTTATTTTTATTAGTAATACTTTTTCTTAAGAATGTTTTTACAGCTAGATCTCATTGAAATCACCCCTTTCCTTTGACGAAAAAACTTTGCACATTATTCTAATATTCCTCATTCATTCTCTGTTGGAAAAGGATGTAAAGAATTTCAAAGTTACAATTAAATTAAATTGTTTTCAAAGTTAGGATTATAAACTTTAAACAAAAATTTGCTTTATTTCATAAATAAATTATAATAATAATTATTGACGTAGAACTTAGTTTATTTTGTAATCCTTTCTTAATTAAAAATAAAAAATCTGGTGTGAAACACTCACACAACTTTCTCTTACTCCAGTTCTCAAGATTATAATTGATAAATTTTATAGTTTGTGTAACAAAATTTAATGAAATTCGACGAAAACTGAAAAAACTGTTCGATATATTTTTCGTTTCTGCGATAGCCAAGTCCCGTTATCTATAGTTTCACTCCCAACCTCTCATTCAAATCCACTTATCCAAGCGTTCCCCTCTACCTCATTACGACAAATAGGACTTTTGGCCGGAATAGGATATCAGTAGAATAGCTTAAGCTATGTCCTTTCAATGTTATGGTCCGATTTGTTCGGACTGTGATAAAACTTAGATGGGTCAAACCTGGGCCTGGACTTTTCTGCCACACCCGGTAGTTGTTGTTCTTTTGAGGTAGCTTTATGTGGGCCCAGGGAGGCTTGGATAGCGTAGGGTTTTTCCCTCCCCTCATTGAATAATAATAATAATAACCCATCACGAGGACTGAAGCGTCGATGGCCTCGTGATCATCTGCTTATGTAATCAGTTGCCTTGTAGGACAGTTGTGAGATTCCATTCTTAATGATTTACTACGACTGTCATCGCTGGATGGCAGTCGTTCATGAAGATCAGAACATTTATGCCACGGTCTTCAGCCAATGCACACATTATTCACACACATTATCTATTTTACTTATTGCAAGTAACATTGTGCAATCCCCTTTTGTAGAGTTTGTGAGACTGAGGAGGAAACACCCATGCATCTGATGAAGAATTGTTTGGGTTGTGAGGAGATTAGGTTTAGGACCTTCGGCCGGAATAGGATATCGGTAGAGGATCTTAAGCTGTGTCCTTTTAAGGTTTTGGTCCGATTTGTTCGGTCTGTGGTGAAACTTAGATGGTTTAAGCCTGGGCCTGGATTTTCGTTCTAGTCCCAGTGGTTGTTATTCTTTAGGGGTCCTGGGAGGCTTTGGATAGCGTAGGGTTTGCCCTCCCCTTTTGTGAATAATAATAATAATAACATTGTGCAGTTGTAAAAATCTGGTGTAAAACACTCACACAACTTTCTCTTACTCCTGTTCTCAAAATTATAATTGACAAATGTTATAGTTTGTGTACCAAATTTAATGAAATTCGTCGAAAATTGAAAAAACAGTTTAGTAAAAGCGCACTTCCGGTGAACTGATTCCTTTGAAACTCGGAATTTTGGCTATCCGTTTATTTCTAATTAATTTTGTTTGGATGATAGAATTGTATAATCAAATATGATAGCACTTTAGAGAAAAACATAACCCTACCCCTCCATTAAAAGTGCCATTAAATGAACTTTCCTGGAGAAATGTTTTAAATAAAAGTTGTAGATCATTGTTTGTTTAGTTTATATAATACGCTTCAAGAAAATCGTCTGAGCCATTTTTTAGAAAATCGCGAAAAAGTGGAAAAATCATTTAGAAAAGGTGGTGAAGTATACGCACCTCCGGGCATCCGATTTTTTTCAATCTCGGAATTTCAACAATATATTTAATTCTAATTAACATTATTTAGATGACAGAATTGTCTAATAAACTGAAATAGCACTTTAGATGTAAACCTTACCCCAGCCCTCCTCCATAAGTGCCCTTAAATGAATTTTCCCAGAGAAATGTTTCAAATAAAAGTTTTAGCTCTTTGTATGTGTACTTGATTTACTAAGTTTCAAGAAAATCGTCGGAGCCATTTTTTAAGTAAATCGAAAAAAAGTAAAAAAACCAACTAGTAAAGTGGTACTTCCGGTTGAGGAATTTTGACAGATAACCCACTGTCAGGTGCCATAGTGATACCTAAACGGAATATCAAGTTTCAATTTTCTACGGTATTTCGTTTTTGAGCTATGGTGTTCAAATACACACACTCACAGAACATTTGCTGAAAACCACTTTTTTGGACTCAGGGGACCTCAAAACGGATATTTCCGGTGAAAACTCGATATCGAAAATTCGACACGATTACAATACTTCTTTTTACTAGGAGTAAGAGTATGTAAAAAGTATTTAATGCCTTTAATTATTCCCAATTTTAAAACTTAAGTATTTGAAACAAAAAATCTGGTATGAAATATTCACACGACTTTATCTTACTCCTCTTAATACAGTTATTATATATAAAGTAACAAATTCACTTAGGGAAGGGAATAGCTAAGTGGTTAGCGTACTGGACTCCCATGCGGAGGGCCCGGGTTCGATCCAGCTGTGCTTCCGTTAGATTTTTTCTTCCTAGGAGCCTCTACAGTTCACTGTCCGGTGATGGATAGAGTTGTTTGTAACGAGAGAACACTGTCCCGAGGCCGGCCAGCAGTGCACTGAGAAGGCTCTGGGCGCCAATGACCATAGATGTAGACACGTCTAAAATTAAAAAAAAAAAAAATCTGGTATGAAACACTCACACAACTTTCTCTTACTCCAGTTCCCAAAATTATAACAAACAAATTTTATGGTTTTTGCACCAAATTTAATGAAATTTGTCGAAAACTGTAAAAACTATTCATTAAAGGCGCACTTCCGGTTTACTGATTTCCTTCAAACTCGGAATTTTGGCCATCTATTTATTTCTAATTAATTTCAATCGGATGATAGAGTCGTATAACCAAGTATGATACCACTTTATAGGAAGCTGTAACCCCACCCCTCTCCTAAAAGTGCCCTTAAATGAATTTTTCCAGAGAAATCTTTTACATAAAAGTTGTAGATCTTTGAATGTGTAGTTGATATGTGTAGTTTCAAGAAATCGTCGGGGCCATTTTTGAGAAAATCGCGAAAAAGTGAAAAAATCATTTAGTAAACGCACTTCTGGTTATCCGATTTTCCTCAAATTCGGAATTTCAACAACATATTTAATTCTAATTAACATTATTTAAATGAGCGAATTGTGTAATAAACTGAAATAGCACTTTAGAGGTTAACCTAACCCCACCCCTCCCCCAAAAGTGTCCTTAAATGAATTTTCCCAGAGAAATGTTACAAATAAAAGCTGTAGCCCTTTGTATATGTAAATGATGTTATAAGTTTAAAGAAAATCGTTGGAACCATTTTTGAGAAAAACGCAAAAAAGTAAAAAAAACCAACTAGTAAAGTGGTACTTCCGGTTGAGGAATTTTGACAGATAACGCACAGTCAGATCGCATGGTGATACCTAAACGGAATATCAAGTTTCAGCTTTCTACGGTTTTTCGTTTTTGAGCCATGCTGTTCACATACACACACACACACACAAACACACACACACATACAGACCATTTGCTAAAATCCACTTTTTTGGACTCAGGAGACGTCAAAACGGATATTTCCGGTGAAAACTGAATATCGAAAATTTGACACGTTTACAATACTTCCTCTTACTAGGTGTAAGAGAAAGTAATATATGTATATCTTCTGGTACAAAATTAAAGTTCCATACTTTGACATGCTCATATGACTTGCTTCCTCTTAGAGACTTGAATCCTCGACACTCACTAAACCTTATCTCAGCTCGTGAGTGCAGAGCAAACTCTGCCGGGCTGACTCACGATTCTGTGGTACCATTTTGCTGGGAGAACAAGTACTTCTACTTAAAGGCTTAGAATGGTCGCTGGACGGGCCTGGATAAGCAAGGTTTACCATAGCTTACGGTTTTGCAACATCCTCCTGGAGGAGCCTCTACAGCTCACTGTCCGGTGATGGATAGTGTTGTCTGTAACGAGAGAACACTGTCCGGAGGCCGGCAGTGCACTGAGAAGACTCCGGACGCCAATGACCATAGATGTTGACGCGCCATAAATATATAAAAAAAAAAAAATTCTTTAACTTTCAAATTATGCTCATTTATTTAACATAAATTTTTAGTGATGGGTTTAGGACATGTGCCAACCTACAACTGTGGTAACAAGTAGAGAATGATGAGTACATTGTAGAGAGCGCCAACAAGCAACTATACATTTGAATAATTTTAACGTCTCAGTTAGTTTGGAACTAATTTTTTTTTTTTTTTAATTTTACAAATAAAAATGATAGTTTTATATCAGTGCAATTAGTGTTGCAAGTTTTAAGTAATACGTTATGATCGTTTTCGAAACAATTCTAAATACAAAAAAACTCAAAACTTCTGTAAAATCGCAATTCCGATTAACTAATTTTTTTTTTTTTAAATTTGGTATTCTAGTTATACTTCTACAGTATATTATTATCAGAGATATTTTCCGTGATAGCCTGCTTCTTTTTGTGGTCATCGACGGGTTTTGGACGTTCGCCCATCATCAGGATGTTTTTGTTGAACAGTATAATAACATAGACTTGCATAGAGCAAATACAGTTGGTACACTAATTATTTGCTCTGTGCAAGTCTATGTTATTATACTGTTTGACAAAAACATCCTATGATGGGCGAACGAACGGCCGAAACCACTGAAAGAAGCAGGCTATCACGGAAAATATCTTGATGCTTTCCAGCTATGCGAAACCAACCACAACAAGTATATTAATATTATAATAGATGGCAGAAACATTATTTAGAGGTAAATATAACGGAGTTGTTTAGGAGAGAAATTGGGTTTGATTGAATAAGCGAGATATGAAGACACTGTTATAATGTGTGCAGACAAGTTTACACAAACTGCACTGGACTTTGTATTGATTTTGATAGAATAAAAGGTGGGGGGAGTTGAGATATGACACGATGCGATGTATTGTTGAATCTGATAGATATCCTCTAGATAGATTCTCACTGGCTTATATACACAGGTTCTCCCACTTTAGCCTGCCTAAGTGAGAGAGTAGTCTCTATTAACCAGAGAGAGCCTCTCTTCTCTCTGCTGGATGCCATTACATAAACTTCTACTATTGTTAGTTACTTGAACTCTCCCCCAAATAATCAATCTTCATGGGAAAATGATTCAAATAAATGTGGCAGAGATAGTACACAAATTAAAAAAAAAAAAAAATCAGATCCGATATGTCAAGTGTACCTTATTATGTCGTCATATGGCTTAGCCATCAGCGAACTCAAGTCTGTCTAAAGACAAATAAAAACTAAAGCCCAATTACTTCATCCATACATTCGAAGGAGAAGGATTCAACAAATTCCGGGTATAATTTTAGACTTTTGACTTTGCAAAAATTCCCCTTTCATTTTGCTTGCCTTCCCTTTTCCTCCCCGCTTCGTTTCGCAAAGATTTTTCGTCATATATAGTATTATTTCATTATACCCAACTAACTAGTGAGTTTTAAACCCACTTCTCTTAACAAACTAAATGAGGAAATATATGAAACTGTAGGAAGTGGTGGTTGGTTCTGCAGAGTTGGAAAGCATCAGTGACATTTTCCATGGTAGCCTACTTCATTTTGTGGCCATCGACCGGTTTCGGGCGTTCGCCCATCTTCAGCATGCGTTTTGTCAGACAGTGTGACAACATAGACTTGCACAGAGCAAATTCAGTTTACACACTGGCTGGTGTTTTTAATTTTATTTAAAACTAAACTCTTAAACTAGATCAAGGGGTATGGTGATGGTAACTGGATGGGAAAGGAACATGTGTTTGGGTTGTTAAAGGGGCAAATTTTCCTTAAAATGGAAACAACACGTGGGGATCTAATTTTTAAATTCTGTTGTTAGAGAGAGCTTAGTCCATACAATACAATTAACTAATCCATATTTAGATAAACATGCGTGCGTGGATGGCGTATGTGAATGTTGTGTGAAAAGTGAAATATTGACTGGAATGCAAAAACTTAATTATAAAAATCGCTTAATTTTAAATTATGTCAATTTAAATCGTTATTTAATTTAATTTTAAATTTATTTTCATTTGGATTAGTTAAGTGTAAAGTGAATCTCCCTCCAACAACAGAGTTTAAAAATTAGACCCCCACGTGTTATTTCCATTTTAAGAAAAAATTGCCCCTTTAACAACCTAAACATGTGTTCCTTTCCCACCCAGTTACCATCACCATACCTCTTGACCTAGTTTAAGAGTTCAGTTTTGAATACAATTAAAAACACCAGTCAATGTGTAAACTGAATTTGCTCTGTGCAAGTCTGTGTTGTTACACAGTCCTGAAAAACGCATCCTGAAGATGGGCGAACGCCCGAAACCGGTCGATGACCATAAAATGAAGCAGGCTACCACGGAAAATGTCTCCGATATGAAACTGTGTCAATTGAAAAGTAAATAAATAAACTGAATTAATATTTAAAATATTTCAATCGATTTATGAAAAGTAAGTAAAATAATTTTTATTAAAAAAAAAAAACAAAAAAAAAAAGGAATTTTTTCTCTGTATTGGTGTCACAGTTTGCTCGTAATAGTTTACTTTGAAGGGATCTCCCAAGTTTTTAGAAGTTTTTTAACTGACACAGGGTTACTGGTTTGGTGGTGAAATCAATGACAGTAAGATGGTTTAGATAGTTGTCTCAGAGATATAGCCAGCGGGTGGGAATCCCCCCCCCCCAACTTCCCCCATGGAGTCTGTTGGGAGAAGCAAAACAACTTGAACTTTGTTCCTCAACTCCTCAACATCCTTTCCCATTTTGTGGAAAAGTTTTGTTGAAGGAATGTTTACGAGTTGTGAAGGGATAGGGAATTGTAGTTTTTACCTCCACCCATCATTCCATTTTGTACAATTCCTTTCCCAATGGCTCGCTCGTTTCCCCCCACACAAAACCCCTCCCTTTTCCATTCGTTCCCTTTCAGTTTTTGTTCTCCTTATCTGCTCAACATTATATTGCCCCAGGTTTTAATGTGTGCTGCTTCCCATTCTAAATAAAAAGTAGTTTTTACAAAAGAAAACCTCCACCCCTCTTTTTTTTTCTAACTAACACATTCAAATAATCTAGAAATAATTTCACTCCCTTATATTTTCCATAAGTTTTGTATTTAACTTTGGCCAGTTTTAAACTCTTGTTATTTTATTTAAATATAAAATTAAACTTAATGATTTCATTGTACCTTTAATATAAATTCAATCCCTTCATTAGAAAACAAATTACCAGCTTTTAAAATCTATACTCCTTTTCTAATTATCGAATAATAAGGGTTCAGAATAAATGAGGAGCTGAATTCTTGGTTTTGACAGAAAACAGTAATCGGGGGGGGGGGGGGATTTAACCCTATTTTTTTTAACTCAATAAATATAATAATTAGTAGGAGAATATTTTTACTTTCTCTTATTCCTAGTAACAGAAAGTATTGTAATCGTGTCAAATTTTCGATATCGAGTTTTCACCGGAAATGTCCGTTTTGATGTCCCCTGAGTCCAAAAAAGTGGTCTTTAGCAAATGGTCTGTGTGTGTGTATGTATGTACGTATATGAACAGCATAGCTCAAAAACGAAAAATCGTAGAAAGTTGAAATTTGATATTCCGTTTAGAGGTCACCATGGGATCTGACTGTACGTTATCTGTAAAAAATTCCTCAACCGGAAGTACCACTTTACTAGTTGGATTTTTTACTTTTTTGCGATTTTCTCAAAAATGGCTCCGACGATTTTCTTTTAACTTTAAACATCAACCACACATACAAAGAGCTACAACTTTTATTAGAAACATTTCTCCGGGAAAATGCATTGAAGGGCACTTTTAGGGGAGGGGTGGGGTTAGGTTTCCATCTAAAGTGCTATTTCAGTTTATTAGACAATTCTGCCATCTGAATAATGTTAATTAGAATTAAATATGTTGTTGAATTTCCGAGTTTGAAAAAAATCGGATAACCGGAAGTGCGTTAACTTTACCACTTTACTAAATGATTTATTCACTTTTTCGCAATTTTCTCAAAAATGGCTCTGACGATTTTTTTGAAACTTCTTATATAAACCAAACATGCAAAGATCTACAACTTTTATCTAAAACATTTCTCTGGGAAATTTCTTTTAAGAGCACTTTTAGGGGAGGGGTGGGGTTAGATTTTCATCAAAGTGCTATCCTAGTTCATTATACAATTCTATCATCCAAACATAGTTAGAAATAAATAGACGGCTGAAATTCCGAGTTTCGAGAAAATTAGTAAACCGGAAGTGCGCTTTAACTGAACAGTTTTTTCAGTTTTCGACGAATTTCATTAAATTTGGTACACAAACTATAAAATTTGTCAATTATCATTTTGAGAACTGGAGTAAGAGAAAGTTGTGTGAGTGTTTCACACTAGATTTTTTAGTTTATGTTCACTCTTGGAAGTCAATAAACATGTTAGGTTTAGATTTTATATAGAAGATTTATCTTCTTTTCTATTTTTTATGTGATTTCCAAAATTCTGGGGAATAAATACCACGATTGAATTACCACGCGAATAATTACCAGGGGGAGAGTTAACCAGTCAATCAAGGAAGCATCAACTTTGTTACATAATGAAGATAAAATATTATATACAGGAATATAATCTCTCTTGTACAGTCCATTCGGCGATATTTGACGGAAACTTTGAACAGTGGAACCCAAAACGTTGCTATACATAGTCTTGTTAACATTAACTTTTAATCCGTAACAGAATAACAAAGATTCATTTCAGGGGAGAGTTAACCAGTATCAAAGAAGCATTAACTTTGTTACATAATGAATACAAAATATTATATACAGGATTATAAATAAATAATATAATCTCTCTCGGACAATCTAGTCGGCGATATTTCACGAAAACTTTGAAAAGTGAAACCCAAAACGTTGCTATACACAGTCTTGTTAACATTAGCAACATTAAATTGTAATAACTTTTTTTTCTCTTGAAAGGTAAATTGTGACTTTCCATAAAATCTGTTTTGCATAATATGTTTTTCAAATTTTTCTTAAGAAATTTCTATATGGCTCAGTATAATTAGAATGGTGCAATAATTTTCAAAACTTTTTTCAGACTTGCAATGCACTTTACAAAATAGGTTTTGAGTTTATTTTATTTATTTACTTTTTTTTCTGTGGAATTTTTTTCAACAACAACTATAGCAATTTCGTTTGAGAGGGAATGGATTAGCTCAATGGTAGCGTACTGTTGGGTTCCTATACTTAGACAGGGGTGGTAGTGGAGGCTAGAGATTGTACAAAAGGATTAGAGCAAAAGGAGAGAGTAGTATACAGTTTATGATATTTTGTCTTGGCAAGTTGTTGTACGAAAGGAACGTTGAAGTCATTATGGAGCGTTAGGTTTGAGACGTAGAAAGGAGCATCAATTATCTGTCGAAGTAGCTTAGATTGGAATGTCTGAATGGTACATAAGTTTGTAGGTTTAGCTGAACCCCACAATTCAGGTCCGTAAATCCAAATTGGTTTGATTACAGAAATATATATTAGTCTTTTGAGTTCTGTAGGTAATTTGGATCGTCTTCAGATAAGTCTGTAAAGAAGTTTGGCCCTTTTAGTCAGTGCTTGTCTTTTAAGTCTTGTGTGCGGGTTCCACGTGAGACTTTTGTCGATGAAGAGCCCAAGGAAGCGCACCAGATCTGTTACAGGGAGAGGATTGTGAGATTGAAGAAGACTGGAGGACAGGAGCCCCGCCGGATAGTAAATGTGGCATGTTGGCATTTTTGTGGGTTCATTTTAATTCGCCACTTTTTTGCACATGAGTCTATTGTATTTAAATGTGTCTGTTCCGGTGGTGGACAGTGTTATCTGTAGTAAGAGAACACTATCCGGAGGCCGGCAATGTACTGAGATACTGAGAAGGCTCCGGGCACTAAATGACCATAGATGTTGATGACGCACCTTAAAAAAATAAATAAATTTCTTTTGAACTTAATAGTAACTGCAAAAATATAAACTTATCGCAACATTTTTCTGAAAAAATAATTTTAGGGTTCTGAAGAATTTCTGGAATTAAATTTGAAATGTTACAATATGGGATTGTTTAAATGTTATTGGCACTCTCTTCTTAGACAAATGAATAACATATAAAGTTTAAAGAAAATTTGTTATTTAATTGATGTTATTTAATTATAATAACAACCATAAGGAGAAGGAGATGAGAGTATATATACCAGTATAATATTAGTGGTGGACACAGAGATGAAATTAAAAGGATAATTTTCCCGATTTTTTTTTTAAATAAATGAAATCAAAATGAAAATATGTTATTATTTGCCATAAAATTATGTTATATTTAATGAATTCAAATTATCTTTTCCTTTAAGAGCGAGGGATAACCGCCAATTTTCGCATGACAATTATTACTATTTTAATTGCGTATAATATATTTCCCTTCCCTCCAAAAAAAAATTGACCACTTCGACAAATTTTTAGACCTCTTCGCAGCCATATTTATTCCATATCATTTTTCCAGTCAATTTAATTTTTGTTTCAGTCAGTCTTTTCTCATTCAGTTAAACAAATTAAACTTTATTTTCTATAAAATACTAGCTAAACCCGGCCACGCTTAGCTGTGGCTCAGTCTGATTTTAATTATTAGAGAAGTAAATAGAAGTATGGTAGTTAACATAGATTCAGCAAGAAAACACATCATCCAATTTAAAACCTTACTTTGCTTTGCTGTGAACTGAAAGGAAAGAAAGAAAAAATGTTTTTCACTGAAAGAATGTTTTTAAGAGTTGAATGAGCTGTTCTACCTCCTTCCATCAACGTAGCAGCATTACCTGAAGAAGCAAGTGCTAACGCAATATGGCCATTTGAACGGATTTTAGCCAGGATTAAGGAAATTAAGAACGTTTTTCCAGTTCCACCTGGAGCGTCTAAAAAGTAAATCCACCGGATTGGTTGGTTACAGCGTGTGTGATGGTATCAAATGCTATCTTTTGTTCTTGAAGGAGTTTTCATTGTATTTTCTTGGACGAATAGCTGTAAGTCATTTCTGATGTATGATTGCTCTCTGAGCAGTTCTCTCACGAATGTTGCATTGATCGATCTAATTGGTACTGTTAGTCTCAATAATGCCAACAGCTTGCCACACATTGCAAGACAAAGATCCTCAATGAAGATTAGCGCTTCATTGTATATTTCTCTGTGAAATCCAACCCATGATTGCGTTTCTTGACGTATTCTATGCAGAATATCTTCGGCAGAGAGCGCGCCACGATCGCAACGCGTCTGCGTCTATTTCTGCCAAACTCACGAAACGCTCGGAATTTCCCGTTTCCGTGGGAACTTCGGAATAAAAAGTTATAGAGCTGGGTTTTTTTATTGTCATTTTTCCCAGCACCATAATGTGAATTATTTATTATGTGATAGAGAATTTGGTGAAGTGGTAAAGATGAAAATCTGGTACATTTAACATTGTAAATATGTAAATATCTGACAATAAAATATTATTTTATTTATTATTATAATAAAAAGTATATATAAACACTCATATATAGAAATGTAACGTTGTGTAAAAATTTCAAGTCAATCCATCGACTACTTTTCGAGTTTTGCAGAGTCATCCATTGTCAGAGCAAATTCCCAAGTTAGTGTAGAGAGTTCACTTCAACGTAATGTTTCTGTTACACTCCACTTGTTGGTTTGATGGTAATAATGCTGATTAAAATACCAGATATTATCCAACATTGCGGACCCATCTACATATTCACTAATATAAAAGGTTTAATTTGGCGGAGAATTGAATTTCTTCAGTACATTGATATGTCCGATTAGTTTTTTAGTTGATTCCGAAAAAGTCTTCATCTGGAAAGCTTGCACTCGATTGAAAACTCCTTAATATAGGATAATTAAACCGCTTACAAGCAGCTAATAAGCAAATAATATAAACAAAAAAATAATAGCTAATAAAAATAACTGATGTCCATGGTAGGTAATAAGTAATAAAATTAAGTAATAAGGACTCCAGAATAGACAAACTTGCCTACTTTCAGCCCAATTCACTAATTGATTTCAAATAGTTCCATCCATTAATTATACAAAGTTTATAAAAATATAATTTAATTAGAAAACCCAGAGTTATGCACCTTTTTTTTGTTCGCATTTTATACCCTTTTTAAATTTGATTACAAACAAAAAAAGTATGTTTACCACCTTAACAATGACATTAAATGTGTTGTCTGTCTCTTTATGTTAAATGTTAATTGTTTTTTGTCTTGTTTTTGTATGTGATCTCAATGCTTTTATTTCTAAAAATTATAAATCTGTTTTAGGTTTATCAGTGGTTTCATTGGACAAAGCATTAGAAGTGAATCATTTATCAGCCAGAGTTGGTGACAATGTTGAAATTAAATGTGACGTCAGTGGTACACCTCCACCACCGCTTGTATGGAGACGTAATAATGCTGATTTGGCATTATTAGCTGAAGATGATGTTCGCGTATTCGCTGATGGTTCTTTATATCTTACAAAAATACAATTATTACATGCTGGCAATTATACATGTCATGCGCAAAGAAATACAGATATAATGCAAACTCATGTCCTTACAGTGCACAGTAAGTAATGTTTTATGTTTCTCTATATTTTTTATAAAATAAATATATTATATAAATTTAAATTACCATAAAGAAAATATCATTTTTCTTCTTTATTCTTGACTTACATAATTTCTTTTTTTCTGCATAAATTAAATTATTAAAAAATTATTAGATAATTTCCTGATTTCAGCAATTCCTGAAGTAAAAGTAACACCCAGGATTCAATCAAGAAGACCTGGAGAAGAAGCATCAATGTTTTGTCATGTGATTGGAGAACCATTTCCTAAAGTATGTCATAAATTCTCATTTTAATCTTTTTCATTTATTATCGTTACAAATTGTTAACGGAATTAGCTATGAGGTCACCCCCCCCCTTTATTTGCGAAAGAAGTTTCAAACTTCATATCCCGTTTAGGTATCACAAAGGGAACAACATAAAGACTTTTTGGTCAAAATCCATCAACCACGAAATACGATTTTTCTGAATAATTTTTTTCATTTCTTTGCAATGTTCTCCATAACGGCGGATTTTTCAAACTTTTGAACATTTCTTCAACCTTTTTATTCTGCTAAACTCAACTGTGGCTCTACGGCCCGTGTAGGATCTTGGCCTCCCTAGCTGTAGCTTTTCTTCTCTACTATTTTATGTTCAGATCTTGTAGATCCTCTTCCACATCGCACATCCAACTTAGTCTGTGTCTCCCTCTCGATTTACTGTCTCGAGATGACCCTCCAGCGCTTTTCGTGGTGCTCTCTCATATTCTTCTTGCTATACACATGGCCACCCAACGCAACCTTCCCAGCTTGACCACAGACACTATATCCTCTTCTTCCTACAACTCTCTTAATTCCACGTTTTTTCAGCTCCTCCATCCTCCAGATCTTGGCACACTGGTCCATGGACCGCCCTCAATACCTTTCTCTCCCAGCGGTTCAATTTCAATTCGTCGGCATGCCTCAACGTCCACAACTCCTAGCCGTATGTTACAACGGGCCTAAGGACTACATGATTCCCTGATCGTTAATTTGACAGGAATCTATTATAGAATATGCGTCTTAATGCTCTCAAATACCTATTTCCGGCCTCTATTCTATTGTCTATATTTTTTTCCTGCTCACATACATATATATATAGGACTGAAATTTGTATTTACGATTTTTTTGAGGGGATTAGTTGCAATGGAAGCTTCCATCTAAAATGTTACTTCAGGATAATGTTCGCTCTACTAGTATATAATGAGAGGAAATTAAATTACAATGTTAAAATTCTGGATTTGAATAAAATGATTAATCGTTAGCGCGTCTTTAGCGAAAATGGTTTTCTGAGAATTTTCACGATCTCGAAATGAATTTCTTTAAATTTGGAATGCTAATTGCACATTATAACCTATTTTATTATTTTTTTTTTTTTTTTATTTAAAACCTTTTTCCAGCAAAAACTGACTTTACGAGGTTCTGACAGTGCTGATACATTAATTTACCTCTCAAAAACTAGCCAACCAGCTCTGTATGGGATTTCAATATAGTATAGTTGTAAGCTGAGATAAATTGATGAAAAAATGATTTAATATTAATGAAATAAAGATATACAAAAATATAAAAATAAAATAATTGTAATTATTAGGATAAGAGAGTTTTATTTTATTTTATTTTTTCAAACCTGATATTTATACAATGTTCTATAAAAACTTTGCTTTGCTTTACAGGTAGAATGGTTAAAAAATGATGAACCATTGAAATTATTGCAAGGCAATAATAAATATATATTAATTGGAAATGGAACAGAATTAAGAGTACATAACATAGCTTATGCAGATACTGGAGCATATATGTGTCAAGCAACCAATATTGGTGGTGTTACTCGAGATATTTCTTCACTAATCGTTCAAGAAATTCCAACACCAAGTAAGTTTATTGCAAAACTTCTTTTTTATTTATCTCAATTACTGAGATTCTCTTATTCATTTTCACACTGTCACCTTTAAATTTTCATTAATGATAGACCTGAAATACTGGAAGCTGGCTCACTTCCTTGGAAGGGATAATCAGAATAATCTAGAACTGTTGACGGTGGACTGGCGCTTTTATAAAATTAAGTTTCAATATTCGGATTTATACCAACTGACTCCATACAGCCTAACAGTTAATAATATCGAGGCCGCAACTCTGAAATACACAATGATTTAAACCTTTTGTTTTGTTTTTTTACAAACCTGCTGTTCACTGGTAAAACCTAGGATTGACTGAAGTTCGGAATAATACGGTATAAATTACTTTAAGGATTTTCATCCTGTTTTGGAAATAAAAATGTGATTGTTTTTCTTTTTAAGTATAATAATTTCCAGTTAATTTCTTCTAAAATCTTCTTTTATCTAATTATCAATAGAAGGCAAGGCTTAATTTTTATTATTTCAATCTGGACGGTTTATTTCAAATACTAATTATATATATTATATATTTATTTACCGTATTTATCTCAAGGCATTTTACAAGAGGCTTGACTTACAGATTAAATAATAAACATATCAGCCACAATACAGCAGAACTTTAGATTAGATTGGCAGAAGAGGAGGGTGAGCCTCATTCCACTGCGACCTACAATAAGAGGTCTTATTGTGAATCCCTAACGATTACAGCACATCCTTCAGTTTCGCCCTCTTAATCAGGCCTAGCAAAGCTGAAAGTAGCTCCATTATGAAGCTCGTGGCTTCGGGATTGCTTGTCGCCAGTTGAAGAAACCTTGTCCTTACAAAGTTCAGAATCAGCTTCACGCCATATCTGCAAGTAGTAATTGGTGTACGTGCCTATTCAAACCTACAATGCCCCATTAATAGACCCACTATTAGCCTTATGTCCCTTCGGCTATGACTCTGTAGATCCCTGGTAAATTTAGGCAAATGTCTCTTAATGAAGAGTTTAGCCTGCCTCTGTCTTGGTGTTCACTTCCACCATTGCAGACGCTGTTTTTCTATCCAGCCTTTGATAGACGTTCGAATTAGTCTCCTGGACGACCCGCAGAAGAGTTCGAAGCCTACAAAAGAGGGCGTTGCTCAGAAAACCCCCACCCATCTCGGTTAAGGCAGTAGAACCTAATGACAAACAAAAATAAAAACCATTAACAGAAGTGAACAATTAAGTTTTAACAGTAAAATAAGTTAGAGTAATGACACATTCAACAGCGGCAGAGTCTGCCACCGAATATGCATTTGTTTCTGTATTTATGAATATTATGAATTACTTAAAACACACAGAGCTGCGATCGCTGTCTTGGTGGCTTTTATGCCAACTCGGCGGATCATTTGTACCATATGTCGTAGCGGTATCTCCGTGTACTTTGTTTAATGACAGTGTATAGACACTGCTGTTTTTTGAGTCTGTGAGGATAATTTAATAAATAAAATGTTTTCATTAAATAAAAATACTGTTAAAGAAGTTGAAATAATTTTTAAGAAAATGGTTGTAAAAATTGATATTGCTAAATTAATACCTCAAATTTAAATGCGCCCACCAGTATGGGATATGTCAAGTGTAGATTGACACTGATAGAATAAAAATGATAATTCTCCTCATCATGTCGTGTTTGATGAAACAATGTATAATACTGGCTTTTCATTATTCGGACATTCGCGCCGATTTTTTTTTTTCCTATACTTCTTCAAACGAAGATATAATAGTGATAAAAGCAAGATATATTCGTCGTTTAGGTCTAGAAGGTACATCAAGGCTTCCTGATACACTAGCAGTAACTAGGGTTTGTAGACATGTGTAAGCAGCGAGTTTGCAGACGAGTCGGCCAAAGAGCGGTATACAATATGTATTACTCATTACGCGTCCGAGTCTAAAAGCCGAATAGGTGAAAACAGCAGTGTGTCTCACTGCCCTTCAGGTTATTCGCAAAAACAGATTTTCAAACAGCATTTCTTTTTTTCTTCAAACTATTCAGTCTATATACTAAATTATTTCAATAACATATTTACTGTTTTATTAGTAGCTATGTAAATGCATGTTTAGGGAATATTGTTACAGCTGCACCAAATGAAGAACGTAGATTTTTTGCATTTCACGATTGGGGTGTATCAGTTTATGAACCAAATGCTTGTAGGCTTTATCATCAAATACAATCTACAGATATTATTCCTGGGACTCAGGTTGGTTATTCCTAATTTCATTTTTATACTTTTTTTAATGAAATTGTGAAAATAATTATTTTATAATTTTTTAAAAGTGATTTCTTTATTGTTACATTCGTATTAATTTGTTTACAGGAATATGTTTGTGGTGATAAAGGTGTGAATTGTAGTTGGGGACAAGCGATTAATGTAGCTAACAGATATGTCTATGTGAGCCAGCCAATGAAGGATAGAGTTCTTGTAATCAGCAAAATTCAAATGGTGGTTGTTGATGTAAGTAAGCTTTTGTATATACTTGGACGTTTTGCGTAAGTATAGACAACCTTTCTCATATTATAGGAACTGGGGATCGAAAGTTAAATTATGTTTTATCTTAAGATTATTGTCATATATAAATTGTACTTCTAACTTAAATAATTAAACGATTTATCTAACTAAATATGTGAAAGTAATTCAAATATATAAAGCTTTTATATATCTGAAACATATATAAGTATATATAAGAGCAGAGTTCATAAATGAGATCTTAGGAGAGAGGTTTTTTTATAATGCTGATTCAAGTCTTCAGTTTGGTTAAAGATATGAAAATATGGTTTCGAAATAGTCAGGCCTTAAAATTGCTGCGCCTTGCTATAAACATTTTTCAAATCCTTCCCACCTTTTAACACAGTTTTTTTTAATTTTAAAACTACTCTCCCTTCATTTCAATCTCAACGTAACACATCCCTCTCCTACCCTAAAGGTATCTTTATCTCTTTTACTTTCTCTTACTATTAATATTGGTCATTGCATTTAATTAATTGTTACTTCTGTGTTTGTTCTTTTGTGAATGCTATAATTTTTCTTTGTTTTTAATATCTTATATTCCAATCTGTTCTGTTATTTCTTTAATTTAATTTGTTCTTCTTTTCTTTGTATAAATCGATGTACTTTTTCTTCTTTACACACTTTGTAATAATCTATCTCTTCTCAAATAAAGTTTGCAGAACTTCTGAAGAAGAGCACCAATGGCACCCGAAACCTAGAGCACATAAAGTATTCTTTTTCTTAAAAAAAGTTCATCTGGCTATTGCCACATAAACAACTCCTTATAAAAATATGATTTTATCTCATCTGGTGGAATTTACATCTCCTTTTCCACAGCCTAAATGATCCAGGCTTCCTGCGCTCACATAATCTTCTACTATCTCTTCTACAATTTCAAGTAACTCTACTCGATAATATCAATAACTTATTTTGCAAATTGTTTAGATTTTTCAATATGTCATTTTACACACTTTAATGTCAAGCTATTTAAAAAAAAGAAGAAAAACCTATAAGCTCAACAGCCTATTTAGGAACTAGGCTTGCCAGACGGTAATATTGAAAGAAAGATCAAGTATATATTGGGAGATGCGTGGTAAACACGCCGCAGTTCCCTCGCCGTTTAATTCTGACCTTCGCTACCTAGGTGCGCTACCAACTGAAGCTTCCCATTGTTTCTCACGATGCTGGGTCAGCACCGACTTTGCTGTCACGGGAATCGAACCCTGAATTCCCGCACCAAAGGCGAGTGCGCTAGCCACTAGACTAACGCGTGAGGACAATATAGTGTTATATTTATGTAAATTAAACGCTAATATAAATAGAATTATCGCATTTGAAATTACCAGGGGTAATGCAACATAGTTTCTAGGCTGATTATCATACCATTATTTCATGGGTGAGAAGAGTTGCTTAACCGTGAATCTATGCATGAGCCGCCATTGATCATTTTGAATTATGTTACTTAATTCAAAAATTCATGAATATTTTTAAATTTATGCTAATCCAGAAACTGTGACTTATGTACTTATATTCTTTAAAACATATATACTTAAAATTGGAATTTTAGAGTTAAGAGTTACGCAATTTTGTACACTTTGAAAAATTCATACAGAAATATCCTTCCTGTTTAGGTGGTAGTCACAGACAAAAGGCCTGTTGCATTGCATTATGTACCACATTTGGATCAAGTATGGGTATTGAACTGGAGAAGTAGAATTGATCAAGGTGTTAAAACAATACAAGTAATTAGAGATGCTTCTCAAAAAAGGAAACATCATACAGTCCATCCTGAACCTATTGATGGTCAATTTGATTTAGTTAGAGATTTATTCATGCCACCTGTTCAAGTAAATTTTCTTTAATTATTCTGTTAACTATAATGTTTTTTTTTTGTTTTTGTTTTTTTGCATTTCTATAAACCTTTATAAGAAACTATATCTTCTCTGAATTTGATGAAATTTTTCACTCTTAATTTTTGCTTTCCCTAGGATATGTCTCATGTATTTAAATATGGTTACGTGAGCCACACAAACCAAAGAGGTCTTTACAAATTGGATCTAGCCAACATGAGATATGTACGAAGTATTGATCTAGCTCCTTATAATTGTGTTCCAAGATCAATGCAATTTTCAGCACTTTGTAAGTAATTTATCCCATAATTTCTAAATAATGATTTTTTTTTTTTTTAAATATAATATCTAAAAATTTACAATATTATTTAGACGGACTAGTAATGGTTGAATGCGAAGAAGCTATAACTGGAAGGGCAACCGGGCAATTAGTGATAGACGCCCTAACAGATTCAGTTGTAAGTCAAAAACCTGAATTACTTGGAAAACCATATGTCGCTCCTAATAGTAGGACCGTGGTCACTATAGGTAGAGGTTTAGAAGGTGTTACACTTGTTGTACAACAAATAACTGGTAATTAATAATTAATTATACCATTCTTTTTTTTTTTTAATTTTGAATTGTGATCATTAAATTATGTTTAGCATTATTATTTTAAATACTCATTACAGATACTGGGCTGAAATTTATGTTTGATGTGAAAACAACGTTAAATATTAGCGATGTAACATTTTATCCATCGCAAACAACCCATGGATATGATTTATATGCAAGTGCCGTAGACAAGGAGGATATTTTGTTCCTTAATTTATTAACTGGTAGGTAAGATTGTATAATTTTTTTCTGCATTTACAATAATTAAACTTAATCCTAAGAGGGAAAGTGCCCAGCCTTATAGCTCTTTAAAATCATTCCTACAGTGATATCTTTCTCAAAAACTTTGTGTAAAGTCTACATACTTTAATCATACATAATTCAGTTCCAATACTGTTTACATTCTTATGGAAGTAAGATCAGATATTAAGCTTTTGCGAATCAGAAGCCCTTTTATTCTTAAATCTGCTTTAACAATTCAAAACAATAGACTAAATGAAACATAAAATTAAATTAACAAAGATATATTGGGACAAAAAAATTATGAAATTTTCCATGATTATATCACTATATAATATTGAGAACATTTGGAACGAAAGGCTATGGAACCATCCAAGTTCAAGATAATTGTTGTGGTTGGTTGCTGGAAAAGCATCACAGATATTTGCCATGATAGCCTGCTTCTTTTTATGGTCATTAACCGGTTTCATGCGTTCACCCATCATTTATAAAAGGAACAATGTGCCTTTTAAAAAACGAGAAACAACATGTGTTTTCCCACTCAGGTATCTACGAACTCCCTCTTAACATATTTAGGTCCTTTAAAAAAATCACTTTTTAAAGCCATTGTATCAACTAAATTTGCTCTGTTCAAGCCTATGTTATCACACGGTCTTGAACAAACATCGTGATGATGGGCGAATAGGAAATCGATCGATGACAACAAAAAGAAGCATACTATAATGGAAAATATCTCTGTTTCAAGATAATTTGTTATTAGAAATGTAATAAAAGAAAGCGTGTAAGAATTTTATCTGGTTTTCATTACACAGATTGTAGTTTTGAGGTCTTTTGAGGTCTTTATCAATATTTTGAGGCTTCTAAAAGTGTAAATATGGTTTTGGGTAAAATAGTTGAGAAACAGCTTTATTATGATCAACAAAATTTGATCAATTGATTTTGTTCCTGGCTGGTTTCGGATTTTCATCCAACGTCAGAGCAAATGCACCAAGTTCGTGTACAGAGTTCACTTCAACGTAATGTTTCTGTTACACTCACACTTGTTGGTTTGTTAGTTGTATACAGTGGCGGCTACTGGTATTCGCGATTGCGCGACTGAACCCCCCAGCTATTTGAAAAAAAAAATAAAAAATTAAAAGTAACAAATTATCATATCTTTATTACTTTCTCTTATTTTTTATTTCGTATTTCAATTTCAAAAAATATTTTCATTTTTATTTATATTACTTTCAAACATTGGTCACAGCAAAAATTGAATGAATATAGCTTATAAAAATTGAATCCTGATATAGTTTCAATCAAATCCATGTATATGAATGTGAATGAATGATGTGAAAAAAATAATTTGTTTGTCAAATCCGAGGAGAATCGAACATAAACGAATAGGAACGTATATCAGTATAAGAGCTCACTCTATGTGTTGTTTAATGTATTGTGCATTTTTGTACGATTGTAGGTATAATGCATGCACATATCAGATGTATAAAGTGTAGGAAGCAGGGGGTTCACAATTCGGTATCGCGCTGGAGAATTTAATATATATATATATAAAAACATTTCTTTGTGTTAGTGTAGAAACGTGTGTTTCCTATTAACTTTTTAAAATAAGAGTGGGGGATTCTTGCGCGATGAACGTTGAATACTAGCTAGCTGTAGTTGAACGAACTTACCCGATCTTATCCGAAGTTAGTTGCACATTCGATATTGCACTGTAACGGCCGTTCGTTATTTTTTTGTGCGATGTGGCCTCTGCCAAAGTGTGAATTTTTATATTTCTATCAAGCTTTTGGATTCGAATTGGTTTATTTTTTTAACTAATTATATTTTATATATTTTTCTTATATTATTATATTTCTAAATATTATTTTTACATTAGATAAAGTTTTAAACATTTTTTCATTCCTTCTGTTTTCAATTTATCATGTCACAATCTGTAGCAATTAATAGTGTTGAATATTTAATTAAAAATTCGGATAATTTAACTTACGAAGATAGAATTAGGATTAAAAATGCCGGTCCCCCGCGTCCCAACTTAATCATTAATACTAATTACAAAAACAGATAATTTAAAAAAAAAATGTTGAACCCCCACATATCCAAGTCAGGAGCCGCCACTGGTTGTATATATGTTGTAGATAAGACTCCGCACATATATACAACCAACAAACCAATAAGTGTGAGTGTAACAGAAACATTACGTTGAAGTGAACTCTCTACACGAACTCGGTGAATTTGCTCTGATAATGCAAAACTGGTCAGGAACAAAATAAATTATGCATGCTACGACGGATAAAATACCAGATATTTTTTGAGGTTCATGATCGTAGATTAAAAAAGTTTTATTTATTTTTTTCCCTTAGGAAAAGTAGAAATGATTACTGGCGTTGGTAAGGCTATGGAACCATCATTATCTCAATGGGGTAATCCAAATAGAGCTATTGAAGCCTCTGGAGTATTTGGACATTTTATGGTAACACCAGCAAATGAAGCATTATTTGTAGTAAATGGTGAAAGTCGTACGGTCAATTGTGAAATTGGAGGTCTTGTACATCCAAGGGCTGTTGTATGGGTGACAATGCATCTCCAATAAAGAGAGAAAACACAAACTACATTACCGGAATATACAGTTCCATAATTGAATACGATTGCTGTTTGTTGGTTTGCAAAACAAAAACAAAACAAAAACAAAAAACTGAAAAACGTTTAAAGAAAGAAAAAGAAATGTTTGCAGGTGATAATAATTTCTTATTTTTAATTTTTAGTTAAAACATTGAATTACACGAAACGTTTTTTTTAAATACTTATTTAATTATAAAAAACAAAAATATGCTTGCGCTATTATGCAAACAAAAATTAAAAATTAAATCTATAATAATGTTTTTTAAGATCAAATATATTTTAGGCACTATATTTTTTAATA